>CM026397.1:35740520-35797164 GCA_014843695.1 Archivesica marissinica | reverse complement strand
TGGTGATTGAGCGGGTCCGGGATGGTGATTGAGCGTTCCGGGATGGTGATTGAGCGGGTCCGGGATGGTGATTGAGCGTTCCGGGATGGTGATTGAGCGTTCCGGGATGGTGATTGTGGTTCCGGGATGGTGATTGAGCGTTCCGGGATGGTGATTGAACGGTTCCGGGATGGTGATTGAGCATTCCGGATGGTGATTGAGCGTTCCGGGTTGGTGATTGAGTGGTTCCGGGATGGTGATTGAGCGTTCGGTTCCGGGATGGTGATTGAGCGGGTCCGGGATGGTGATTGAGCGTTCCGGATGGTGATTGAGCGTTCCAGGATGGTGATTGAGTGGTTCCGGGATGGTGATTGAGTGGGTCCGGATGGTGATTGAGCGGTCCAGGATGGTGATTAAGCGTTCCGGATGGTGATTGAGTGGTTCCGGGATGGTGATTGAGTGGGTCCGGGATGGTGATTGAGCGGGTCCGGGATGGTGATTGAACGTTCCGGGATGGTGATTTGAGCATTCCGGGATGGTGATTGAGTGGTTCCGGGATGGTGATTGAGTGGGTCCGGGATGGTGATTGAGCGGGTCCGGGATGGTGATTGAACGTTCTGGGATGGTGATTTGAGCATTCCGGGATGGTGATTGAACGTTCCGGGATGGTGATCGAGCGTTCGGGTCCGGGATGGTGATCGAGGGGTCCGGGATGGTGATTGAGGGGTCCAGCATGGTGATTGAGCGGGTCCGGGATGGTGATTGAGCGTTCCGGGATGGTGATCGAGCGGTTCCGGGATGAGTGGCATAACCTTTTTATTATAGTGTTAACCCGTAACCTGCCGAATAAATTGGATGGAATGTGCAAACAACATAGATCCAGATCAGCCGCACCATAACCATAACGCTGCATCTGATCAGGATCTATGTTTGCTATTTAGACAAGTGTTTTAGTTCCACTATCCGAATAGCAAACAGCATAGAGCCTGATCAGATGGCATGTTCTTAATGCTAGCATGGATGCCTTCGGCCTGCCACACACTTTAAACACGCCCAATGTAGTTCACACCCCGATGGAAACTATTAACCAGTTATTCATACCTTAACCCTTTCAACCCCACAGGCCTCTAAATAGGCTTATGAAAAGTGTAGATCCAGATGAGCCGGCTCGTGACGAGCCGTCTCATCAGGATCTGCACTTTTTTGCCAGTAATAATTATTACTATTTTTAGATAAAATTACCCATTTTGATAAATGAACTGGTCCAAAGGTAATTTTCTTATTAATTTATTGGTCTGAAAATATCACGCACCAGTCCATGTCAGTTACTTGGGGTTGAATGGGTTAATATCATGCACCAGTCCATGTCAGTTACTTGGGGTTGAATGGGTTAAATGGACAATTCCAATCACAATAACGTCACTCATGATATAAATCTTTTGTATTCATTACAGTCTCCAACGGTCAATGGAAAACACCAAGCATTAGATCGTTGATGAGGGGAGGTAGATGGGGGTGGGGAGGTAAACCTTGATGAAAATATAAAACCATTATCCTACCTGCTCTTGTAAATCATCCTTGTATTTGTCCGACTGTTCTTTTTCCGCGTCCGTCTGTAAAACAGAATATGTTTGGTGTTAGTTCTACATCTACATTCTAGGGCTACGAAGCGAAAGCATCGACTAGCATACAAATAATAGGATATACTGCATAGCTCGACACAACTACATTGTCATACATGTGAGTAAAGTGAGACACCTCTCACTACAGACGAGACATTTTATTTATATAGAACAAATGAAAAAAAAGTCAAGTTCTCAACGGAGAAAATATTAGTTTGTATTTTGGTGAATAAAGCTCATTTAAGAAATGAGAGACATTACTGGTTTTTCTATTACCTCCCTTGATGGATAAAGTCTGATTTATCCAGAAATGTATATTGGTTCTTTTAGTTGGAATCCTTTGTTTTTACTGTTGTCATCTAACCAGATGTTGCGTTAGGATAAATGTCATTTTATTAAAATCATGTTAATTAATTGAACCAATTTTGACAGTAAGGTATCCATTGGACATGCTAAAGGATATCTGTCAAGATTTAATAATTTCATAATTATAAGACGAGAATACGGATAAAAATGGAAAACATGTGATGCAAAGGAAACAACGATAAAAACAGAGGAAACCAATTAAGAGAACCAATATACTTTTAGGAGTATTCAGGGGCAGTAACTGAAAATGTTTCTCATTGGGAAACTGTGAAAGTGGACAGTCCTTCACACATGTATGACCTGTGCAGGAAGTGATAAATGTAGCCTGTAGGTATTAAATAATCTAATTTTAAAATAAACTAATTCTGGTTCGCAATTGTTTACATTAGCAGCATGACTAATACTTCAATTAGCGTAATCTTTTGTATATAGGTTATTAGGGAGTACACAACGCAGTTCAAAGAACAGAGATATTCCAGGGAAATTTTTTTTTTCATGTATAAAAGGCACCTGATATCAGGGATCAGCTTAGAGGGCGATGTGGGCGAAATTGTCGCCCTAGGGACCCTGACTTCGCCCTCTGGGGGCCCCACTTCTCCCTAAAAAAAATTAATATTTTTGTTTTTTTACGATTTTCAAACAAAATGTTGTCTAGTAAGATACACTGGCCCATTATAAAGCACTCCTTCTATTCAAATGTTGTATTTAATGGTTGTACTGTACATTTTAACCCTATTTTGCAGAAGTATATTAAAGAACACCATTTAAGGAAGCGATCACGCGCTTTCTCACTTCTCCCAAAAATTCTGACCTAGAATGAACCCTGTGATATTAATCTTAAATTTAATAATATTACATAAGTCAGACTCAACGAAATCTGGTAACATAATGGAACTATATGGGATTTAGACAAACATCATGAAAGATTTATTTCCCTTTATTCAGATACACCATTTGGTCTGGTAAAAAATGTGATTCAGTTCTAAACTGAAGTATAAGACGCAGCAAACTTTTGAACAGAAGTTTGGAGGAAAACACATATATAAATGATTAAGGTGATTCCTGCAAATTGAATATGTTATATACAACCTGAAAAAACTATTTGTTGACTCCATGTGATATACATTATACAAGTTAATACAATGTTCTTGCACAGTTAGGAAAATAATTGGTTGATACAATGTATGTCAAAGGAAATGATTGTTTGATACAATGTAGGTCAAAGGAAATGATTGTTTGATACAATGTAGGTCAAAGGAAATGATTATTTGATACAATATAGGTCAAAGGAAATGATTGTTTGATACAATGTAGGTCAAAGGTAATGATTATTTGATACAATATAGGTCAAAGGAAATGATTGTTTGATACAATGTAGGTCAAAGGTAATGATTGTTTGATACAATGTATGTCAAAGGAAATGATTGTTTGATACAATGTAGGTCAATGGAAATGATTGTTTGATACAATGTAGGTCAAAGGAAATGATTGTTTAATACAATGTAGGTCAAAGGAAATGATTGTTTAATACAATGTAGGTCAAAGGAAATGATTGTTTGATACAATGTAGGTCAAAGGAAATGATTGTTTAATACAATGCATGTCAAAGGAAATGATTGTTTGATACAATGTAGGTCAAAGGAAATGATTGTTTGATACAATGTAGGTCAAAGGAAATTATTGTTTGATACAATGTAGGTCAAAGGAAATGATTGTTTGATACAATGTAGGTCAAAGGAAATGATTGTTTGATACAATGTAGGTCAAAGGAAATGATTGTTTAATACAATGTAGGTCAAAGGAAATGATTGCTTAATACAATGTAGGTCAAAGGAAATGATTGTTTGATACAATGTAGGTCAAAGGAAATGATTGTTTAATACAATGCATGTCAAAGGAAATGATTATTTAATACAATGTAGGTCAAAGGAAATGATTGTTTGATACAATGTAGGTCAAAGGAAATTATTGTTTGATACAATGTAGGTCAAAGGAAATGATTGTTTGATACAATGTAGGTCAAAGGAAATGATTGTTAACTGTGCAGGAAGTGATAAATGTAGCCTGTAGGTATTAAATAATCTAATTTTAAAATAAACTAATTCTGGTTCGCAATTGTTTACATTAGCAGCATGACTAATACTTCAATTAGCGTAATCTTTTGTATATAGGTTATTAGGGAGTACACAACGCAGTTCAAAGAACAGAGATATTCCAGGGAAATTTTTTTTTTCATGTATAAAAGGCACCTGATATCAGGGATCAGCTTAGAGGGCGATGTGGGCGAAATTGTCGCCCTAGGGACCCTGACTTCGCCCTCTGGGGGCCCCACTTCTCCCTAAAAAAAATTAATATTTTTGTTTTTTTACGATTTTCAAACAAAATGTTGTCTAGTAAGATACACTGGCCCATTATAAAGCACTCCTTCTATTCAAATGTTGTATTTAATGGTTGTACTGTACATTTTAACCCTATTTTGCAGAAGTATATTAAAGAACACCATTTAAGGAAGCGATCACGCGCTTTCTCACTTCTCCCAAAAATTCTGACCTAGAATGAACCCTGTGATATTAATCTTAAATTTAATAATATTACATAAGTCAGACTCAACGAAATCTGGTAACATAATGGAACTATATGGGATTTAGACAAACATCATGAAAGATTTATTTCCCTTTATTCAGATACACCATTTGGTCTGGTAAAAAATGTGATTCAGTTCTAAACTGAAGTATAAGACGCAGCAAACTTTTGAACAGAAGTTTGGAGGAAAACACATATATAAATGATTAAGGTGATTCCTGCAAATTGAATATGTTATATACAACCTGAAAAAACTATTTGTTGACTCCATGTGATATACATTATACAAGTTAATACAATGTTCTTGCACAGTTAGGAAAATAATTGGTTGATACAATGTATGTCAAAGGAAATGATTGTTTGATACAATGTAGGTCAAAGGAAATGATTGTTTGATACAATGTAGGTCAAAGGAAATGATTTTTGATACAATTAGGTCAAAGGAAATGATTGTTATACAATGTAGGTCAAAGGAATGATTATTTGATACAATATAGGTCAAAGGAAATGATTGTTTGATACAATGTAGGTCAAAGGTAATGATTGTTTGATACAATGTATGTCAACGGAAATGATTATTTGATACAATATAGGTCAATGGAAATGATTGTTTGATACAATGTAGGTCAAAGGAAATGATTGTTTGATACAATGTAGGTCAAAGGAAATGATTGTTTGATACAATGTAGGTCAAAGGAAATGATTGTTTAATACAATGTAGGTCAAAGGAAATGATTGCTTAATACAATGTAGGTCAAAGGAAATGATTGTTTGATACAATGTAGGTCAAAGGAAATGATTGTTTAATACAATGCATGTCAAAGGAAATGATTATTTAATACAATGTAGGTCAAAGGAAATGATTGTTTGATACAATGTAGGTCAAAGGAAATTATTGTTTGATACAATGTAGGTCAAAGGAAATGATTGTTTGATACAATGTAGGTCAAAGGAAATGATTGTTTGATACAATGTAGGTCAAAGGAAATGATTGTTTAATACAATGTAGGTCAAAGGAAATGATTGCTTAATACAATGTAGGTCAAAGGAAATGATTGTTTGATACAATGTAGGTCAAAGGAAATGATTGTTTAATACAATGCATGTCAAAGGAAATGATTATTTAATACAATGTAGGTCAAAGGAAATGATTGTTTGATACAATGTAGGTCAAAGGAAATTATTGTTTGATACAATGTAGGTCAAAGGAAATGATTGTTTGATACAATGTAGGTCAAAGGAAATGATTGTTTGATACAATGTAGGTCAAAGGAAATGATTGTTTAATACAATGTAGGTCAATGGAAATGATTGTTTAATACAATGTAGGTCAAAGGAAATGATTGTTTGATACAATGTAGGTCAAAGGAAATGATTGTTTGATACAATGTAGGTCAAAGGAAATGATTGTTTGATACAAAGTAGGTCAAAGGAAATGATTGTTTGATACAATGTAGATCAACGGTAATGATTGTTTAATACAATGTAAGTCAACGGAAATGATTGTTTAATACAATGTAGGTCAAAGGAAATGATTGCTTAATACAATGTAGGTCAAAGGAAATGATTTTTTAATACAATGTAGGTCAAAGGAAATGATTGTACATGAGTAGATCATCAACTGCATGATGAAGGAACAAAATAGTTCTCAAAAGCAACACAACATGTGCTACCTTACTGCACGATATATGCTATATTACAGCAATATGCTGCTGGTTACATTCAGTTGATAGGACTATAACAGCAACCATCTCTCTCTCTAACGTGAATACTTCATCCATGGCTGGTATTGTAGGCAGGGGAGGGATGCACTATTATCCATCTGCGTGTATTACCTTTGGCAAGCCAAATATTCCATAACCGCCTCTGGCATAAGTTTTATCTCCTAATGCAGTCTGTTGAGCTGGTGGGGGACCGATTTTGTCGTCTCGTGGGGATATGTGGACTGGAGAATGATCCCGTCTAGGCGATTGGTACGAGTCCGGGCCACCCTTCTGCAGTGTCCGTAAATTGGCTGTAATTATATATATTGTATACGACATCAATCTTCATATCTACCGACATCAATCTTCATATCTACCGACATCAATCTCCATATCTACCGACATCAATCTCCATATCTACCGACATCAATCCCCATATCTACCGACATCAATCTCCATATCTACCGACATCAATCTCCATATCTACCGACATCAATCTCCATATCTACCGACATCAATCTCCATATCTACCGACATCAACTCCATATCTACCGACATCAATCTCCATATCTACCGACATCAGTTTCCATATCTACCGACATCAATCCCCATATCTACTGACATCAGTTTCCATATCTACCGACATCAATCTCCATATCTACTGACATCAGTTTCCATATCTACCGACATCAATCCCCATATCTACCGACATCAGTTTCCATATCTACCTGCACTGTATATCTAATTACACTGGTAAGATAGTATGATAGACTGATAATGTTTTTCTTTTGGTCTCACTCTGGCATTTCATGCAAATGTTATATCTTAGAGAACTCCGAGAACAATGTACACATTCCATCGGTGTTACCACTATAAATAAACACTTTATTATTACTATTATTATATTACAGGTCCGACCTCAACCGCCCCGTCTGATCCTAATGACATTAACTGTCCTTCAGATGGGACCTCTTAAACCAAGGTCTTGTGTCAGTGCTTTACACTGTGCACATAAAAGAACAAGAGGAGACTCTGAAATGGGTCTCAGTCTGTATCATTGCACTATCCTCCAAAATCTAAAATGACTAATCTCTTCAGGAGGCATCGCTCGTATGGGCAACGCAGTAGCCGGTAGTGTCGATAAATAAACGTAAAACACTATTATTATTATATACCTATAGCATTGCCTTGTCCATCTCTGACAGGGGCCCCACCGCCTGATCGACCAAACGGGTTATAGTTCTGTATGTCGGCCTCTAACTTTTTCTCATATCTACAGATAAAACATATAACATAGTGAATGATACGTTTCTGCAGCAGCATTATCATTGATATTACATGTATATTATCAGGGTTCATTCTAGGTCAGAATTTTTGGGAGAAGTGAGAAAGCGCGTGATCACTTCCCTAAATGGTGTTCTTTAATATACTTCTGCAAAATAGGGTTAAAATTAGGGATGGCAACGAATGTTCGAATATTCGAATATTCGTTCGAACATCCGAATATTCGAATATTAAAACCATATTCGAATATTAAAAAAAAATTCAAATCAAATTTTAATAAATTGCAGTTAAATCATAACGTAAAAGGATATATATGTTTGTTTAAATTTCAATCAATTAAGTTTCGAAAACAAAGAATGATCCAATGCGTGCCCGAATGTGCGAAATGCCTTCGCGATTTGGCTCCAAATAACAAAGGAGGGTGATGACATGTTACACCTTACAGGGGTCACTACTTGATTAATTCAGTCTATTTGACCGGACACAAACTGAGAAGCATTTTGTTTTACAGGTACTAACTAACTAAGTTCAGTGGTAGTTAGAGTAAAGGGGACCATAAGTGGGGAATTAGTTTGTCGGTTCAAACCCTCGTCTTATGATGCTGCCAGGACTACACCAATGCTGGCTAGTCTCTTAGATCCTAGGTACAAACGACTGCCGTTTTGTGGACAGCATCATATTCTTGAATAAAAACAAGCTGCCTAAGGGGTGTGACATGCATGTAGGTGACACTAACTAGTGTTGTTAAATAGAATGGCCAGCTCTACGGGACTCAGAATATAATGTAAATGTGTTCTATTTGTTTGTGTTTGTTTATTTGTTTGTTCCAATCTAATATAAAGAGATTGTGTTCACTAATTAAAATTGTTGTAATTTAAATTAGTTTATTTTTTCAAACTTATCCCCATTCAGAGAGCGAAATTTTATTTTCACAAACCCACAAAGTCAACAAGCGGAGTTGTTTATCAATCAACACAAGCCGCATATTTAAAACGCTGACAGTAGACTTCACGTTTACATAATTCTAACATGCCACCACTTTCAATAGAACGGTGTTACTTGTCCGCGATGCAAGAGTAAAGTGGAAATCGAAAGTTGGAGAAATTTGCGAATATTCGTTCGGAAGATCATCCGAATATTCGAATATCACAATCACCATTCGTTGCCATCCTAGTTAAAATGCACAGTACAACCATTAAATACAACATTTAAATAGAAGGAGTGCTTTATAATGGGCCAGTGTATCTTACTAGACAACATTTTGTTTGAAAATAGTAAAACACAAAAAAAAATATTTTAGGGAGAAGTGGGCGAAGTCAGGGTCCCTAGGGCGACAATTTCGCCCACATCGCCCTCTAGAATGACCCCTGTATTATCCATCTAGAGTTTGGTAATTGCTTATAAATATAAGATTCGAAGGGTGTTCTTGGTTCAACTAGTACATATTTTTATTTTTAATTTAGTTTATTTGCATTCTATATTACAGTCAAACCTGTGTTAAGCAGCCAGTCATGGGAAGCACAGAAAGTGGCTGGTCAACACAGGTAGGTGGCTGCTTAATAGAGTTGAAGTAGCAGCATAAATGATTGGTTCACTGTTGCCTAGATACAATCAAAACAAATAGTCGATACTGATTGGCTGGTTTCCACCTTACCCATAATTCTGAGTAGTAGGGATTAACATCAAGATACTATTCTAGTCTCACGAGAGTAAGAGATCTCCTGGCGCTTAGCAACAGTGAAACAATGAAGCAGATAGAATTCATAGATCATTAATGAGATTTAAATAATGGGGTTCGTGGAAACTTGGCTACATGTATGTTCGCCTGTATGAACTGGCAGCATATATATGACCACCGACGAGTGCATGGGTTTAAATTTAAAACCATATTAATTGATTTATATGTCTCATTATAGCAATGACTTACAACAAGAATGCAAAGACATTCATGTTCTGCCTAGTCTACAAAACTAACCCGTATACATCAACACTAAGCTGATTTACAACAATCGGTGTTTAACAACAATCGGTGTTTTACAACAATCGGTGTTTAACAACAATCGGTGTTTTACAACAATCGGTGTTTTACAACAATCGGTGTTTTACAACAATCGGTGTTTTACAACAATCGGTGTTTAACAACAATCGGTGTTTTACAACAATCGGTGTTTTACAACAATCGGTGTTTAACAACAATCGGTGTTTTACATCAATCGGTGTTTTACAACAATCGGTGTTTTACATCAATCGGTGTTTTACAACAATCGGTGTTTTACAACAATCGGTGTTTTACATCAATCAGTGTTTTACAACAATTGGTGTTTCACAACAATCGGTGTTTTACAACAATCGGTGTTTTACAACAATTGGTGTTTCACAACAATCGGTGTTTACAACAATTGGTGTTTTACAACAATTGGTACTGTAACTCTGTATTCCAAACCATACACAATACCTTGAAAGTCGTGATAGTGCAGTGATAGTGCATTCACTTCAGGTGCGAAAGGCCTGGAGTTTGCTTCCAGCTGTAGCCATTACGATTGTGCCCTTAGGCGAGGCGCTTCAATTACTCACCGCCTCTTCTCTCGCCCTCATGGCGATGGATTCCATCAGGATTGAGGTCTCAAGAGCGATTAATATAACGTTGTAAAAAGTTGTTTTGCAATCGAGCTAAAATAAATTTGTATAAACTATACCTTTCTTGCTCTTGTTTTTCCTTCATTTTCTGCGTTCTCTTTTCTTGAATCTGAAATGTGTAGTTAGTAGTAGATCAGACCCATTGAGCAAAATTTGTGAGCTAAGTACACTTTTTCATCATCAAGAGATATTGGTTAATATATAGTTTTTTATTTTAAACCATAATTCGAGAATGTTAAAACAAGAGATAAATTAGAAACAGTTTTTTACACTGACCATGTTCAAACAAAAAATGAGGTTATTTCTCAAAATGTGTTAAAATAATAACTTTGGATCACTTTCCAATTTGCGTCATCTGTTTATAAGAGCATTCAATTACCGTATATTCCCGGCCATAAGTCGCCCATTTTCTCATCCAGAAATGTGATGAAAGTACTAGATCGACTTATGGATGAGAAACAAGCAAAACAAGTTGATTTTTTTCTTTTTTACCTTTTATGTCTTTGTTTGGTTTATTTGTTTTAATATAACAATTATTTACATTATAAACCATAGAAAAGCTGATAAACAAACTTCCTATGTTATTCTTGTCCATCAGTGTATTCTTGTATGATTATTAATGGAGTTAATCTCAAATTGAGCTCTGAGTTTCATTCAAAAATGAGATAAAAAACCCATTGCCTCAACAAATGTCATAAGTCTAAAGTACCCAAGAACTATATAAGTTTTCTTTCGTTCTCTAATCCCTTTCAGTCTACTGCTGTTAAATTATATGTAAAATGTTCATTTCTTGATTACATGTACAAATACATAAATAAATAATGTTTAAACTAACACATACCTGTCTTTCCAATTCTGCACCATAATTCTGTGTTTCTGTCCTTGACTTTGACCTTACATCGTCATCACTACGAAACTGATACGGTGATATTCGTTCTTGACTCCTGTCCCGCCGTCTGCTGCTGTAAATTTAAATGCATTGTTGTAGTAATATGTGAACTGAGTGAGGAGGTCAGCTGTTTGGCTATGGTTGGTATATATGTATGGAATAAAATCAAGCTGTGTTTCGCTTATTGCGGTATACAATACATTTGCGCCGTTTACATTTTAAACACAACAAATGTATGTCTTTCTTCTGCATTCTTGCCGGTATTACATTTCTGTCATTTCTAGGCAATATGCACACTTGGTATACATGTATTAGTTCCACACCGTCCAATATATTACTGTGTATTTTGAACTGCAAGGAGAGAAACTATATAAGCTCTGCTTCCATTTTAATACTTTCCTATAATACTTACTTCTTTGATTTTTGTGTACATGTATTGTTTTGTGAATATATATTACTGAGTGGAATAAATATGTATAATTTTTATGTTATATTTTGGGTTTTACGCCTGCATCAGCAACATTTTGGGCTATATCGCCGGCGGGCAGTTTACCTAACAACACCTTTCCTGGGCAGGCTCCAGCGGTTAACCAGTACTTGGGTGCACCAACCTCCGTAAGAAACTGCCAACTTTTTCATATAAATGAGACACGGTCTGAGCGGGCTCGAACCCGTGACCATCAGTGATGATAGGTTACAGTGGTATACAAGTCAGCGACCGTAACCACTCGACCACGGAGGCAGACCATAAATATGTATAGACCAAATGTATTGTATACCCCAAATACACTAAACACGGGTTGATTATATTCCTTAAATTTACATTGCATTTTCTGAGGGCTCTAAGACTGCAAATGAGCATAAATGGTACAACATGTATATATGTTGTTTCAATTAATGGAACAACATAACTAATGCACCACATGGTGTTGACAACGGAATAGAAAAAGCGCGCGATTTGTGACATCAAACAACAACTTTAACCAATCAGCAACGTCTCAAGGACAACTGCGTCTACAAGAATGTAAAGTTTAAACGGATGAAAGCGTATACGTGGTCATTCATGTGGGAGGAAACCGGAATACCTGGAGAAAACCCACCTGTCCGATCTGGCGACAACTTCCCGGTCAGAGGATCGAACCCGGGTCGCATTGGTGAGAAGCGAGTGCGCTAACCACTGAGCTAATCGGAGCGCCGCATAATGTAAGCGTAGTTGACTGGAAGGAGCTCAACATGGCGAGCATAATAACAACAATGTAAATACATAGAAATAAAGCTGGAGAATTTAGTGATACAGAACTGTAAAGGAACAGCTATATTATAACAAACACATGACAACACTGATCTATATAAAACTTACGTGGAAGGCGGACCATCTGCAAATGTGACTCTTGGTGTAGGTGACCCCCGCATTTGACCCCCGCCGTAGTCGCCACCAAAGTTCAAGGGTGGTATCCCTCCTCCTCCTCCTCCTCCTCCTCCTCCTCCACCTTTGTAGATAAAATAAACGGAAATATTACCTCAATAAGTACAGATTAATGTCCTCACCAGTCAATCCAAGAGAAGCACTTGTTAATATACCACATGTTATAATAATACTAGACCCAGAAGAGTAATTGTATTGGTCCAGTGTTTAACAAGTTGTACTTGTATTCCAGGGGTTGCAGGTTCGATGCCCTGCTATACCTTAACAAATGACCGATATTTCGAATAAGCCATGTGACCTAATGGTCAGCAGTGGACAGATATCTCCCAGCAGTTTAATGTTGGTGGGGTTTGAATGAACACAGGCGAATGGTCAGCAATGGACAGATATCTCTCAGCATTTTAATGTTGGTGGGGTTTGAATGAACACAGGCGAATGGTCAAAAGCAGACATATATCTCTCAGCAGTTTTATGCTGGTGTGGAATGAATCAGAAGATTTAAAATCACTAAATCATTTCATTTATATATAATAAATGCATCAGTTTACTGACCTCCAGATGCTGGATCCAGTGGGTTTGTCATGCCAAGGAGGAGGTAAGCCTTGTCTATGGAGTTGTACATATCCCCAGGACCACTTCCTCCACCGGTCACATAGGTGCTGCAAACAATAAACATTCATTAACAGAGAGTAGTGGAAACAATAAATTCAGCACCTTTATAATTTGTGTTTCAGTGTTTCTAAAGTAAGATGAAGTCAACAAAATGCTTATAAGATATTTTATAAGTATCATTGTCATCTCTATATCCTGTAACTGTCAATGGCAGAAACAGTTTACTCTTATGTTAAAATTTAATTTATTCTCCTTTCATTTCACTTTACTTTCCTACATCATTAGCTGTAGCTAGAGGAGCATTTATGGGAATAGTCTCAAACTTCCCTCAATTCTCTCTACTTTGAGCTGAGGGAGAAGGGTTTTCATAAGGAATATAGAGTAGAATAAGCCAACAATCATCTCCCTATCGTGAATATCTAGCTTTATACCCTGAGATATACATGTAGAGTAGCACAGCTGTACATTTACAACTAGCTATACATGTATAGTAGAACAGCTGTACATTTACAACAAGCTATACATGTAGAGTAGAACAGCTGTACATTTACAACTAGCTATACGTGTATAGTAGCACAGCTGTACATTTACAACAAGATATACATGTAGAGTAGCACAGCTGTACATTTACAACAAGCTATACATGTAGAGTAGCACTGCTGTACATTTACAACGAGATATACATGTAGAGTAGAACAGCTGTACATTTACAACGAGATATACATGTAGAGTAGAACAGCTGTACATTTACAACTACCTATACATGTAGAGTAGCACAACTGTACATTTACAACAAGATATACATGTAGAGTAGCACAGCTGTACATTTACAACTGGCTATACATGTAGAGTAGCACAGCTGTACATTTACAACTAGCTATACACGTATAGTAGAACAGTTGTACATTTACAACTAGCTATACACGTATAGTAGAACAGCTGTACATTTACAACTAGCTACAAAAGTAGAGTAGCACAGCTGTACATTTACAACTAGCTATACATGTATAGTAGAACAGCTGTACATTTACAACTAGCTACAAATGTAGAGTAGCACAGCTGTACATTTACAACTAGCTATACATGTATAGTAGAACAGCTGTACATTTACAACAAGCTACAAATATAGAGTAGCACAGCTGTACATTTACAACTAGCTATACATGTAAAGTAGCACAGCTGTACATTTACAACTAGCTATACATGTAAAGTAGCACAGCTGTACATTTACAACTACCTATACATGTAGAGTAGAACAGCTGTACATTTACAACAAGCTACACATGTAGAGTAGCACTGCTGTACATTTACAACAAGCTCTACACTTATAGTAGAACAGCTGTACATTTACAACAAGCCATAATGTACAACAATACCTTGCTTCATATTGAGAACAACAGTCAAGTTTAAAACTGTTTAATAGTTTCATGTTTTAAAATACCACACAATATATCAACACAAAGGACAAAAAATAATATTTTAAAAAATGTAAATGTAAATACCCGGAATAAATACCACAGTAAGTTTATCAAAAACTCAAAAATATTAATAAACAACAAAATACGACATATATATGTGTACATAACTCAATGGAAAGCGCAATACCAAACACAATGCTAATTAACTCATAGCATTGATGTAAAACTTCACAGTTCACCAAAGCAAATAACACCACAATAAGGCTGGCGACACACGAAAATGAGCATTTAAAAATATTATTAATAAACATGCAGTTGATATCTCAGCTAGCTACTGCAATGTCTCACAACCAAACCATCAACATTCCAACTCATTATGTTACAAAGAACATTCAGACATGTAATGATGCTTAACCCATTCAACACCAAGTAACTGACATGGACTGGTCCATCATATTCTTATACCAAATAAATTAATAAGAAAATTACAGATGGACCAGTTCATTTATCAAAATGGGTATTTTTGTCTAAAAATATTAATATTACTGGCAAAAAGTGCAGATCCTGATCATGAGCCGGCTCATCTGGATCTACACTTTTTTAAGCCAACTTGGAGGTCTGTGGTGTTGAAAGCGTTAATAAACATTGTGCCAACAATAATGGCTCTCTTTGTTCAGGAATTTTATTCATCTCTTAAAAAATGTATATACTACAAGGCATGACATTTCTATTGTTCATATCATAGCATTCGCAGTTAAAATCCACAACACTTAATTTATTTCATGACATTAAGAATTTAAAGCGCCATCTTTCTACAGCAACATGGTGGGTCTATAAACATTGATCCAATGACAACAGTGTTCATGTTTTCACACTGGGTGTTATTGAAATAGCTTTAACTAATAGTGTGTTTTTACGTTTATTTATCGTCACGTCGGTTGCCCATATGAGCGACGCCTTCTGAAGACCTTCAGTGAAGAGATTTTAGATTTTTGGAGGATAATGCAATGATATAGACCGAGTCTCCTCTGGTTCTTTTACGTTCACGGTGTACAGCACCGACACGAGACCTCGGTTTAAAGTCTCACTGAAAGTTATGTTATGTTATATTTCGGGTTTTACGCCTGCATCAGCACCATTTCGGGCTATATCGCCGGCAGGCAGTTTACCTAACAATACCTTTCCTGGGCAGGCTCCAGCGGTTAATCAGTACTTGGGTGCACCAACCTCCGTAAGAAACTGCCAACTTTCTCATATAAATGAGACACGGCCTGAGCGGGGCTCGAACCCGTGACCATCAGTGATGATAGGTTACAGTGGTACTCACTGAAAGACTTAATTTTATTAGAGTCAGGCGGGGTATCGAATATGAGATCCTTGGATTACCAGTCCAACGTATTAACCACTGGATATGTCTGTTTAACTAATAGTTATGTATTTATTTGTTCTGGGGTTTAACGTCGCACACAGCTTAGGTTATATGGCGACTCTCCAGCTATTATTGGTGGAAGGCCCAGGGGCACCTATTTCTATTTGAGCAGTATTTCAGGCACAGCTGGACACCCAGTAGAACCACCGACCTTCCGCAGGCCAGCTGAATCCTTTTAATTATACAGAAATGTCATAGTGAAATATTTATTCTATCTTAACATAGACTATCATATATGTAATGATTTTCCACAGTCCTAGATATCAACACGAAAAATATGTACAAACACAAGCCAGGAATCAAGAGCCTGGTATGTATTTCTCAAGCTTGTAGGTAGTGAAACAAAAGTCCATCTAACATAAACAGGTCTAACAAAGAAGTTGGTTGAAACACATATTAATCCTTTGCATGCTAGCGGCAGATAAAATCACTATTGCAAACAGTATAGAGCCAGATCAGACGGACGGCACAGAATGTGCCATCTGATCAGGCTCTATGCTGTTTACTATTTGGAAAGTGGAGCTGAAACAATTGGCTGAATAGCAAACAACATAGATCCTGTGGCTGATCTGGATCTATGTTGTTTGCAAATATGATTTTATTTACTCAGCATGCACAGGATTAAGTTCTACATTATAAAGTCATATTATAACTTGGGGAGGGGGGTAAAATCCATCTACAGGTATGTTAAGGGTGTGAGAAACACAAGACATTTAGATAATAACCCTGCTGTAGATAAAATCTAATTAAACAAATGTATAACTAAATTAACTCTTTGCACGCTAGCGGTAAAAATAACAGTCAAATATGTCATGGAATTTCATTAGATTCGTGTTGTTATATGTCATGTAATTTCATTAGATTTGTGTTGTTATATGTCATGGAATTTCATTAGATTCATGTTGCTATATCATGGAATTTCATTAGATTCATGTTGTTATATCATGTAATTTCATTAGATTCGTGTTGTTATATGTCATGTAATTTCATTAGATACGTGTTGTTATATGTCATGTAATTTCATTAGATTCGTGTTGTTACATGTCATGGAATTTCATTAGATCTGTGCCGTTATATGTCATGTAATTTCATTAGATTTGTGTTGTATATGTCATGGAATTTCATTAGATTAGTGTTGTTATATGTCATGAAATTTCATTAGATTCGCGTTGTCATATGTCATGGAATTTCATTAGATTTGTGTTGTTATATGTCATGGAATTTCATTAGATTTGTGTTGTTATATGTCATGGAATTTCATTAGATTCATGTCATTATATGTCATGGAATTGCATTAGATTCATGTTGTCATATGTCATGGAATTTCATTAGATTTGTGTTGTTATATGTCATGGAATTTCATTAGATTTGTGTTGTTATATGTCATGGAATTTCATTAGATTTATGTTGTCATTGTCATGGAATTTCATTAGATTTATGTTGTCATGTCATGGAATTTCATTAGATTTATGTTGTTATGCCATGGAATTTCATTAGATTCGTGTCGTTATATGCCATGGAATTTCATTAGATTCATGTCGTTTTTAATGACAATTCTAATGAAATTCCATGACATATTTCAAGAGCTTTCAGTTTCAAATAAGAAAAACAGATTAATGAATTGTCGTCTGCTACAATTATTTGGAACTATTTATAGCCTTAATTTTACAGAGCATGCAAAGATTTAATGGTAACTAAATGATAGAACGGCAAGAAAAATATCATTTCCAGTCTAACATGAAGCCCAACATAATGTTACAAATGAATAAATTTGTGTGTTATTTTGTCGGAGGGGTAAAATTCAACAGCCGTACAATAGACCGGCTCTAACCGTGGTTTATTGCAGATTTAACAACAGTAGATTTGTTCTTTGTTTATAGGAATAAAATATCAAGTAATGTTAGAATAAATAATAACCTATAATCCTGTTTATTTTATATTAATAAAACCTGTATAGCACAGCCAGACGTAAACTAGCGCACACAATCTTGACAATACGATCATGACGAACAGCAAACGCAATTAAATGAACACACAAAATCTGTTAAAGTGAATACTATGCTATGAAAAACAACACTGTTTGGAAATAGAGGTGTCCACCAGGTCGAGTCTATTAATGGTACATGCATGAGAAAAAAACATATAACAATTTGCAGGTTTGTTCCCCCGTCTGACCCTAATGAAATTAACAGTCTTTCAGCTGGAACTTTAAACCGAGGTCTCGTGTCGGTGCTTTACACCGTGCACGTAAAAGAACCAGAGGAGACTCTGGAATGGGTCTCTGTCTGTATCATTGCACTATCAACAAAAACCTTAAATGACTAATCTCTTCAGGAGGCGTCGCTCATATCGGCAACCAGTAGCAACGATAAATAAACGTACAACACACAGAAGAATTTTGCATACCACTCAACAGGTGTTAGAGAACAAACCACTATTTCATTATCTGTTATGTTAGCTACCATCCATACTCGCATGTAAGCCGATCTCACCTATAAACCCACCACCAAACTTTGGTCTTAACTTGGTGGTATTTTTCATAGACCCGCATATAAAATGAGATGAAAAATGCAAGCTATTAAAGAAATTAATTAAAAATTAAATTATGTTGATATTATTGAATTTAATTTTTGAAAAATATGCTACTCAACAATCCAGGAGTCCCTCAGGGGACAGTTTTGTCACCGATTGTCTTGCAGGGCTCGACAAATCCACTCGTCCGCTCGTATTTACGAGTGACTTTTCGACCTGGACGAGTAGAAATTCCAAGTCGCTTGCCCAGTCGGACGAGTGAAAATTTCAGCTAAATATCCAATACAAATCGAAGGAACAAAATAAAATAATATCCGTTTTACTTTCTTCGGAATAATTACCAGGCGTGATAATGGGAAATCACCGAGGATATTTTAATGTGTTTATGCTGCCACATAATTGCATTTATTAATAAATTAAAGTGCAATTCTGACGATTTTTAATTTTCCTAAAATACATGGGACGAGTGATAGTCCAATCTGGACGAGTGGGACAGTGGCATCACTCGCCCAGTAGGACGAGTAAGAAATTAAACATTTATCGAGGCCTGTCTTGACCAAAATTATGTTTTCCTTTGTTAATTAATCATCACGAGTACTACTCTTCACAGTTTTGCATAATCTAGAGGACAGCCATAGATATATTTACCCACCATTTATCACAAAGCAATCGCCAGGTTGGAAATTCTTGTTTTTAATTTTTACAGCTTCGAGCAGACAACATTAATTTGAAATTTATCGATTAATTAATAGTTCATCCGAATTTTTTTAAATATTTTTTTTAAAACATTTATTACCTTCAGTGAGATGACAATAAATACAGTGCGTAAATTAATCTGAGAAATATTTAACACACCGTATCATGAAAACTAAACCTGATGAATGGCATTAAAATTCAACTATATTTGTTAGATATTGCATAGTTGAATCACAAGATTACATAACACATAGTTGTAGTTTAGCGTAAATATGTCCGCCCATACAGAAAAAGGTTACCGACAATCGTGTCAGAAATGCACAACACTTGCCTGTAAGACGGGAAGCAACTTCCAAGTCAGAGTCTGGTAATAAAATACACGTCTACTAGGACGGAATGTAGAATGAGAGATCTAACATCACAAAACATCAAACAAGGACTGTTACAGGTGTATGTTAGACAGTCAAGTATATTAACCCTTTCCATCATAGAAGCACCTCTCGATGACATTACCAATATGACATACATTGACAACCAATGTTCATAATAAAGGCCAGAATCTCATGTAGTACCAGTAATATCTATGGAGGTGGGATAGATATGGCGACTACTTATCCACTGCATGATATAGATGTCGTTTGTATGGAGATATAATAGTATATTAACCTAAATCTCTATGAAAGAAAGGGTTAAATGGTATTTATGTTTTAGAAAGAGCCTATACAAGCAATGTTTTACTCTGATAAGGGGTTTAACGAAGGAGCATCATGTATTTCGGAATATCTGAAGAACAGAAATATTATACATACATGTAGCAACATGGATTTTTTATTTATTTTAACATGGCATGCTAACGAAACAAGATAAGCTAACAGCAGTGCCTCGCCGTGTATATTTTCTCCAACTCGCATAATAAATTTAAATTTATAGGACAGTAACCTAATATTCTCTATTTATAGCCACTATACCCCTAACCCCAGGCCACTAGACAGTAAACTTATTGTTCTCCAGGCCACATAAGTACCATGGGTGCGGATGGAGAGATAGATAAGACGGATGTAGAGATAAACGGATAGTTCAAATACGTTTTTTCTAGAGCAGAATGGCAGGACAGGGCACGCCATACTGCCCTCCCCCCCCCCATCCTTTTTGCCCATTAGCCTATTGCCTTTTTTATTTTTATTTTGTTTTGTTATTTTTTATATATAAGCCTCAAAAGGTGTCTTCGGGCGGGCATACATATATATCGTAGAACAAGCCCGCCCGTTTCACCAATATGTACTGCCTTACTTACTGTTTCATCAATAACAGTAATTTATCCAACTTTTCGAGGGACTATCCGAAAATAGCCCCTCTGCACCTCATAGCCACTCAAAATGCACATTGCCCCTTTTCTGACCCATCCTGCCCCTTTTCTGATCATTTGTTCCACTCTAGAATAAACCCTTCTTCAAATGCTATATGTGGTTAACTTAGAACAATGACCCGACAGTAATGAGTCCCGACAGTAATGACTCCCGACAGTAAATAAAAAACATATGAAATCTCTCACCATAGCAATAAGTTGCACAGTCATTGATCTAGAGAAACCAGCAGAGGATGATGCAACAGATAACAAAAATATTTCAATCCCTATTTTCAATGACAGTACTACTAGTGGTAATTCTATATATAGCACAACAATTAATAAACATGCATCGGATTAAACAACACAACACCAGAATACAACATATATGCCACATATTAGTGGCGGGAGAAATGGATTATTGGTAGGACTGGTTTACCGTTTATCTTGCTCAGCGGTTGCGAATCTGAAGATAAGAGATTACACTTGTACACCAGTCTATTGCAATTTTTTTAAATTGTGTTCCTCATGGCTATAATCTTGCAATTTAATCATTTGAGAACCAACTATAAATGCCTGGGAGTGGCTTCATACTATGGGCTCGGTGGAGTTCGTTATAAACGCCCGAGGGTGGCTTCGTACTATGGGCTCGGTGAGTTCGTTACAAACGCCCGAGGATGGCTTTGTACTATGGGCTCGGTGAAGTTTGTTAACACTTAACCTGCCAATCACAACTTTTGCAAATACCCTCTTATCAGGCACTATGCTGTTTGCTATTCAGATAGTGAAACTAAAACACTTGTCCGAATAGCAAACAACATAGATCCTGATCAGACGCGGCTTTACGCCGCGGCTGATCTGGATCTATATTGTTTGCACATTCCATCCAATTTATTCGGCTGGTTAGGAGTTAATCAAATGAATTGATGATAATAAAAGGCCGTATTATTTTATCGATTATTTATAAATACTGTACTGTGATTTGTGTTTGTGGAGTGCATGTAAAATATGCAATCCACATTTACGGGCTCGAGCAATGCAACAAGAAACCAGATTACTTAACAGTCAGTGAAAATTTGCTATGTGCTGGAGTAGATATACTGCAGGGCATTGCGAACAATCTATCCGATGCATATCAAAATACTAAAGTAGTAAATCACAGACTATTGGGGGTAAAGTATGTCCTTGCACCCATTTATTTAAGTGATCATCGACAGTCTGTTACGGAAATTCTGCGAGCATTTTCATAGACTATTTTGTTGCATGATGCAGAGCTTGGCTGGCAAAACTGAAAATACATAAATCATTGTACTTGTGTGTGAATTATGTACATCTCATACACATTCTCCTGGATACGACATTCTCGTTGGTCAAGTAGCAGTACGAACAAGCTATTTTCAGTTATTAAAATACATGTTATTGAAGTATTTACAGTTATAAGACACTGTTATTTAATTTACGTATTTTCAGATTTTAAGATACAATTATGTATTTTCAGTTTTAAGATATGCAATTATTTAAGTATTTTCAGTGTTAAGATACATTTAATGGAGAACCAGAGGAGACTCTGGAATGGGTCTCTGTCTGTATCATTGCACTATCCTCCAAAAATCTAAAATGACTAATCTCTTCAGGAGGCGTCGCTCATATGGGTAACCGGTAGCGACGAGAAATAAACGTAAAACACACACAATACATTTAATTAAGTATTTTCAGTTATGAGATACTCTTATTTTAAGTATTTTCAGTTACAAGATAATCTTATTTTTAAGTATTTTCAGTTACGAGATACTCTTATTTTTAAGTATTTTCAGCTACAAGATACTCTTATTTTTAAGTATTTTCAGTTACAAGATACTCTTATTTTAAGTATTTTCAGTTACAAGATAATCTTATTTTGAGTATTTTCAGTTACAAGATACTCTTATTTTGAGTATTTTCAGTTACAAGACAATCTTATTTTGAGTATTTTCAGTTACAAGACAATCTTATTTTGAGTATTTTCAGTTACAAGACAATCTTATTTTCAGCTTTTAAGATACAATTATTTTAAGTATTTTCAGTTTTTAGATGCAACCCTGAGGATTAATGAAATGATGACAGGCTAGATAATGACATGGGCACATGGCTTACATCACATAATATATGATCACATGCATGACACTGTACAGATGGATCAATTGCATTAAGGTTTTTATTTTGACGTCTATCACTGTCTCACTGATCTATGTTCATATTCCGTGCAAGATCGTGTTGAAGCGAATGCACAAGTAGCCAGGTTGGTAAATTACCGCAGTTGTTTTAACTGCTGAGGGGATGGGGGGAGGGGGGATGGGGGGATGGGGGAGGAGGGGAGGGGGGGTAAGGTGATCGATAGTATTCCAAGATGCATCAGTGTGGTAATCACACACAAGGTGCAGTCGAATATAGTTCATCTAGACCATGACCTCTGTCACCTCAGTCAATTTGCTGGCCCGGCACATATCTCAACAGCTGAATGATAGGGACTGAAGCCTGTCCAACCTCTAAGCATTACCCAATTTATTAAGCAGATGTTTCTAAAATTATATTATTATATGTTTAGAACAGAAAGAAAAAATTATGAGGTGACATGTTCGCAAGCCAGCTGGATAGCTTCCTCACATTAAAGAATTTAACGCATCCAGTGGGATTCGTACCTACAGCAGTGAGAGCCATAACTACTTATCCAAAAATTCACATGACATATGACAAATACTGGACAACCCTCTCGCAAAAACTCACCCGACCCTTTATGTAACTAGTATTAAAGCCAGGTTGGTTGTTGCTATTGAATGTACTAAAAAAAAAGTGTTTGTTTATTATAGTGTCATCCCTATTTAAAGAGCCAGTCATTTCTGACTTATGAGACACCTCTTTTTAAGAACATCAGTACTTCCCGAATCCTATGCTTGTTGCCAGGTGCCAGGCTGGTAGACAATCGGTAACCATTATTTAACTAGCTGGCGGCTCACCAATCGGCCATATCAGAACGAACCCCTGACGAGATTCAAATCTTCAATCTCCCGCTCCATAGGCAGACACCTTAACCACTAGACCATGGAAGGTGCTATAAGGCCATGACAAGCATAGCTAATACGGTATAATGATCATTCAAACCTTCAACCTCCCGCTCCATAGGCGGACACCTTAACCACTAGACCATGGAAGGTGCTATAAGGCCATGACAAGCATAGCTAATACGGTATAATGATCATTCAAATCTTCAACCTCCCGCTCCATAGGCGGACACCTTAACCACTAGACCATGGAAGGTGCTATAAGGCCATGACAAGCATAGCTAATATGGTATAATGATCATTCAAATCAGCAACAACGATAAGGACACTGTTGAATACGGACACATGCACATATTTATTAGCATCTTGTATATCACAGCTCTATGCTCTATGAGTCAAAGGACATACCATATATCACTATTGAACACCGCTCTGTAAACATTCCAAACATTTCACTCAATATAATAATTATGTTATATTTTTATGTTATATTTCGGGTTTTACGCCTGCATCAGCACCATTTTGGGCTATATCGCCGGCAGGCAGTTTACCTAACAACACCTTTCCTGGGCATGCTCCAGCGGTTAACCAGTACTTGGGTGCACCAACCTCCGTAAGAAACTGCCAACTTTTTCATATAAATGAGACACGGCCTGAGCAGGGCTCGAACCTGTGACCATCAGTGATGATAGGTTACAGTGGTATACAAGTCAGCGACCTTAACCACTCGACCACGGAGGCGGACACTCAATATAATAAAACCTAATCAACCGTACTGGCATATATGATGGGGTTACAGTTTCCCCACGATGTTAATACTTACGAGGGTTGGTACATGAGACCTGGTGGTGGGTTAGCTGTGCCTATAGGTCTCCGAGACTCAAGCATCCCTGCAAATCCATTGTCCAGTAGGCTAGAATCCCGGTCTCTCCTACGACCCCTCTCTCGACCACCGTGTCCTCCCCCCATGTCATACTGGAACTCGTCGCCACTGAAGTATAAACACAGGATTGGTAGAGAAAATCAAACAAAATTATCACAATGCAACTAACTTTCCTACAAAACACTGCAAATTGAAAGATAGTTTAAACATAGTTTATTTCAAACAAATACAACATAAATTATACAAATATGCATTTTACACAAAATTTAGATTATATGAATGAAAAAGGATTAGAACGGAAAGTTATAGCTTATAGAGGTCTTCTCCTATAGCAGAGTACTTATTGCAGTTACGATATGACAGTGTTGTTGTAAATATAGAAGTTACGTGCTTAATAAGAGGTCTTCTCCTATAGCAGAGTACTTATTGCAGTTACCATATGACAGTGTTGTTGTAAATATAGAAGTTACGTGCTTAATAAGAGGTCTTCTCCTATAGCAGAGTACTTATTGCAGTTACGATATGACAGTGTTGTTGTAAATATAGAAATTACGTGTTTAATAAGAGCCCCTTTTGAAAACAGCATGGAACCAGATCAGATGGTACAGAAAGGGCCCTCTGATCAGGCTCTATGCTGTTTGCTATCTGGATAGTGGAGCTAAATCACTTGTCTGAATAGCAAACAACATAGATCCTGATCAGATGCGGCATTATTTGGCAGGTTAAAGTAACCCAAGGGTCAAATCTATTCTATATATTCCATAGGCAAACACGATGATTTATCTTTTCTATAAACAATTTTTTCTCTCAATGATTTAAATTATCAGCACCCTCAAATACTCTCAAAACACTGCTAAGTTTGCCTGTGATTCCAGGGAGACACGAATGACAAACAATGGGGAGAAATTATTTTCAGTGTGAAATACGCTGACGTTTGCAAAATATATTAAGTAAAAAACACTGGTAACATGAATAAAACATGAATAAAACATGAATAAAACAGATTGTAAATATAGCATGACACAATGCCACCAGAAATGACTTTGACAAAATGAATGCTTTTGCCAAGATATGGCACAGATACACCATTTCTTCCTTTCACATCGTTTTATTTGTTAGAGTGGTCAGACATCAAGGGAGTTGTATCTAATCATTTATGTAAACTATTAACACATTCCCCTTATTGGTCGAAATGTTCGTGATAAGAGTCTAAGACAGCAAGACAAAAAACAATTGCGAAGCAAGTTTTAACAACTTATATTAATCACTCTCGTTGGCACGGATGAAAGCGTAAATGTGGTCATTGACATTGAATATTGCAATCTGAGAGACAGCAAACTTCACACAATTGACCCCCAACGTGACCTTGACCTTAACATTTTTTAAAACTTTATTTATCTTACAACGATTGCGAAGCAAGTTTTAACAACTTATATTAATCACTCTCATTGGTGCGGATGAAAGCGTAAATGTGGTCATTGACATTGAATATTGCAATCTGAGAGTTACATGCAACATGTGAGTGGCGAGTTGATTGCAACATTATTGCGAAAGATAAGAAATTATCCTTGATTTCCCCGAGTGCGAACATGAAGATGCTGGCCAGGGAGTAGTAAACGATACATCATATGACTCGGAAAACATTCAAACCCATCATGATGAAGTCATAAAATGTTGCCCCATGCTACTAATCATTGGTTTTGTTTGTTTTTGGTGTTTTAGGAAGAAGAAGAAGAATGCTTTATAAAGACTTAAACGTTACAGTTTCTAGGTCATATTGCGCTCCAGCTATTGCTGGGGGAGTAAGACGCCGGGTGCCCCTACGAGCAGTATTTCAAGTATGGACAAGCACCTGGGTAGAATCACCAATACTCTGCAAATCCATAAAAGAATGCCGACATCCCCAGTGTGATTCGAACTTAGAGCGCTGAGGGGCAAACGACCATAACCACTCTGCCACGGAGGCCCCCTCAATTCATTGGCATTATATGTTCTGCTCTATGGAGATCATTGAGCATAATCTGATATGTGTGTATAATTCTCCTTGCTCGCAAAAACTCCAATCTCCTTTACTTCTGGTGGTATTGTGAATACAAGTATTGTGGCGGATGGACTGACGGACATTCCAAACACTATGTACCTCCCAGCTCTTAGAGACCGGGGGGCCATAGAAACTATAAACAACATGGAACTTTCATAAACCTTTTCCTTCTGTGAGCATCACAATTGTTACACACTGGAGAAGCATGATTCAGCGCACCATTAACATTCCTTCAAACAACAAGATGCACCAATACAATGAGGAAGCAGTACAGGGAGAGAGTTGACACTCTGCCATTTAATAACAGTACAGGAAGACATTTGGCACTCTGCCATTTAATAACAGTACAGGGAGAGATTTGGCACTCTGCCATTTAATAACAGTACAGGAGAGATTTGGCACTCTGCCATTCAATAACAGTACAGGAAAGATTTGGCACTCTGCCATTTAATAACTAACACAGCATTCTGAAGTCCACAACTGGCTTGTAGATTGTAAAAACAACACCGTAAAAACCGTAATAGTTTAAACAAATTTTATTTTAGCTCAATTGCGAAACAAGTTCTTACAACATTAGCTTAATCGTTCTCGAGATCTCATTCCTGATGGCGAGAGATGAAGCATTGTGGAATTTAAGTGCCTTCCCAAGGGCATAATCGTAACGGCTATAGCTGGGTGCGAACTTTGGGCATTTCACACCAGAAGCAGTAGTTGTAGTCTATAACAGATGCCATGAAGTGGTTATTCCGCTATGTACTACTAACATACCTCATCAATAAAGATAAAAGTAACATTGCAGCTTGCTGTGGTTTCCAATTATGGTACAGTCAAACTATTAATCACACAAAGCGATTTATTTAATCTACAACAAGTACGAAACAATCTTTTAACGAGTGTGCAACAAGCTTTAACAAGTTATATTAATAACTCTAGCGCAGATGAAAGCGAAACAAGCTTTACCAACTTGTGAGCGTACATGTGGTCCTTCTTGTGGGAGGAAACCGGAGTGCTCGGAGAAAACCCACCTGTCCTATCTGGCGACAACCGTACCATCTCACATACTTCCAGGTTCGTGGATCTAACCTGGGTGGCATTGGTGCGAAGCAAGCGTGCTAACGACTGTGCTAATTGAACAACAACTGGATAGGGTCCCGGATCGCTCACACGAGTCTTAGTGAAGTGCACAGATAGGCAAGCATAAATTTGATCAATTTTTCACCTACTAGTCATTCCAAATATTTGGTTCAAATCACCAAACATTTTTTGAAGTCGAAAATAATTTTCAAGATGGCTGCCATAATTTTCAAGATGGCTGCCATGAAGGCTATATATTGGTTCAAATTGCCCAACAGTTACGGAGAAGTGGAAAATAGATTTTTCAAGATCTTGAATTTCTGATCAGAATGATATTAACTCATTTTGTCCTACTAATTGATCTCAATACATAGTTACCAAGATTCATCAAAAATGATAAAGGGTTTCGGAAGGAGAAGTCAATAATAGGACATAAAAGCAGCCATTTATAATATTGAATTGGAATGTGTTTAGATCACTATGATCCACTAGTTGGCACGATGCCACACAAAGTTTTATCATACCTAACAAAGGGGTTTAAGAGTTGTTGTTTTTGAAGACCTATGGACGGACGGGCAGACAGATGAACACCTGATGACTGACTTATGTCGATAGCTCACCCAAAGCTATTGCTCTATCACAAAACTTCAATAGATTGCAACATAAGCACATAAATCATGCTCAAAGTTTCAAGCGCAAATTGTTTTTTAGATTGCTTCATAACTGCACCCTTGGACAGCATACATCACTGCACACTCGGTAACTAACTATCTATGCATCTCCCCAAACTCCTCAATGCTCGATAACCCCTTATGGGGCAGTGCACTGCGTGCGTGAAACCCAATCTGACCCGACGCATCAAGTTCCGGGCTGTAAGGGCCAAAAAATACAAGCTATAATAAATATGCAACAGTAAAATTGGGATAACTCAAGCATTTAACCCATTCAATACTAAGTAATTGACATGGACTGGTCCATGATACTTTTAGACCAATACATTAATAAGAAAATTACATTTGGATCAGTTCATTTATCAAAATGGGTAATTTTGTTTAAAATTAGTAATATTACTGGCAAAAAGCTCAGATCCTGGCAAGACAGCTTGTCACGAGCCGGCTCATAAGGATCTACACTTTTTGTAAGCCTATTTAGAGGTTTAGAGGTCTGTGGTATTGAAAGGATTAAGATTCAAGGACAACAGTTCTGTCATACTTTGATTACTTGGTAATATGTAGATGGTTTATATATCTGTGAACAGAACAATAACCAAATGTAGCTTACAGTGCTAACGGTTACACGGGACATAGTTAACCGAAACACAGACAAGAAAAAAATCTCTGATAAAATGTTAGCTTCACTTGGTCATATACATGACACACACTACATACAATAAGCTCTATCATAAGTTTAGTGCATATCAAGATGTATAATAACTCTATCACTAGCTATGTGAATATTACATACATGAAGCAAGATACACTTAGGGCCGCTTGTAACCCGACACGTATATAATTCGGTATACAGTCAAACCTGTCTTAAGCAGTCAGTCAAGGGAATCACAGAAAGTGGCTGCTTAGTACAGGTGGCTGCTTAATAGAGGTCAAATGTATAATAAAACAACATTTTGGGAGTCTGGAAATTGGCTGCTTAATACAGGTTGGCAGCTTAATAGAGGTGACCACTAACACAGGTTTGACTGTAGAGGTGACCACTAACACAGGTTTGACTGTAGAGGTGACCACTAACACAGGTTTGACTGTAGAGGTGACCACTAACACAGGTTTGACTGTAGAGGTGACTACTAACACAGGTTTGACTGTAATTTGATTATTTCTGAAAGGATTTTGTTGACATTTGAACCATGAATAACTCGACATATCATACGTACATACTAGAAATATCTTTTTAATTCATCAACAAAAAGGTATAAAACTTAAATAACAAACACCACTGTAATATCAAAACTCGCAAAACCAAGTCACTGACTGATACCCAGTAGCTTTACGGTTCCACTGAACAACTAACAAATATGTCTCGGTGTGCAACGACACTCCGGCCATCACCATCACGGAGCCGCCACCATACTGGTCTCGCTGAAACACACACTCGTCGATCAATCTTTCACATCAACTGTCTATATACGTGCATTCTTCCCCAGTTGCGCTACAAGTTAAACCAGCTCTCGTCCGTCCGTAAACAGGACGCTTGCCCACTCTGCCCGTGTTTTATTCTGTGAATTTTGATTTCACAGTGATGTGTGTTATTTGTTACGTTTTATACCTATTGTTTATCAATTGAAAAGAAATTTATCCATAGCCCAAATTTGAACGAAATCCTTTCCCAAATAATCCAATTGTACGGAATTATATAAGTGTTGGGTTACAAGTGGGCCTAAGTGGATATGTATAATAGCTCTATATCCAGCTATGTGTATACTGGCTTGTCAACAATGTACCTTCCAAACCCGAAGCCAGAAAGGTTCCCTAGACCAAGGCCCTGGACTCGCCCTTGCTGACCTGCATTTGCAGGTACAGGCGCAGGACGGTCATTGTCGCCAACTCGTCGACCCAGTGCATCATAATCTCCTTCGCTGTAAACCAATCAACTCACACTTATCATAACATTTATACAAAAACATCTTACAGAAGAAATGATGTGCACACGAACACGTATACATACATGTATTAAAATATATTTACGATACAATATTCACATATACCTGGTTGTCTTCTTGTGACTATTGCAGCATTTAAATAAAAAAGTAAACACTTATTATCTACATAATATACAAGTCAATGTGTACTGCACTAAACTTAATGTCAATTAGGGATGTTACGATACACGTGAAGCATACCACGATATATTGCAATATATTCTCAACATATTGCAATATGTACCCAGGGTTCATTTTTGGGAGAAGTGAGAAAGCGCGTGATCGCTTCCTTAAATGGTGTTCTTTAATATACTTCTGCAAAATAGGGTTAAAATGCACAGTACAACCATTAAATACAACATTTGAATAGAAGGAGTGCTTTATAATGGGCCAGTGTATCTTACGAGACAAAATTTTGTTTTAAAATCGTATTTTTTTTAGGGAGAAATGGGGCCCCCAGAGGGCGAAGTCAGGGTCCCTAAGGCGACAATTTTGCCCACATCGCCTTCTAAACTGATCCCTGTGTACCACGATATAATGCAATACTTTCTCAACATGATATATTGCAATACTTTCTCCACACATTGCAATATGTACCGTGATATATTGCAATACTTTCTCGACATATTCCAATATGTGCCTCGATATATTGCTATACTTTCTCAATTTTTTTTTAGCTTGATTGCAAAGTAAGTTCTTACAATTTATATTAATCACTCTCGATGGAATCCATAACCACGAGGTAGAGAGAAGAGGCAACGTGGAATTTAAATGCCTTGCCTAAGGACACAATCGTTAACGGCTCCAGTGGGGCTCGAACTCCGGCCTTTCGCACTGCGCTATCACAACTTCCACTGTAAACTATTGACAGATTGTCACACATGGAGATGCATGTAAACTTAAAATGAATAGATATAATTTCAATTCCAGAGATACTAAAGAAAATATTTCAGGACAAACATAATGTACAGAATTATAGCCAGTCGTACAGACATAGGGATAGCCATACAAAACTTGATGGTTCATTTCTGTAACAGGTTATAATATTCTAGGCAAGGCCGGCTGGTCGGTTTCTTGTTGTTAGATATAAGAGCCACACAAAAAATACAATCATTTGAAAAGTGGTTAATGAACACTGTACATACAGGTTACGGTCAGTCGAGATCATATGTAGCTGCAGAACATACAAATCAAACAATGTTTTTGAGACCTAACTGCAACACTAAAATATACACCATCCACCATCCTACATAACACAGATCTATATATAGTACATTAATCACCTGTTTTCAAGGAGGAACTTTGTATGATATGGCTGTACGTCCTTTGACTTGTACTCCCTTCGGGGACTCAACCCCGGCTTCCCCTCTAGACCCCTAATTCTGTTGGAGGATTTCTCAGGGTCGAGAAGACCAGATGCATTTACCGGTAATTCAAGTAATTTCTCTCTGTAAAATAGAAATCATGCTTATGACATTGTGTACAGCTGTGGATAATATAACTTACTTCAGGAGACTAAATCAAGGTACCATGGTAATATAGAGCTGTGGATAATATAACTTACTTCAGGAGACTAAATCAAGGTACCATGGTAACAGAGTGATGTGGATAATATAACTTACTTCAGGAGACTAAATCAAGGTACTATGGTAACATAGAGCTGTGGATAATATAACTTACTTCAGGAGACTAAATCAAGGTACCATGGTAACAGAGTGATGTGGATAATATAACTTACTTCAGGAGACTAAATCAAGGTACCATGGTAACATAGAGCTGTGGATAATATAACTTACTTCAGGAGACTAAATCAAGGTACCATGGTAACATACAGCTGTGGATAATATAACTTACTTCAGGAGACTAAATCAAGGTATCATGGTAACATAGAGCTGTGGATAATATAACTTACTTCAGGAGACTAAATCAAGGTACCATGGTAGCATAGAGCTGTGGATAATATAACTTACTTCAGGAGACTAAATCAAGGTATCATGGTAACATAGAGCTGTGGATAATATAACTTACTTCAGGAGACTAAAACAAGGTACTATGGTAACAGAGTGATGTGGATAATATAACTTACTTCAGGAGACTAAATCAAGGTATCATGGTAACATAGAGCTGTGGATAATATAACTTACTTCAGGAGACTAAAACAAGGTACTATGGTAACAGAGTGATGTGGATATATAACTTACTTCAGGAGACTAAAACAAGGTATTATGGTAACATAGAGCTGTGGATATATAACTTACTTCAGGAGACTAAAACAAGGTAGTATGGTAACAGAGTGATGTGGATATATAACTTACTTCAGGAGACTAAATCAAGGTATCATGGTAACATAGAGCTGTGGATATATAACTTACTTCAGGAGACTAAATCAAGGTACCATGGTAACAGAGTGATGTGGATATATAACTTACTTCAGGAGACTAAAACAAGGTAGTATGGTAACAGTTTGATGTGGATATATAACTTACTTCAGGAGACTAAATCAAGGTATCATGGTAACATAGAGCTGTGGATATATAACTTACTTCAGGAGACTAAATCAAGGTATCATGGTAACATAGTGATGTGGATATATAACTTACTTCAGGAGACTAAAACAAGGTACCATGGTAACAGAGTGATGTGGATATATAACTTACTTCAGGAGACTAAAACAAGGTACCATGGTAACATAGTGATGTGGATATATAACTTACTTCAGGAGACTAAAACAAGGTAGTATGGTAACAGAGTGATGTGGATATATAACTTACTTCAGGAGACTAAAACAAGGTAGTATGGTAACAGAGTGATGTGGATATATAACTTACTTCAGGAGACTAAAACAAGGTACCATGGTAACAGAGTGATGTGGATATATAACTTACTTCAGGAGACTAAAACAAGGTACCATGGTAACAGAGTGATGTGGATATATAACTTACTTCAGGAGACTAAAACAAGGTAGTATGGTAACAGAGTGATGTGGATATATAACTTACTTCAGGAGATTAAATCAAGGTATCATGGTAACATAGAGCTGTGGATATATAACTTACTTCAGGAGACTAAATCAAGGTACCATGGTAACAGAGTGATGTGGATATATAACTTACTTCAGGAGACTAAAACAAGGTAGTATGGTAACAGAAAGATTCTTTTGTTTGTATTTTTATTTAAATTCGCACAAACAGCTTACATTGTATGGCCACACTCCAACTGTTGTTGGTGGAGGCAGACTGTGGGTTCCGTTCTGAACAGTACCACTGACCTTCCACAAGCCAGTTGGACAGCTTCCTCACATGACGTGATTTGACACATGGTATTCAGCGGTGTTCTAGTTCACATCGAACAGGTGATCCAACATGTAACACAGATGGGTTTAGATCCTATGATAGCATATATAGCAGTTAACTGGCACGAGGACATCCTATTGTAACAGAATGAATCGTTCAATGTACCTTATTTTAGCAGCCTTGCGTTCCTCCATCTGTAACTGCAGTTGACCTCTGTAATCTGCCATCCTTCTTTGCTTGGCACTGCCTCGCTCATCTTCACCTTGAAAGCAAGTAAGTTCTAGTCAGACATGAATCACACGTTTTTCTTGTAGAACATAGAAGTATGATCAACATTTAGTTAGTTATTTGCATGCTGGGTAAATATAAAGGCTATAAATAGATCAAATAACAAATAATTTTTTAAAAATGCAGGCCAAAAACAAAATTATTGCCATTTTCATTCTTAGCAGCTTTACTGAGATTATATGGGTGTACTTAACACAGGTTTACAGTACAGCAGTGTACACACTCTGTCACGCAAAATAGTTCTAACCCTGTACTTATTAACCCATTCAACCCCAAGTATCTGACATGGACTGGTGCATGATATTTTTAGACCAATAAATTAATAAGAAAATTACCTTTGGACCAGTTCATTTATCAAAATGGGTAATTTTATCTAAAAATAGTAATAATTATTACTGGCAAAAAAGTGCAGATCCTGATGAGACGGCTCGTCACGAGCCGGCTCATCTGGATCTACACTTTTCATAAGCCTATTTAGAGGCCTGTGGGGTTGAAAGGGTTAATGGCTGTTACACAGGAATGTTTGAATCTACATATCTGCTTTTCCGAAAGCAGTGGCAGGAACTTCTGGTTTTGTGGTCATTGCATGCTAACTTGATTTCAAAAATCTCGGGCATTGACACAATTCAATTATGGCAGGCCTGCACTGTTAGGAGAGAGCAATGAGATGATGACAATGCCAAATGTATTATATTCCAAGTCTCAACAGAAGCAACTTTGTTTTATGTTAACCCTTTTCCCCATAGAGACGTAGGCTTATATGTTATTGTATCCACATACAGGCGACAGTAATTCACCCATCATAATGATTGGATAATTCAACTTATTACTTGAGTAAACATGGAATATACCACACTACATGTATACTGCATTTCTACAGGCATGTGTATAGAGTAAACATGGAATACCGCACACTGTCAGGAACAAAGAGCATATCAACATAATAATGCATACATTTAAATAATATATAATAATGCATAAATTTAAATAATATAGTGTGTGTTTTACGTTTATTTATCGTCACTACCGGTTGCCCATATGAGCGACGCCTCCTGAAGAGATTAGTCATTTTATAGTTTTGGAGGATAGTGCAATGATACAGACAGATACCCATTCCAGAATCTCCTCTGGTTCTTTTACATGCACGGTGTAAAACACCGACACGAGACCTCAGTTTAACGTCCCATCTGAAAGACTGTTAATTATATTAGGGTCAGACGGGGGATAATATATAATAATGCATACATTTAAATAATATATAATAATGCATAAATTTAAATGTATAAATTTAAACAATATATAATAATGCATAAATTAAAATAATATATAGTAATATATAAATTTAAATGTATAAATTTAAACAATATATAATAATGCATAAATTAAAATAATATATAGTAATATATAAATTTAAATGTATAAATTTAAATAATATATAATAATGCATAAATCTAAATAATACATATTATGCACAATACGGTGTAATAAAGAGTCAACAAGACTACAGGAACAGCCATATCCAGGGTTCCCGCTGTCGGTCGCATTTGTTGCCAAATGCGCATAAAAATTAAATCTGGCTCCAAAAATCTTCAGTTGGTGAAAATTCACTATGCAGGCCTGACGTTCGGATTTTGTGAAGTTATTTATTTCATTCAGTTTATTTAATTTTTATATTGCAAATAACAAGTCATGATGCCAAATTGATGATCAAGTGATGCCAAATTAGAAATGAAAAATTCATGATAGTAATTTGCCATTAAAGCCACAAATAGCGTGACAATATAATTATGTAGGGCTGTGGTAGAGCTAGCAGACCACATGCCTCATTAAATATAGACGAGATATTTGAATTATACACAGGATGGTTCTGTACACCACAGGAGGTTGTTGCTTCATCAGTTAACACTTTGCACGCTGGGTAAAATAAATGCTATAAATAGTTCAAATAATTGCAACAGACGACAAATCATTATTATCATTATTTGTAGCTGAAAACTGGAAATATGTCATGGAATTTCATTAGAACACAATTCGACTGAACGTTCATGACGTTCATAACCTTTCACTGTTAATTTCAACATAGCGTGCAAGGAGTTAAGAAACCTAGACCTACGTAAAAAATATCAATACAAATTAATGTTTAGGTGGTGGGGTAAGATCAAACAAAATGTTGATTAGTTTTTTTAGTGTTGTCGGCTTCAAATGCCTGACAATTAACAGATAATTTGTTTACGAAGATATACATAATATCAATACTGTACAACATATTTTTGCTCAATTTTAATCGCACTCGACTCGAGATCTCAATGCTGATGAAATCCATCGCTATGAGGGCGAGATAAGAGGCATTGTGGAATTTAAGTCCCTTGCCAAATTATGGGCACAAACGTAATGACTACAGCTGGGAACGAACTCTGGGCATTTCCCACCTGAAGCGAATGCACTACAATTGAGCAATCATGACTTCCTTTTATATTCACAAGACTCAATTTAAGTGTCTACGACTTTTCTATATAATTCCAAATGTTGCAATCCACAATACAAAGTCCATTTCCCCAAGAACAACCAACCTGAAACACTCATGGTAATTTCACCTTGACTTATGTGTGGGTGTAAGTAAAATACCCAAATACCCCTCGACTTACGGAAATGATCGACTTACAGCAATGATCGACTTATGGCAATGATCTACTTACGGCAATGATCAACTTGTGGCAATGATCGACTTATGGCAATGATCCAATGATCGACTTATGGCAATGATCGACTTATGGCAATGATCGACTTATGGCAATGATCGACTTATGGCAATGATCAACTTATGGCCAAGCATTTATGGTAGCAATTAATAATAAGATCAAAACATCATGCAAACATTTAGTCATAATTTAATCCAAGTTCATGATCACTCAAATGTCTATATATAGACAGTGTAAGATTTTTACCACCAGATTACGGCCTGAAAGTGGCTTCCCATCTTATAAGTGAGTGCTAAAAAAATGTTTCAAAACCGATTTTTTTTTTAAATGTCTTAAAATTTAATGGTATCCATAATTACGTACTAGAAAAGAAAGCACTCGGACACTGAACATTTCTTCAACCTGCACTGGCCAAACATACAACTTATACAGGGTCTGGTGTCCATTTTATCAACCCGTCATATATGCCAGTGCATGCCAAATCACACAGATTTCAGGACAAATGTAAGTGTGGGGGTCGTCTTATAGACGAGATCGCCTTATAAGCAAGTCTGGACGGTAATGAAAATATCTCACTTGGAACATCAAAACAATTGGATTTTCTATAATTATGATTCCCCCGGTACACCTACAGTGAACTGATCCTGTTTAAATAATTGATGACTAATAATTAGCTTAACTAGTGAAGGAATATAATGTTAAATTGTGCACAAAATAAAAGCAGATTTAATGGAATTGTACTACTACTTAACTATTGTGCCAGTGTGAATGCCATTAAACATACACATAACAGAAACAACGCATGAACATATAATATCTGATACAAACAAAACACTAACAGCACACAATACAACATATTCAAGGCTAGTAAAGCAAATGGTCATGTTCTCTGGTCAATATCTGTGATTTCAGAGTGAATCAAATCCCCTATGTGTTTGTGATGTTCTGCGAGTTTCTATCATTTCAGGCTGCTGACGTAATTAAGGAATGAATCACGGGTTAATAGTTTTCATTGGGGTATGAACTACATTGGGCGTGGTTGAAGTGTGTGGAGGACGAAGGCATCCACGCTAACTTTAAGCATGCCCAATGTAGTTCATACCCCCGATGGAAACTATTAACCATCGATTCATTACTTATATTTACATTAATTATTCTTTTCAATGTGACAACAACAAAAATCACACTTTCCAATTAACAGATATATAGTCCAATTTGCGATTTACCGTGTTCCTTGGAACAGCGTCAACTGCATGCCAGTAGCATCGAGTGTGCATGTCAGCTGCATATCATTAGTTGGAAACCCTCATACGAAATTGTATAGTTTAAACAAATTTATTTTAGCTAGATTGCGAAACAAGTTCTTTCAACTTATATTAATCACTCTCGAGACCTCATTCCTCATGGAATCCATCGCAACGAGGGAGAGAGGAGAAGAGGCAATGTGGAATTTAAATTCCTTGCCTAAGGGCACAATCGTAACGGCTCCAGCGGGGCTCAAACTCCGGACCTATCGCACCTGAAGCAAACGCGCTATCACAACTTCCACAAATTGTATACTATCAGGGCACATACGTTCATCGAAGGAAATGCAATAGTGATGTAAATATTATTTAACAAACAACACACTAATGAACTATACAGCTTTGATTAGTTTCTATCACTTGAAGCTGCTTACCTAATATTTAACAAAACAACACACTAATGAACTATATTGATTATTTGATAATACTCTCACAGGCAATGAAAGCTCACTTCCATTTGCAAATTCTCACATGCTTTTTCGCAACCACTTTGATTGAAAACATGATCATTATAATTTCCAGCCACAACAGGAAAACATGTTATGTACACGCATATCGGGTAGTATTACAATACAATGACTGTAGAATGTGTGTTTAACCCAATTAACAAAGTTTAGAATGGTAGAAAGCACGTACAGAGAAAAGAAACAAACACAGAGCCCAGCAGCAATGTTGAAGCTTTTCTTGATACAAAACATTAAAACAAGCATATTTTATTAACTCTTTGCATGCTGGGTATTTTAAAGGCTATAAATAGTTCATGTAAATGTAGCAGGCGTCAATTCATTAATGTGATTTTCCTTGAAAAAGTCTGGAAATATGTCATGGAATTTCATTAGAATTGTGTTGCCGAGTAATACCGTTATTTGCTATGTATACCACGCACTGTTGTTACCAAATATGTCATGTAATTTCATTGCCGAGTAATATCGTTATTTGCTATGTATACCACGCACACTGTTGTTACCAAATATGTCATGTAATTTCATTAGAATTGTGTTGCCGAGTAATACCGTCATTTGCTATCAACGAATTGTGTCTAATGAAATAGAATGACTGTTATTTTCACTGCTTAAAGAGTGCAAACAGTTACAAGTCACAAGTAATGTTCTAGCTTCTAGAAGGTGAAAAGTTCATCTCAATTTGACTGGCAGAATACTTGTGTACTACGAGAACAGTAAAATATGTCTCATGAAATTACAACACAATTCTAATGAAATTCCATGACATATTTCGTAACGACACAATTCTAATGAAATTCCATGACATATTTCGTAACAACACAAGTCTAATGAAATTCCATAACATATTTTTTCGGCTACAAATTTTTTTTTTAAAAAGATTTAATGAATTATTTGAACTATTTATAGCCTTTATTTGACTAAGCATGAAGTGTTAAAACCAGAATGAAATGGACATATTGCAACAGGTGAAGAGTGAAATGCATATATAAATCTAACCCCTGTATGCAACCGTATGCAACACATAATCTTTACTGTCAAATGCTGATACAACAAAACACAGAAGTTCATTAAAACATCTGCGAATGGTGCAAGTTTTATCAATCGGCTCAGTGTTAACCCTTTCCTTCATAGAGATTTAGGTTAATATACTATTATATCTCCATACACATGACAGCCATTTAGCTAGCATGCAGTGGATAAGTAGTTGCCATATCTGTCCCACCTCCATAGATATTGCTGGGACTACATGAGATTCTTGCCTTTATTATGAACATTGGTTTGGCTACTACATTGTTAATGTATGTCGTATTGGTAATGGTGTCAAGAGGTGCTTCTATGGGGGAAAGGGTTTATGAACATTGGTTTGGCTACTACATTGTCAATGTATGTCATATTGGTAATGGCGTCAAGAGGTGCTTCTATGAGGGAAAGGTCAATGAACATTGGTTTGGCTACTACATTGTCAATGTATGTCGTATTAGTAATGGTGTCAAGAGGTGCTTCTATGATGGGAAGAGTCAATGAACATTGGTTTGGCTACTACATTGTCAATGTATGTCATATTGGTAATGGTGTCAAGAGGTGCTTCTATGGGGGAAAGTGTTTATGCACATTGGTTTGGCTTCTACATTGTCAATGTATGTCATATTCGTGTATGTTGTATTGGTAATGGTGTCAAGAGGTGCTTCTATGAGGATAAGGGTTAATGAACATTGGTTTGGCTATTACAATGTCAATGTATGTCGTATTGGTAATGGTGTCAAGAAGTGCTTCTATGAGGGAAAGGGTTTATGAACATTGGTTTGGCTACTACATTGTCAATGTATGTCGTATTGGTAATGGTGTCAAGAGGTGCTTCTATGAGGGGAAGGGTTTATTATGAACATTGGTTTGGCTACTACATTGTCAATGTATGTCGTATTGGTAATGGTGTCAAGAGGTGCTTCTATGAGGGGAAGGGTTAATGTTCTATCAATATTTCACGCAAGAAACAATCTGTGGAATTATGGTTGCATAAGATGTAAGGGGAGGAGATACTTCCAGACACAACCAGAACTATCATTTTTATCTCGGAAACGATAAATTAAATTAGTACAATGTAGATCTATCTATCAATGTGAAATATATAAAATTTGTGGCAGTATTAAAACACAACAATCTAACCTACAATTTTCACTGAATGCAGTCAGAACCCATACCCAGAAATCTACCCCTGCCTACACCCCTGCCTGCCTATGCCATAGCATTGATGATCAAACAAATCCACAATAAACAAATGCACATACAACATTCAATAGAGAAAAACAATGCACTACATTGAGAACATGGAGATGAGATATTTGTGTTTTACGTTTATTTATCGTCGCTACCGGTTGCCCATATGAGCGATGCCTCCTGAAGAGATTAGTCATTTTAGATTTTGGAGGATAGTGCAATGATAGACCTATTCCAGAGTCTCCTGGTTCTTTTACGTGCATGGTGTACAGCACCAACACGAGACCTCGGTTTAACGTCCCATCTGAAAGACTATTAATTTTATTAGGGTCAGACGGGGGGATCGAACCTGCGATCCCTGGGTTACCAGTCCAGCGTGCTACCACCGGACTACAGATCCGTCTGCGAGATGAGATATCTTGTATTAGTACTATATATAGGATAATAGCTCATAAAAAAACTCATAAAATTTTGTTCAAAAGATTTCTACCTAATATTATTAATTACAATGCATGGTATTTCCAACTTTGCTAGAGTCATAATTTAGTGACACGGAATTGGTTCAAAGCTCTATATTATATTTAATGACAAAAAATATATGTTATAATAATATTAGTTATCTACCCACTGTTATCACCCGATGCAATCTCATATAAACTCCAACATAATATTATGATGTACTGGATTGCATAGAGCAGCTATGCTAATTTTTGACAATTGAAAAACGAATAAAAGCTTTTAATTTCTACTTTGAATTCTGACTAAACCAAGCTGAAACAACAGATGTACAAGAAATATAAATATGGTGAATACATAATATAAACCTACCCACGTTGAGTCCGGGTGCACCACCTGCGAGAGAGAGGCTGTGTCTAGTCACCATGGTAACATATTCAGTGGCGGTTCTAGAGAGGGGAGGGGTTTAACACCCCCTCTGCTGTCAGTTTATGTATATTTCCCCATTAAAATAGATATTTTTTCACTACCTTCCACCAGATCAAAAAAATATTTTCAACCCCACCTCTTAGCAAATCCTAGAACCGCCCCTGATATTATATATAGGAGAGAGCAAACAGAACTATCATACAATTATTCCTCCGATCTATTTTCTGAAATCCCATATATCCTTTTCGTAGTTTATACATATTTACTCGAGCTTGATTACGAAACCACTACTTTCTTGAGCTTAGACTAATCTCCGGAGAGCTCATTCCATTAACGGAAATCATTGCAATGTGCGAGAGAGAAATGGCATCGTGGTTTTTTGGGAGAAGTGATTGAGCTCTTAAATGGTAGTATCTAACCCACTGGTGCTTGATATTAACCCATTCAACACCAAGTAACTGACATGGACTGGTGCATGATATTAACCCATTCAACACCAAGTAACTGACATGGACTGATGCATGATATTAACCCATTCAACACCAAGTAACTGACATGGACTGGTGCATGATATTAACCCATTCAACACCAAGTAACTGACATGGACTGGTACAGGATATTTAACCCATTCAACACCAAGTAACTGACATGGACTGGTGCATGATATTAACCCATTCAACACCAAGTAACTGACATGGACTGGTGCATATCTATTCAACACCCCCATTCAACACTGAGTAACTGACATGGACTGGTGCATGATATTAACCCATTCAACACCAAGTAACTGACATGGACTGGTACAGGATATTTAACCCATTCAACACCAAGTAACTGACATGGACTGGTGCATGATATTAACCCATTCAACACCAAGTAACTGACATGGACTGGTGCATGATGTTAACCCATTCAACACCAAGTAGCTGACATGGACTGGTGCATGATATTTTCAGACCAATAAATTAATAAGAAAATTACATTTGGACCAATTTATTTATCAAAATGGGTAATTTTTGTCTAAAAATAGTAATAATTTATTACTGGCAAAAAGTGCAGATCCTGATGAGATGGCTCGTTACGAGCTGGCTCATCTGGATCTACACTTTTTTGTAAGGCTATTGAGAGGCCTGTGGTGTTGAAAGGGTTAATATATTGGAACAAAACAGGGTTAAAATATATAATATGACTATCAAATGCAACCTAGTGCTTTAAAATGGCCAGTGTAGCTTACAGGACAAGATTTTGCTTGAAAATTGTAAAAAAAAAATCAGAATTATTTAATTTGGGGAAGTGGACAGGTGGGCCCCCCAGGGGATGAAGTCATGATCCCTAGGCAACTATTCTGCCCATATTTCCCCTCAAGGATGAGCCATGACTTTACGAAAGAAATATCAGCCAGCAGCACAAGTGTTACTAACTAATACATTTATCTCTTAGGCATGAAACAGTATGAATGAATAAACCAAAATCATATTTATGACATTTTTAGTACCAATGGTTTTTTTCTATAGGAATAATCAATGGTGATAATAACTAGTAATGTTGCACTTTTCATCTCATCAAAGATACAGTCAGATTTAATCTTTCTTAATGTTAAATAAATTTAACAGTTCTTTTGTTAGTATAAAAGTCCATATATAACTGGTGCATTGATACGTTATTTAAATTATTTACTCATTTATTCATCAAAGAATTGAGCTAACGGCATTTGAAAGGAAAATGGTAGGCAGTAGTATATATTATGTACTGTAACGAGGTCTTCCATGCAACAGATTCATGACAGCCATCATGAAACATCCATACATCTTGGTAGTTAGGTACTTTCAACAACTTCTCCTAACACTAATCAAATCTTATATGCTCGTTATTTTCTCTTTCTGTTCAATTAAAATTAAATTAAGTTGCTTCTCCTGTACAGCTCTTAGTTAAATATAATATTTACATGGCTCATTCTAGAGGGTGACTTGGGCGAAATAGTCGGGGCGAAATAGTCGCCCTAGGGACCCTGACTTTGCCCCCTGGGGCCCCATTTCTCCCTAAAAAAAAAAAATCCATTTTTTTTTTACAATTTTCATACAAAATGTTGCCCAAGTAAGATACACTGGCCCATTATAAAGCACTGCTTTCATTCATATATTCTATTGAATGGTCATATTATGTATTTAACCCTATTTTGATTAAATATATTATATATCACCATTTAAGGACGCAATTGCGTGTTTTATCACTTCTCCCAAAAATTCTGACCTAGAATGAGCTCTGATTTATATAGACATACACAATTTAGTATTATGGGGAGGGCCGTAACTACTGTTGTTAAAACTTGTGGCCCAACCCATTTGCTACAACATTTATTGACAATTCTTGTGCAAAACAATGACATGAATGATATATATACTATACAAAATTATACAAGTGTGTTCATTTGTTTTGTTCTGTACATTGTATATATAGAATGAATGCAACATAATTATACAAGTGTGTTCATTTGTTTTGTTCTGTACATTGTATATATAGAATGAATGCAATAAAATAGGATTATCCTAAAAGTAACAACAAGAAACTGCAGTTACCGACACATGCCACATGTATATAACCTGATACAAGAACATCTGATACACCATAACATAATAACATAATTAATGTATAAATAAAAAGATGTGGGAGTTGTTATAGCACAGTGGTAGCACGGTTGCTTCAAGTGCGAAAGGGGCCGGAGTTCAAGCCCTGTTTGTAGCCGTTACAATTGTGCCCTTAGGCAAAGTATTTAAGTTCCACGTTGCCTCTTCTCTCTCCCTCGTGGCGATGGATTCCATCAGGATTGAGGTCTTGAGAGTGATCTATCTATCTTCCGTTAATGTCGAACCCCTCGCGGGTGATTATTATAAGTTGTAAGAATTTGTTTCGCAACCAAGCTAAAACAAATTTGTATAACCTAAAAACTAACTCCAGTTGAAATAGTATGTATGTATGTCCCTTGCGGGGAACTAGACATGTTTTCCTGGGCAGACCTAGCCGAGCTAAGTGGTTAACCAGTACTAAGCAATGTGTGTGAGGTGCCTTGCTCAATGACACTACATACGTGGCCTGACCGCGTATCGAACCCGGGACCGTTCGATTCCAAATCCGACGCTCTACCACTGGACCACGGACGCCACAATCCAGTTGCATATTTCAATCAATTTTAGTGTTTAATTGCATTCACTTTTTACAGTAAAGTCTAATGTGTTGTATCGGGTGCAATGTATTATAAATACATCAAATAATACAAAAATTTGTGAATATGATTAACTTTCAATGAATTATGTTGTGCGGTCAAGGAAAGTATGCATGTTTCTATTGAAACATTATTCAAATTTCCATTAGTTTCATTGTAACTGGGGGACACCATGTACATTATGCCAAGGAGGATTCTATTCTATCTCAATTTATTCAAATTTATTTTAGCTCGATTGTGAAACAAATTCTTACAATGTTAGTTTAATCGCTCTCGAGACCTCATTCCTGATGGAATCCATCGCCATGAAAGAGAAAGAAGAGGCACTGTGGAATTTAAATGCCTTGTCAAAGGGCACAATCGTAACGACTACAGCTGGGTTTGAGCTCCGGGCCTCTCGCATCTGAATCGAACACCGTACACGCTACCACTACGCTATCGCGACTGTCATGTTCATACTTCACTATTTAATAATGAGTTTTTTAATACAAATATCTTGTGTTTATCGCAATTTCATTCAAATTCACTTTAATTCTTTAAGATTAAGAAATAGACAACTTACAACATAAAAATAACATCAAAATAATCCAACAGCAATCAAAATTGCAACATTATATTTGCATAAAATGAAGACAGACACTTACCAATTGGTAAACTGGCTAGGTAGACTGGGTTGTGTCGAACTCGAGCCGCCATTTCTTCCCGTCGCTCCGATCTCACTGGCAGCTCAGCCTGGATAGTGAATTAGAATATATTGCCCTATAAGGCCACTTTCAATCACTTGTTTAACGCTTGTATTGTACTATATTATATTTCCAGTACTACACAATATATTACCCTATGGTCACTTTTCTTGTTTAACGCACACACATTTAATTCTTTAAACAAATGAAGCACATACAATACTATAAAACTGCCTTGTTATGTTACAGAATCCATCTTGTAAACATTCCGATGTATGATTCCACTTAGAACACAAGACTAAATTCATAAATACACCTTAGGTAATGTTGTTTTGACTTTCACAACAATGCTAACACAAACTTTTTGTTCAGCTAAGTATTTTCACCTCAGGTATATTTTTCACACTTTACCAACAATAAGGCCTTCAATCACCTCACATATTTACCACACATTAATCCATAACATAACTCTCACATATCCATTACATGTTTTACAAGTAATGGGTATAAAACCCAAACAAACTTGGAGACTTTTATTACCTCATCAAATTTGCTTTTCACTAAAATGTTCAATAGTTCAAATCAATATATAATCCAATCTTTTCACAATTTCTTTAAAAAAATATCTTGGTAATATATTCCAAACAAAGACAATGTCACAATGTCACAATGTCACAATGTAATCAATTCACTAAACCATAAATTGTACAACTGCCAACAGACCATTTCTTTTAACTAAAATCCCACACATAGAAGTTTAAACAATTATTGAAGAGGCGAATGAACAAGTGTTATGGAGAGGTCAACGATTCTATAGTATATAATATGTATATCGGAAGCCTGTACTGTCAATATAGGCAATCAATCAATAGTACGCCTGAATTATCTATGTATTCCTTTCACGTTTACCTACGTATAACTTGCCAGTGTTTAGATCTGTTTATTCGTTACAAGTACGGAACAGACAACCGTACCACTAGATAATACAGACAAACACGTAGAGGATAAGATATTTGCTTAGAGTAATAACACTAAGATATTGATTTGTTTATTAACAAAACTAACAATCAAACATCTCATAATTATAATATCTCAGTGAACATTTCAATGATTAGCAGACAGTATTATAGCTATGGGTAGGGCAATGGTCTCAATTATGGAAGTCGTGATAGCTCAGTGGTAGCGCGTTCACTTCACGTGCGAAAGGCCCGGAGTTTGAGCCCCGCTGGAGCCGTTACGATTGTGTCCTTAGGCAAGGCAATTAAATTCCACATGCCTCTTCTCTCTCCCTCGTGGCGATGGATTCCATCAGGAATGAGGTCTCGAAGAGTGATTAGTATAAGTTATAAGAACTTGTTTCGCAATCGAGCTAAAATAAATTTGTATAAACGAATGGTTTCAATTCTATAATACAAGAAAGCCCTGTAACCATGCAGGGCCCTAGAGATAGGAAAACAGATATCTTAACTTAAGAAGTCGTCATAGTGCAGTGGACACAAATTCGCTTCAGATGCGAAAGGTCCGGAGTTCGTACCCCGTTGAAGCCGTTACGATTGTGCCCTTAGGCAGCATTTAATTTCCATGTTGCCTCTTCTCTCTCCCTCGTGGCGATGGATTCCATCAGGAATGAGGCCTCGAGAGTGATTAATATAAGTTGTAAGAACTTGTTTCGCAATCAAGGTAAAATAAATTTGTATAAACTAAGCTTAACTTAAGCTAAAATAGTATAATTAAAGAAATGTTAATAACCGAAGCAAAATCTTCTTTGATTTTTCCGCTCAATAAAAAGTTGGACCTGGTAGAACCACTAACCCAAATACACAAGATAAAATATTTTCTTAATATTTTTTGAGTGTTTCAGTGCAGGCATGTAAAGATCAGATATAAAAGATATACAAGAGTGATTAATTTGGAAGATCAACATGACATGAAATATAAATCAATATATCTACAAAGTAAGAGAGGCCTACACAAAATATTATCACAGTAGCTATGGTAGAAATAGCTGCTTATGCAAGTTCAAGTAGTCTTCAATATATGTAGTTTATACAAAAATTTTTTATGTATACTTGTATTTTATTCATAATTATGTAGTGTGACTGCATTTGAACAGTGTTAAACAATAACCTAATAAACTGATAATATACAATTATACATGAATATAAGTATTAATTCTTGCAGCTTATATCTTATTTCCAATGAAAGTTTTACTGGTTACTGTTTACATGTTTCATTAAGCTCGATTACAAAACAAGTTATTACAACTTATTTTAATCTCCATACATATGGCAGCGGTTCATTTTATTTATTTAACAAATTTATTTTAGCTTGATTGTGAAACAAGTTATTACAACTTATTTTAATCACGCTCGATACCTCATTCCTGATGGAATCCATCGCCATGAGGGAGAGAGAAGAGGCAATGTGGAATTTAAATGCCTTGCCTAAGGGCACAATCGTAACGGCTCCAATGGGGCTCAAACTCTGGACCTGAAATGAACGCGCATCCACTGCGCTATCACGACTTCCACAATATATGTACACTGCAATGATGTATGCATTAGTTTAGAGTTAATATTCTTTATACCAAAGAACATGCAGATTATATAATCCCACAGAAATAGTAACGTATAGAAATATGTATGGGAGCAAACTCGGCCAACCACCTGTGACAGAGATAACCCATCTGATACAGAGGTTTATTTGTTATTTATTTTACAATGAAAGCGAAACAAGCTTTACCAATTTGAGAGCGTATATGTGGTCATTCGTGTGGGAGGCAGCTGGAGTGACCAGAGAAAACCAACCTGTCTGACCTAGCGACCACTATACCATCTCACATAGTGACCAGAGAAAACCAACCTGTCTGACCTAGCGACAACTATACCATCTCACATAGTGACCAGAGAAAACCAACCTGTCTGACCTAGCGACCACTTACCATCTCACATAGTGACCAGAGAAAACCAACCTGTCTGACCTAGCGACCACTATACCATCTCACATAGTGACCAGAGAAAACCAACCTGTCTGACCTAGTGACCACTATACCATCTCACATAGTGACCAGAGAAAACCAACCTGTCTGACCTAATGACCACTATACCATCTCACATAGTGACCAGAGAAAACCAACCTGTCTGACCTTGTACCATCTCACATAGTGACCAGACAAAACCAACCTGTCTGACCTAATGACCACTATACCATCTCACATAGTGACCAGAGAAAACCAACCTGTCTGACCTAGCGACCACTATACCATCTCACATAGTGACCAGAGAAAACCAACCTGTCTGACCTAGCGACCACTGTACCATCTCACATAGTGACCAGAGAAAACCAACCTGTCTGACCTAGCGACCACTATACCATCTCACATAGTGACCAGAGAAAACCAACCTGTCTGACCTAGCGACCACTGTACCATCTCACATAGTGACCAGAGAAACCCAACCTGTCTGACATAGCGACCACTGTACCATCTCACATAGTGACCAGAGAAAACCAACCTGTCTGACCTAGCAGCCACTATACCATCTCACATAGTGACCAGAGAAAACCAACCTGTCTGACCTAGCAACCACTATACCATCTCACATAGTGACCAGAGAAAACCAACCTGTCTGACCTAGCAACCACTGTACCATCTCACATAGTGACAAGAGAAAACCAACCTGTCTGACCTAGCAACCACTATACCATCTCACATAGTGACCAGAGAAAACCAACCTGTCTGACCTAGCAACCACTATACCATCTCACATAGTGACCAGAGAAAACCAACCTGTCTGACCTAGCAACCACTGTACCATCTCACATAGTGACAAGAGAAAACCAACCTGTCTGACCTAGCAACCACTATACCATCTCACATAGTGACCAGAGAAAACCAACCTGTCTGACCTAGCAACCACTATACCATCTCACATAGTGACAAGAGAAAACCAACCTGTCTGACCTAGTGACCACTATACCATCTCACATAGTGACCAAGAGAAATCCAACCTGTCTGACATAGTGACCACTATACCATCTCACATAGTGACCAGAGAAAACCAACCTGTCTGACCTAGCAACCACTATACCATCTCACATAGTGACCAGAGAAAACTAACCTGTCTGACCTAGCGACCACTGTACCATCTCACATAGTGACCAGAGAAAACCAACCTGTCTGACCTAGCGACCACTATACCATCTCACATAGCGACAAGAGAAAACCAACCTGTCTGACCTAGTGACCACTATACCATCTCACATAGTGACCAGAGAAAACCAACCTGTCTAACCTAGCGACCACTGTACCATCTCACATATTGACCAGAGAAAACCAACCTGTCTGACCTGGCGACCACTATACCATCTCACATAGTGACCAGAGAAAACCAACCTGTCTGACCTAGTGACCACTATACCATCTCACATAGTGACCAGAGAAAACCAACCTGTCTGACCTAGTGACCACTGTACCATCTCACATAGTGACCAGAGAAAACCAACCTGTCTGACCTAGCAACCACTGTACCATCTCACATAGCGACAAGAGAAAACCAACCTGTCTGACCTAGCAACCACTATACCATCTCACATAGTGACCAGACAAAACCAACCTGTCTGACCTAGTGACCACTATACCATCTCACATAGTGACCAGAGAAAACCAACCTGTCTGACCTAGCGACCACTGTCCCATCTCACATAGTGACCAGAGAAAACCAACCTGTCTGACCTAGCGACCACTATACCATCTCACATAGTGACAAGAGAAAACCAACCTGTCTGACATAGCGACCACTGTACCATCTCACATAGTGACCAGAGAAATCCAACCTGTCTGACCTAGCGACCACTATACCATCTCACATAGTGACAAGAGAAAACCAACCTGTCTGACATAGCGACCACTGTACCATCTCACATAGTGACCAGAGAAAACCAACCTGTCTGACCTAGTGACAACTATACCATCTCACATAGCGTTAAGAGAAAACCAACCTGTCTGACCTAGCAACCACTATACCATCTCACATAGTGACCAGAGAAAACCAACCTGTCTGACCTAGTGACCACTATACCATCTCACATAGTGACCAGAGAAAACCAACCTGTCTGACCTAGTGACCACTGTACCATCTCACATAGTGACCAGAGAAAACCAACCTGTCTGACCTAGCAACCACTGTACCATTTCACATAGCGACAAGAGAAAACCAACCTGTCTGACCTAGCAACCACTATACCATCTCACATAGTGACCAGACAAAACCAACCTGTCTGACCTAGTGACCACTATACCATCTCACATAGTGACCAGAGAAAACCAACCTGTCTGACCTAGCGACCACTGTCCCATCTCACATAGTGACCAGAGAAAACCAACCTGTCTGACCTAGTGACCACTATACCATCTCACATAGTGACAAGAGAAAACCAACCTGTCTGACCTAGCAACCACTATACCATCTCACATAGTGACCAGAGAAAACCAACCTGTCTGACCTAGCAACCACTGTACCATTTCACATAGTGACAAGAGAAAACCAACCTGTCTGACCTAGCAACCACTATACCATCTCACATAGTGACCAGACAAAACCAACCTGTCTGACCTAGTGACCACTATACCATCTCACATAGTGACCAGAGAAAACCAACCTGTCTGACCTAGCGACCACTGTCCCATCTCACATAGTGACCAGAGAAAACCAACCTGTCTGACCTAGTGACAACTATACCATCTCACATAGCGATAAGAGAAAACCAACCTGTCTGACCTAGCAACCACTATACCATCTCACATAGTGACCAGAGAAAACCAACCTGTCTGACCTAGTGACCACTATACCATCTCACATAGTGACCAGCGAAAACCAACCTGTATGACCTAGAGCGACCACTATACCATCTCACATAGTGACCAGAGAAAACCAACCTGTCTGACCTAGCGACCACTGTACCATCTCACATAGTGAACAGAGAAAACCAACCTGTCTGACCTAGCGACCACTGTCCCATCTCACATAGTGACCAGAGAAACCCAACCTGTCTGACATAGCGACCACTGTACCATCTCACATAGTGACCAGAGAAAACCAACCTGTCTGACCTAGCAGCCACTATACCATCTCACATAGTGACCAGAGAAAACCAACCTGTCTGACATAGCGACCACTGTACCATCTCACATAGTGACCAGAGAAATCCAACCTGTCTGACCTAGCGACCACTATACCATCTCACATAGTGACAAGAGAAAACCAACCTGTCTGACATAGCGACCACTGTACCATCTCACATAGTGACCAGAGAAAACCAACCTGTCTGACCTAGTGACAACTATACCATCTCACATAGCGATAAGAGAAAACCAACCTGTCTGACCTAGCAACCACTATACCATCTCACATAGTGACCAGAGAAAACCAACCTGTCTGACCTAGTGACCACTATACCATCTCACATAGTGACCAGAGAAAACCAACCTGTCTGACCTAGTGACCACTGTACCATCTCACATAGTGACCAGAGAAAACCAACCTGTCTGACCTAGCAACCACTGTACCATTTCACATAGCGACAAGAGAAAACCAACCTGTCTGACCTAGCAACCACTATACCATCTCACATAGTGACCAGACAAAACCAACCTGTCTGACCTAGTGACCACTATACCATCTCACATAGTGACCAGAGAAAACCAACCTGTCTGACCTAGCGACCACTGTCCCATCTCACATAGTGACCAGAGAAAACCAACCTGTCTGACCTAGTGACAACTATACCATCTCACATAGCGATAAGAGAAAACCAACCTGTCTGACCTAGCAATCACTATACCATCTCACATAGTGACCAGAGAAAACCAACCTGTCTGACCTAGTGACCACTATACCATCTCACATAGTGACCAGCGAAAACCAACCTGTATGACCTAGCGACCACTATACCATCTCACATAGTGACCAGAGAAAACCAACCTGTCTGACCTAGCGACCACTGTACCATCTCACATAGTGACCAGAGAAAACCAACCTGTCTGACCTAGCGACCACTGTCCCATCTCACATAGTGACCAGAGAAACCCAACCTGTCTGACATAGCGACCACTGTACCATCTCACATAGTGACCAGAGAAAACCAACCTGTCTGACCTAGCAGCCACTATACCATCTCACATAGTGACCAGAGAAAACCAACCTGTCTGACCTAGCAACCACTATACCATCTCACATAGTGACCAGAGAAAACCAACCTGTCTGACCTAGCGACCACTGTCCCATCTCACATAGTGACCAGAGAAAACCAACCTGTCTGACCTAGCGACCACTATCCCATCTCACATAGTGACAAGAGAAAACCAACCTGTCTGACATAGCGACCACTGTACCATCTCACATAGTGACCAGAGAAATCCAACCAGTCTGACCTAGCGACCACTATACCATCTCACATAGTGACAAGAGAAAACCAACCTGTCTGACATAGCGACCACTGTACCATCTCACATAGTGACCAGAGAAAACCAACCTGTCTGACCTAGTGACAACTATACCATCTCACATAGCGATAAGAGAAAACCAACCTGTCTGACCTAGCAACCACTATACCATCTCACATAGTGACCAGAGAAAACCAACCTGTCTGACCTAGTGACCACTATACCATCTCACATAGTGACCAGCGAAAACCAACCTGTCTGACCTAGCGACCACTATACCATCTCACATAGTGACCAGAGAAAACCAACCTGTCTGACCTAGCGACCACTGTACCATCTCACATAGTGACCAGAGAAAACCAACCTGTCTGACCTAGCGACCACTGTCCCATCTCACATAGTGACCAGAGAAACCCAACCTGTCTGACATAGCGACCACTGTACCATCTCACATAGTGACCAGAGAAAACCAACCTGTCTGACCTAGCAGCCACTATACCATCTCACATAGTGACCAGAGAAAACCAACCTGTCTGACCTAGCAACCACTATACCATCTCACATAGTGACCAGAGAAAACCAACCTGTCTGACCTAGCAACCACTGTACCATCTCACATAGTGACAAGAGAAAACCAACCTGTCTGACCTAGCAACCACTATACCATCTCACATAGTGACCAGAGAAAACCAACCTGTCTGACCTAGCAACCACTATACCATCTCACATAGTGACCAGAGAAAACCAACCTGTCTGACCTAGCAACCACTGTACCATCTCACATAGTGACCAGAGAAAACCAACCTGTCTGACATAGCGACCACTGTACCATCTCACATAGTGACCAGAGAAAACCAACCTGTCTGACCTAGCAACCACTGTACCATCTCACATAGCGACAAGAGAAAACCAACCTGTCTGACCTAGCAACCACTATACCATCTCACATAGTGACCAGACAAAACCAACCTGTCTGACCTAGTGACCACTATACCATCTCACATAGTGACCAGAGAAAACCAACCTGTCTGACCTAGCGACCACTGTCCCATCTCACATAGTGACCAGAGAAAACCAACCTGTCTGACCTAGCGACCACTATACCATCTCACATAGTGACAAGAGAAAACCAACCTGTCTGACATAGCGACCACTGTACCATCTCACATAGTGACCAGAGAAATCCAACCTGTCTGACCTAGCGACCACTATACCATCTCACATAGTGACAAGAGAAAACCAACCTGTCTGACATAGCGACCACTGTACCATCTCACATAGTGACCAGAGAAAACCAACCTGTCTGACCTAGTGACAACTATACCATCTCACATAGCATTAAGAGAAAACCAACCTGTCTGACCTAGCAACCACTATACCATCTCACATAGTGACCAGAGAAAACCAACCTGTCTGACCTAGTGACCACTATACCATCTCACATAGTGACCAGAGAAAACCAACCTGTCTGACCTAGTGACCACTGTACCATCTCACATAGTGACCAGAGAAAACCAACCTGTCTGACCTAGCAACCACTGTACCATTTCACATAGCGACAAGAGAAACCAACCTGTCTGACCTAGCAACCACTATACCATCTCACATAGTGACCAGACAAAACCAACCTGTCTGACCTAGTGACCACTATACCATCTCACATAGTGACCAGAGAAAACCAACCTGTCTGACCTAGCGACCACTGTCCCATCTCACATAGTGACCAGAGAAAACCAACCTGTCTGACCTAGCGACCACTATACCATCTCACATAGTGACAAGAGAAAACCAACCTGTCTGACATAGCGACCACTGTACCATCTCACATAGTGACCAGAGAAATCCAACCTGTCTGACCTAGCGACCACTATACCATCTCACATAGTGACAAGAGAAAACCAACCTGTCTGACATAGCGACCACTGTACCATCTCACATAGTGACCAGAGAAAACCAACCTGTCTGACCTAGTGACAACTATACCATCTCACATAGCGATAAGAGAAAACCAACCTGTCTGACCTAGCAACCACTATACCATCTCACATAGTGACCAGAGAAAACCAACCTGTCTGACCTAGTGACCACTATACCATCTCACATAGTGACCAGAGAAAACCAACCTGTCTGACCTAATGACCACTATACCATCTCACATAGTGACCAGAGAAAACCAACCTGTCTGACCTAATGACCACTGTACCATCTCACATAGTGACCAGAGAAAACCAACCTGTCTGACCTTGTACCATCTCACATAGTGACCAGAGAAAACCAACCTGTCTGACCTAGTGACCACTGTACCATCTCACATAGTGACCAGAGAAAACCAACCTGTCTGACCTAGCGGCCACTATACCATCTCACATAGTGACCAGAGAAAACCAACCTATCTGACCTAGCGACCACTGTACCATCTCGTATAGTGACCAGAGAAAACCAACCTGTCTGACCTAGCGACCACTATACCATCTCACATAGTGACCAGAGAAAACCAACCTGTCTGACCTAGCGACCACTGTACCATCTCACATAGTGACCAGAGAAAACCAACCTGTCTGACCTAGCGACCACTATACCATCTCACATAGTGACAAGAGAAAACCAACCTGTCTGACCTAGTGACCACTATACCATCTCACATAGTGACCAGAGAAAACCAACCTGTCTGACCTAGCGACCACTGTACCATCTCACATAGTGACCAGAGAAAACCAACCTGTCTGACCTAGCGACCACTGTACCATCTCACATAGTGACCAGAGAAAACCAACCTGTCTGACCTAGCGACCACTGTACCATCTCGTATAGTGACCAGAGAAAACCAACCTGTCTGACCTAGCGACCACTATACCATCTCACATAGTGACCAGAGAAAACCAACCTGTCTGACCTAGCGACCACTGTACCATCTCACATAGTGACCAGAGAAAACCAACCTGTCTGACCTAGCGACCACTATACCATCTCACATAGTGACCAAGAGAAAACCAACCTGTCTGACCTAGCAACCACTATACCATCTCACATAGTGACCAGAGAAAACCAACCTGTCTGACCTAGCGACCACTGTACCATCTCACATAGTGACCAGAGAAAACCAACCTGTCTGACATAGCGACCACTGTACCATCTCACATAGTGACCAGAGAAAACCAACCTGTCTGACCTAGCAACCACTGTACCATCTCACATAGCGACAAGAGAAAACCAACCTGTCTGACCTAGCAACCACTATACCATCTCACATAGTGACCAGACAAAACCAACCTGTCTGACCTAGTGACCACTATACCATCTCACATAGTGACCAGAGAAAACCAACCTGTCTGACCTAGCGACCACTGTCCCATCTCACATAGTGACCAGAGAAAACCAACCTGTCTGACCTAGCGACCACTATACCATCTCACATAGTGACAAGAGAAAACCAACCTGTCTGACATAGCGACCACTGTACCATCTCACATAGTGACCAGAGAAATACCTGTTGACCTAGCGACCACTATACCATCTCACATAGTGACAAGAGAAAACCAACCTGTCTGACCTAGCGACCACTGTACCATCTCACATAGTGACCAGAGAAAACCAACCTGTCTGACCTAGTGACTTTTTGGTGGTGTTGTGCGCTATACCATCTCACATAGTGACCAGAGAAAACCAACCTGTCTGACCTAGTGACCACTATACCATCTCACATAGTGACCAGAGAAAACCAACCTGTCTGACCTAGCGACCACTGTACCATCTCGTATAGTGACCAGAGAAAACCAACCTGTCTGACCTAGCGACCACTGTACCATCTCACATAGTGACCAGAGAAAACCAACCTGTCTGACATAGCGATCACTGTACCATCTCACATAGTGACCAGAGAAAACCAACCTGTCTGACCTAGCAGCCACTATACCATCTCACATAGTGACCAGAGAAAACCAAC
>CM026397.1:35725114-35739520 GCA_014843695.1 Archivesica marissinica | reverse complement strand
TCTCACATAGTGACCAGAGAAAACCAACCTGTCTGACCTAGCAACCACTATACCATCTCACATAGTGACCAGAGAAAACCAACCTGTCTGACCTAGCAACCACTGTACCATCTCACATAGTGACAAGAGAAAACCAACCTGTCTGACCTAGCAACCACTATACCATCTCACATAGTGACCAGAGAAAACCAACCTGTCTGACCTAGCAACCACTATACCATCTCACATAGTGACCAGAGAAAACCAACCTGTCTGACCTAGCAACCACTGTACCATCTCACATAGTGACAAGAGAAAACCAACCTGTCTGACCTAGCAACCACTATACCATCTCACATAGTGACCAGAGAAAACCAACCTGTCTGACCTAGCAACCACTATACCTTCTCACATAGTGACCAGAGAAAACCAACCTGTCTGACCTAGCAACCACTGTACCATCTCACATAGTGACCAGAGAAAACCAACCTGTCTGACATAGCGACCACTGTACCATCTCACATAGTGACCAGAGAAAACCAACCTGTCTGACCTAGCAACCACTATACCATCTCACATAGTGACAAGAGAAAACCAACCTGTCTGACCTAGTGACCACTATACCATCTCACATAGTGACCAAGAGAAATCCAACCTGTCTGACATAGTGACCACTATACCATCTCACATAGTGACCAGAGAAAACCAACCTGTCTGACCTAGCAACCACTATACCATCTCACATAGTGACCAGAGAAAACTAACCTGTCTGACCTAGCGACCACTGTACCATCTCACATAGTGACCAGAGAAAACCAACCTGTCTGACCTAGCGACCACTATACCATCTCACATAGCGACAAGAGAAAACCAACCTGTCTGACCTAGTGACCACTATACCATCTCACATAGTGACCAGAGAAAACCAACCTGTCTAACCTAGCGACCACTGTACCATCTCACATATTGACCAGAGAAAACCAACCTGTCTGACCTGGCGACCACTATACCATCTCACATAGTGACCAAGAGAAAACCAACCTGTCTGACCTAGTGACCACTATACCATCTCACATAGTGACCAGACAAAACCAACCTGTCTGACCTAGCGACCACTGTACCATCTCACATAGAGACCAGAGAAAACCAACCTGTCTGACCTAGCGACCACTGTACCATCTCACATAGTGACCAGAGAAAACCAACCTGTCTGATCTAGCAACCACTATACCATCTCACATAGTGACCAGAGAAAACCAACCTGTCTGACCTAGCGACCACTATACCATCTCACATAGTGACCAGAGAAAACCAACCTGTCTGACCTAGCGACCACTATACCATCTCACATAGTGACCAGAGAAAACCAACCTGTCTGACTAGCGACCACTATACCATCTCACATAGTGACCAGAGAAAAACCAACCTGTCTGACCTAGCAACCACTAACCATCTCACATAGTGACCAGAGAAAACCAAACTGTCTGACCTAGCGACCACTATACCATCTCACATAGTGACCAGAGAAAACCAACCTGTCTGACCTAGCGACCACTATACCATCTCACATAGTGACAAGAGAAAACCAACCTGTCTGACCTAGCGACCACTATACCATCTCACATAGTGACCAGAGAAAACCAACCTCTGACCTATCACACAAAAAAACCAAACTTACAACAATACCATCTCACATAGCGATAAGAGAAAACCAACCTGTCTGACCTAGCGACCACTATACCATCTCACATAGTGACCAGAGAAAACCAACCTGTCTGACCTAGTGACCACTATACCATCTCACATAGTGACCAGAGAAAACCAACCTGTCTGACCTAATGACCACTATACCATCTCACATAGTGACCAGAGAAAACCAACCTGTCTGACCTAGCGACCACTGTCCCATCTCACATAGTGACCAGAGAAAACCAACCTGTCTGACCTAGCGACCACTATCCCATCTCACATAGTGACAAGAGAAAACCAACCTGTCTGACATAGCGACCACTGTACCATCTCACATAGTGACCAGAGAAAACCAACCTGTCTGACCTAGCGACCACTATACCATCTCACATAGTGACAAGAGAAAACCAACCTGTCTGACATAGCGACCACTGTACCATCTCACATAGTGACCAGAGAAAACCAACCTGTCTGACCTAGTGACCACTATACCATCTCACATAGTGACAAGAGAAAACCAACCTGTCTGACCTAGCAACCACTATACCATCTCACATAGTGACCAGAGAAAACCAACCTGTCTGACCTAGTGACCACTATACCATCTCACATAGTGACCAGAGAAAACCAACCTGTCTGACCTAGCGACCACTATACCATCTCACATAGTGACCAGAGAAAACCAACCTGTCTGACCTAGCGACCACTGTACCATCTCACATAGTGACCAGAGAAAACCAACCTGTCTGACCTAGCGACCACTGTCCCATCTCACATAGTGACCAGAGAAACCCAACCTGTCTGACATAGCGACCACTGTACCATCTCACATAGTGACCAGAGAAAACCAACCTGTCTGACCTAGCAGCCACTATACCATCTCACATAGTGACCAGAGAAAACCAACCTGTCTGACCTAGCAACCACTATACCATCTCACATAGTGACCAGAGAAAACCAACCTGTCTGACCTAGCAACCACTGTACCATCTCACATAGTGACAAGAGAAAACCAACCTGTCTGACCTAGCAACCACTATACCATCTCACATAGTGACCAGAGAAAACCAACCTGTCTGACCTAGCAACCACTATACCATCTCACATAGTGACCAGAGAAAACCAACCTGTCTGACCTAGCAACCACTATACCATCTCACATAGTGACCAGAGAAAACCAACCTGTCTGACATAGCGACCACTGTACCATCTCACATAGTGACCAGAGAAAACCAACCTGTCTGACCTAGCAACCACTATACCATCTCACATAGTGACAAGAGAAAACCAACCTGTCTGACCTAGCGACCACTATACCATCTCACATAGTGACCAAGAGAAAACCAACCTGTCTGACCTAGTGACCACTATACCATCTCACATAGTGACCAGAGAAAACCAACCTGTCTGACCTAGCGACCACTATACCATCTCACATAGTGACCAGAGAAAACCAACCTGTCTGACCTAGCGACCACTGTACCATCTCACATAGTGACCAGAGAAAACCAACCTGTCTGACCTAGCGACCACTATACCATCTCACATAGCGACAAGAGAAAACCAACCTGTCTGACCTAGTGACCACTATACCATCTCACATAGTGACCAGAGAAAACCAACCTGTCTAACCTAGCGACCACTGTACCATCTCACATATTGACCAGAGAAAACCAACCTGTCTGACCTGGCGACCACTGTACCATCTCACATAGTGACCAGAGAAAACCAACCTGTCTGACCTAGCGACCACTGTACCATCTCACATAGTGACCAGAGAAAACCAACCTGTCTGACCTAGCAACCACTATACCATCTCACATAGTGACCAGAGAAAACCAACCTGTCTGACCTAGTGACCACTGTACCATCTCACATAGTGACCAGAGAAAACCAACCTGTCTGACCTAGCAACCACTGTACCATCTCACATAGCGACAAGAGAAAACCAACCTGTCTAACCTAGCAACCACTATACCATCTCACATAGTGACCAGACAAAACCAACCTGTCTGACCTAGTGACAACTATACCATCTCACATAGTGACCAGAGAAAACCAACCTGTCTGACCTAGCGACCACTGTCCCATCTCACATAGTGACCAGAGAAAACCAACCTGTCTGACCTAGTGACCACTGTCCCATCTCACATAGTGACCAGAGAAAACCAACCTGTCTGACCTAGTGACCACTGTACCATCTCACATAGTGACCAGAGAAATCCAACCTGTCTGACCTAGCGACCACTATACCATCTCACATAGTGACAAGAGAAAACCAACCTGTCTGACATAGCGACCACTGTACCATCTCACATAGTGACCAGAGAAAACCAACCTGTCTGACCTAGTGACAACTATACCATCTCACATAGCGATAAGAGAAAACCAACCTGTCTGACCTAGCAACCACTATACCATCTCACATAGCGATAAGAGAAAACCAACCTGTCTGACCTAGCAACCACTATACCATCTCACATAGTGACCAGAGAAAACCAACCTGTCTGACCTAGTGACCACTATACCATCTCACATAGTGACCAGAGAAAACCAACCTGTCTGACCTAATGACCACTATACCATCTCACATAGTGACCAGAGAAAACCAACCTGTCTGACCTAATGACCACTATACCATCTCACATAGTGACCAGAGAAAACCAACCTGTCTGACCTTGTACCATCTCACATAGTGACCAGACAAAACCAACCTGTCTGACCTAATGACCACTATACTATCTCACATAGTGACCAGAGAAAACCAACCTGTCTGACCTAGCGACCACTATACCATCTCACATAGTGACCAGAGAAAACCAAGCTGTCTGACATAGCGACCACTGTACCATCTCACATAGTGACCAGAGAAAACCAACCTGTCTGACCTAGCGACCACTATACCATCTCACATAGTGACCAGCGAAAACCAACCTGTCTGACCTAGCGACCACTATACCATCTCACATAGTGACCAGAGAAAACCAACCTGTCTGACCTAGCGACCACTGTACCATCTCACATATTGACCAGAGAAAACCAACCTGTCTGACCTAGTGACCACTATACCATCTCACATAGTGACCAAGAGAAAACCAACCTGTCTGACCTAGTGACCACTATACCATCTCACATAGTGACCAGACAAAACCAACCTGTCTGACCTAGCGACCACTGTACCATCTCACATAGTGACCAGAGAAAACCAACCTGTCTGACCTAGCGACCACTGTACCATCTCACATAGTGACCAGAGAAAACCAACCTGTCTGACCTAGCAACCACTGTACCATCTCACATAGCGACAAGAGAAAACCAACCTGTCTAACCTAGCAACCACTATACCATCTCACATAGTGACCAGACAAAACCAACCTGTCTGACCTAGTGACCACTATACCATCTCACATAGTGACCAGAGAAAACCAACCTGTCTGACCTAGCGACCACTGTCCCATCTCACATAGTGACCAGAGAAAACCAACCTGTCTGACCTAGTGACCACTGTCCCATCTCACATAGTGACCAGAGAAAACCAACCTGTCTGACCTAGCGACCACTGTACCATCTCACATAGTGACCAGAGAAATCCAACCTGTCTGACCTAGCGACCACTATACCATCTCACATAGTGACAAGAGAAAACCAACCTGTCTGACATAGCGACCACTGTACCATCTCACATAGTGACCAGAGAAAACCAACCTGTCTGACCTAGTGACAACTATACCATCTCACATAGCGATAAGAGAAAACCAACCTGTCTGACCTAGCAACCACTATACCATCTCACATAGTGACCAGAGAAAACCAACCTGTCTGACCTAGTGACCACTATACCATCTCACATAGTGACCAGAGAAAACCAACCTGTCTGACCTAATGACCACTATACCATCTCACATAGTGACCAGAGAAAACCAACCTGTCTGACCTAATGACCACTATACCATCTCACATAGTGACCAGAGAAAACCAACCTGTCTGACCTTGTACCATCTCACATAGTGACCAGACAAAACCAACCTGTCTGACCTAATGACCACTATACCATCTCACATAGTGACCAGAGAAAACCAACCTGTCTGACCTAGCGACCACTATACCATCTCACATAGTGACCAGAGAAAACCAACCTATCTGACCTAGCGACCACTGTACCATCTCGTATAGTGACCAGAGAAAACCAACCTGTCTGACCTAGCGACCACTATACCATCTCACATAGTGACCAGAGAAAACCAACCTGTCTGACCTAGCGATCACTGTACCATCTCACATAGTGACCAGAGAAAACCAACCTGTCTGACCTAGTGACCACTATAGCATCTCACATAGTGACCAGAGAAAACCAACCTGGCTGACCTAGCGACCACTGTCCCATCTCACATAGTGACCAGAGAAAACCAACCTGTCTGACCTAGTGACCACTATAGCATCTCACATAGTGACCAGAGAAAACCAACCTGTCTGAACTAACGACCACTGTACCATCTCACATAGTGACCAGAGAAAACCAACCTGTCTGACCTAGCGACTACTGTACCATCTCACATACTTCTCGGTCCGAGGATCAAACTCGGGTTGCATTGGTGAGAAGAAGCGTGCGTGCTAACAGTTTATTTGTATTGTGCCCAAATATCTGAGCTTATTTTCTATAATAGTATTGTAAACAAGGAATTAGTCGAATTGATATCCCCACTGAAGAGGGTCATTGGTGGTATAGTAGCATAAGATGTAATAATAACACAGTTATATCATCGGCTTATCATATTAGAAATGCTAGGGTATTAAATCTGGACAAACTGAAATGATTGAGAATATTTGGTTAGAAACACGACCCTCCTACTCGGTCTACGGTCAAACCTGTCTTAAGCAGCCAGTCATGGGACTCACAGAAAGTGGCTGGTTAATAGAGGTCAACTGTATAGTAGAACGGCATATTGGGTATCTAGAAACTGGTTGCTTAATAGTTTATACAAATTTATTTTAGCTCGATTGCAAAACAAGTTATTACAACTTATATTAATCACTCTCGAGACCTCATTCCTGATGGAATCCATCGCCACGAGGGAGAGAGAAGAGGCAACGTGGAATTGAAATGCCTTGCCCAAGGGCTGCTCACTACAGGTTGGCTGCTTAATGGAGGTGACCAGTAACACAGGTTTGACTGTATATCCATTACTTCTACCAATAAATGTACTTAGCAAGTCAGTAGTGAAAAATGAATCGACTATTGAATCTAAGTGTGACCTTGACCTTTGATATACAAGATCTAAATAGGTACGTGCTAAACAATTCAAAATGCTCTTATGCTAAAATGTCTACCCCGATAATGGTCGTAAGAGAGAATCCATCCTTTGGCCTAAATTGCCAATTTGTGAATCTTAACCCTTTCAACACCACAGACCTCTAAATTGGCTTACAAAAATGTTTATAGCCAGTAAATTGTTCATATAAAAGTCTAAATATGTCTGTGTCTTTAACCCTTTCAACACCACAGACCACTACATTGGCTTACAAAAAAGTGTAGATCCAGATGAGCCGGCTCGTGACGAGCCGTCTCATCAGGATCTGCACTTTTTTTCAAGTAATATAACTATTTTTAGAAAAAAGATTACCCATTTTGATAAATGAACTGATCCAAATATAATTTTGTTATTGATTTATTGGTCTAAAAATATCATGGACCAGTCCATGTCAGTTACTTGGTGTTGAAAGGGTTAAGCGACTCCTTTTGTGTTTAAATTTCATTGTGGGTTCTAGTAGTGGCATTTTGATAGATTTACAGTAGCTGTTATAGTATCCATACATAAGATGTAGGGATGGCAACAAATATTTGCTCGGACGTTTAAATATTCGAATACTATTCCTGGAAGTCGTGATAGCGCAGTGGATGCGCGGTCACTTCAGGTGCGAATGGTCCGGAGTTCGAGCCCTGCTGGAGCAGTTAGGATTGTGCCCTTAGGCAAGGCATTTAAATTGCAAGTTGCCTCTTCTCTCTCCCTCGTGGCGATGGGTTCCATCAGGAATGAGGTCTCGAGAGTGATTAATATAAGTTGTAAGAACTTGTTTCGCAATCGAGCTAAAATAAATTTGTATAAACTTTGCCATGTAATCGGATAATTACAGTAGGTGCTAAGGTAGGTCGTGTTTAATTATGATGTCAAAAACTGTTTAGGCGAGAATATTCCTTTGAAATGTTACAGACACATTGCAGCAACATCAACACCCATGTATCTTACATTTTTAATTAACTGCTCAATATTACCAAAAAGTAATATTTAAAGTACGATTTTTATAATATTGTCCTCAAAAATGCCGCCGGCTCAGCCACACATTTGGAAAGACTTCAATCGCTCTGAGAATAAGAAAACTGCAAGGTGTAATCTATGAACATTGGATTAACATATTCGGGTACAACATCAATCTGAATAATCATTTGAAAAACAAACACCCTTCAATGGAAAGCAGTTCAAGTGCAAATAGTTTCATTTGTGAAAACGCCCATGAATGTACAGTGGCCGATAACAATAACTGAATGAGTCATCGTCATATTTGCATGGCCTTACAGGAAGAAGATGACGTTTATGCGTAAAACAGAAATATTATAGTTATTATAGTTAATTTGACAATTTTTATAAGAATTTTGAGTGATTTTGAGTTTTTGATAGAATTATATGGAATATTCAAATATCTTCCCGACAATAAAAATATTTCTTAGCATTTTTTGGCAGTTGAAAGGTTTCTAATGAAACAAGATATTGTGGACATCCAGTCAGATGGACGCAGAGACAGACAAAACAGTGGCAACGACATGCTGTCTAATATTATCTGTGAGAAGAATGAATGATCTAGAATCAAGAACTCTACCAACAATAAACAAGTAATTCACACTATACTATGCAGCTATGTAATACAAGAAATTATCTTTACTTTGAAGAGGTGATACAACAGAACCTGAACGTCAATGTTATTATGTTATATTTCAGGCTTTACGCCTGCATCAGCACCATTTCGGGCTATATCGCCGGCGGGCAGTGTACCTAACAACACCTTTCCTGGGCAGGCTCCAACGGTTAACCAGTACTTGGGTGCACCAACCTCCGTAAGAAACTGCCAACTTTTTCATATAAATGAGACACGATCTGAGCGGGGCTCGAACCCGTGACCATCAGTGATGATAGGTTACAGTGATATACAAGTCAGCGACCTTAACCCTTTCAACAACACAGACCTCTAAATAGGCTTATGAAAAGTGTAGATCCAGATGAGCCGGCTCATGACGAGCCGTCTCATCAGGATCTGCACTTTTTGCCAGTAATAATTATTACTATTTTTAGACAAAATTACACATTTTGATAAATGAACTGGTCCAAATGTAATCTTCTGATTCATTTTATTGGTCTAACAATATCATGGACCAGTCCATGTCAGTTACTTGGTGTTGAATGGGTTAACCACTCGACCACGAACGTCAAGGGAATAACTGAAGATGAGTGGAATTTCATACTTAGTTACATCAACATTTCGCAGTAAAATCAATTTATTGTATCAGATTACCCAGCAAGGACGGGTCCTAGAATTGACATTAGGGCAGGTGGGTAGATGGGGGGGGGGTCTGGTGACATGGCCTTACAGAACAATATTTAGGAGAGCAACACGTTTGGTACATTTTCAGTTGTTTTGGATGTGCCAAATAAAAGTGAAATATATAAAATCATATCTTAAGGTTATGATCTAAAGCATAAATATTACCGTATGCAATGACATAGATTTTAATAATTTACCAATATACTGGTCAGATGAAAATTGTTGTTTGTACATTATAATTAATGAGTGCTGTAAACAAGAAAAATGTACCAACATTTAGCATAATATATGCTATATAATGAGCATATTGAACCCATTCTAGACAGATCTTATGGGGTGGGGGGGGGGGCGATTGTTCTACTTCTACACATTTGCAAATAAAGACAATTTAATAAAACAAAATATTTGTTTACCCGTTGGTTGTAATCTTGTTCCCGTCTCATCTCTGGATTTAACCAATTATCATCTTGCAATATACCTTGGTGAGCTGCGTCATCGTCAAAACGAACTTTCCTAAAGTGCACGAGGGTAGGAATACAATGTGCTGGTAAAAATGGTAAAATAATAGCCACGTCTATCTGAAGCTACCCTAACACACAGCATGCAATACTGCACTGTTTCTGTTATATACCCATATATATATCTCAAAACCAACCCAACAATATTATGCTACAAAATGACTTATTTCCGATTGCCAAACGTTTAAATTACCCCTCCCCTCCCTCTCCCTCATCCATTATCATTCAAATTTGATAGAAGATTACATTACGCTACTTGACCAAACGGAAAAGAAGATGATTAGCAGCGTTTGGATTTTCACACACTTCACACCTCCATTGATTTGTCGTAAATTAAAATGTACCCGCAAATTCAGCGTAAATATCGAAATGTTATACTGCTTAATAGAGGTAAAATGTATAATAAAACAACAAGGTTGGCTGCATAATGGAGGTGACGACTAACACAGGTTTGACTGTATATCATAAAATCTGAAAACACAAACATCTGCAGTTTGTATAACTAATGTGAGTGATATAAATATGCCATTTAATTAGCTCTAGTTATATGACCCGAAGTGTCTCCAAGTATTCAACAATAATAAATTTACATATGCTTGCAAGATTCAACCAATCAGAAGCTTAAGGTTGAGTTTGAGATTGGAGAAAAGGTTTATAACCTCAAGGCCTGGTTAGTTTCATGCAACAGACGGTAGTCCAGTGGTTATCACGGTGGACTGGTAATCCAGGGATCGCAGGTTCGATCCCCCATCTGACCCTAATAAAAATAAGTCTTTCAGATGAGACTTTAAACCGAGGTCTCGTGTTGTGCTTTACACCTTGCACATAAAAGAGACCAGAGGAGAATCTAGAGTGGGTCTATGTCTGTATCTATCATTGCACTATCCTCCAAAAATCTAAATTGACTGATCTCTTCAGGAGGCGTCACTCATATGGGCAACCGGTAGCGACGATAAATAAACGTAAAAAAAAAGGTTTCAAGTATTTACGTCTATTGACAGCATCTTCACAATTTGACAATTAACTTAAACATACTGTACAACACCCCTAACCCTACACCCACTCACTCATTGGGTGTGTATAACAGAAAGAATGCAGCGTTAGCAGCCAAGAAAATGGTACAAAAGAGCGGGAAATAGAACAAATGTTCTGTCTGTAGATGTCATCAAAGCTGGAAACAAAAATGTTTGGAACCAAAATACGAAAAAGATAAAAGTGCTTATACTTGTTTTATCTGATGCTAAGACATTTCCTGAATTTTGTATATCCAAGTATATGGGGGTGTACAGATCCTGTATATCCAAGTATACGGGAGTGTACAGATCCTGTATATCCAAGTATACGGGGGTGTACAGATCCTGTATATCCAAGTATACGGGAGTGTACAGATCCTGTGTATCCAAGTATACGGCAATGTACAGAGCCTGTATATCCAAGCATACGGCAGTGTACAGATCCTGTATATCCAAGTATACGGCAGTGTACAGATCCTGTATATCCAAGTATACGGCAGTGTACAGAGCCTGTATATCCAAGTATACGGCAGTGTACAGAACCTGTATATCCAAGTATATGGCAGTGTACAGATCCTGTATATCCAAGTATACGGGAGTGTACAGATCCTGTATATCCAAGTATACGGCAGTGTACAGAATCTGTATATCCAAGTATATGGCAGTGTACAGATCCTGTATATCCAAGTATACGGCAATGTACAGAGCCTGTATATCCAAATATATGGCAGTGTACAGAACCTGTATATCCAAGTATACGGCAGTGTACAGAGCCTGTATATCCAAGTATACGGGAGTGTACAGAATCTGTATATCCAAGTATATGGCAGTGTACAGATCCTGTATATCCAAGTATACGGCAGTGTACAGAATCTGTATATCCAAGTATACGGGAGTGTACAGATCCTGTATATCCAAGTATATGGCAGTGTACAGAATCTGTATATCCAAGTATACGGCAGTGTACAGAATCTGTATATCCAAGTATACGGGAGTGTACAGAATCTGTATATCCAAGCATACGGGAGTGTACAGAATCTGTATATCCAAGTATACGGCAGTGTACAGAATCTGTATATCCAAGTATACGGCAGTGTACAGAATCTGTATATCCAAGTATACTGGAGTGTACAGAGCCTGTATATCCAAGTATACGGCAGTGTACAGAATCTGTATATCCAAGTATACGGGAGTGTACAGAATCTGTATATCCAAGTATACGGGAGTGTACAGAATCTGTATATCCAAGTATACGGCAGTGTACAGAATCTGTATATCCAAGTATACTGGAGTGTACAGAGCCTGTATATCCAAGTATATGGCAGTGTACAGAATCTGTATATCCAAGTATATGGGAGTGTACAGAATCTGTATATCCAAGTATACTGGAGTGTACCGAGTCTGTATATCCAAGTATACGGGAGTGTACAGATCCTGTATATCCAAGTATACGGGAGTGTACAGATCCTGTATATCCAAGTATACGGGAGTGTACAGAATCTGTATATCCAAGTATACGGGAGTGTACAGATCCTGTATATCCAAGTATACGGGAGTGTACAGAGCCTGTATATCCAAGTATACGGCAGTGTACAGAATCTGTATATCCAAGTATACGGGAGTGTACAGAGCCTGTATATCCAAGTATACGGCAGTGTACAGAATCTGTATATCCAAGTATACGGCAGTGTACAGAGTCTGTGATGTTCTCATATCTGATGGCTTTGCTTTGCAAGCTTTGAAGTTCGTGAGACAGTGTAATGGCGAAAACAATCCTGGACTATTGGAATATTGTACCTAGGTCACAGGGTGAGAAAAATGTGCAGCCAACACGGGACCTTTCGCTTACAGGGCGAACGCTCTACCTGAACTAGCCGGGCCGCTTACACATAATCTCAAAAATGGTGACTAAGTCAATACCACGACACCTATTGACAGTGGTATAATTTAAAGAAGTCGTTATGTTATATGTTATATTTCGGGTTTTACGCCTGCATCAGCACCATTTTGGGCTATATCACCGGTGGGCAGTTTACCTAACAACAACACCTTTCCTGGGCAGGCTCCAATGGTTAACCAGTAATTGGGTGCACCAACCTCCGTAAGAAACTGCCAACTTTTTCATATAAATGAGACACGACCTGAGCGAGGCTCGAACCCGTGACATCAGTGATGATAGGTTACAGTGGTATACAAGTCGGCGACCTTAACCCTTTCAACACCACAGACCTCTAAATAGGCTTATGAAAAGTGTAGATCCAGATGAGCCGGCTCGTGACGAGCCGTCTCATCAGGATCTGCACTTTTTGCCAGTAATAATTATTACTATTTTTAGACAAAATTACCCATTTTGATAAATGAACTGGTCCAAATGTAATCTTCTGATTCATTTATTGGTCTAACAATATCATGGACCAGTCCATGTCAGTTACTTGGTGTTGAATGGGTTAACCACTCGATCACGAACGTCAAGGGAATAACTGAAGATGAGTGGAATTTCATACTTAGTTACATCAACATTTCGCAGTAAAATCAATTTATTGTATCAGATTACCCAGCAAGGACGGGTCCTAGAATTGACATTAGGGCAGGTGGGTAGATGGGGGGGGGTCTGGTGACATGGCCTTACAGAACAATATAAATGAGACACGGTCTGAAAGAAGTCGTATACTCTCCCCAGGATTGTTTTTCAGATTTTATTGTATATATGGTAATCTACCAGTACCTCAAAAATTCAAGAAATGTCTTCCTATATATAGCACACTGAGACAACATTGAAGTAAGCAAAGACACCTAGAAGCTACACATTACTGTTTATTACATCGATTGTCTCGAAATCTCTGCCGAGGTTGACCAGTTTCTGTCGCCGCTCGACGAAATCCGTATCCGAGTGAGGTCTCTCGATCAAACCTGGATATTTACCTCCACTTGTCCTGGCAGCATTACAACAAGGATGACAAAACATCGTTCAATTTACAACATACATATACAACCACTCTACCAACCACATAGAAACATACATATACAACCACTCTACCAACCACATAGAAACATACATATACAACCACTCTACCAACCACATAGAAACATACATATACAACCACTCTACCAACCACATAGAAACATACATATACAACCACTCTACCAACCACATAGAAACATACATATACAACCACTCTACCAACCACATAGAAACATACATATACAACCACTCTACCAACCACATAGAAACATACATATACAACCACTCTACCAACCACATAGAAACATACATATACAACCACTCTACCAACCACATAGAAACATACATATACAACCACTCTACCAACCACATAGAAACATACATATACAACCACTCTACCAACCACATAGAAACATACATATACAACCACTCTACCAACCACATAGAAACATACATATACAACCACTCTACCAACCACATAGAAACATACATATACAACCACTCTACCAACCACATAGAAACATACATATACAACCACTCTACCAACCACATAGAAACATACATATACAACCACTCTACCAACCACATAGAAACATACATATACAACCACTCTACCAACCACATAGAAACATACATATACAACCACCAATAT
>CM026397.1:35623585-35724114 GCA_014843695.1 Archivesica marissinica | reverse complement strand
ATAGAAACATACATATACAACCACTCTACCAAACACATAGAAACATACATATACAACCACTCTACCAACCACATAGAAACATACATATACAACCACTCTACCAACCAAATAGAAACATACATATACAACTACTCTACCAACCACATAGAAACATACATATACAACCACTCTACCAACCAAATAGAAACATACATATACAACTACTCTACCAACCACATAGAAACATACATATACAACCACTCTACCAACCACATAGAAACATACATATACAACCACTCTACCAACCACATAGAAACATACATATACAACCACTCTACCAACCACATAGAAACATACATATACAACCACTCTACCAAACACATAGAAACATACATATACAACCACTCTACCAACCACATAGAAACATACATATACAACCACTCTACCAACCAAATAGAAACATACATATACAACTACTCTACCAACCACATAGAAACATACATATACAACCACTCTACCAACCAAATAGAAACATACATATACAACTACTCTACCAACCACATAGAAACATACATATACAACCACTCTACCAACCACATAGAAACATACATATACAACCACTCTACCAACCACATAGAAACATACATATACAACCACTCTACCAACCACATAGAACATACATATACAACCACTCTACCAACCACATAGAAACATACATATACAACCACTCTACCAACCACATAGAAACATACATATACAACCACTCTACCAACCACATAGAAACATACATATACAACCACTCTACCAACCACATAGAAACATACATATACAACCACTCTACCAACCACATAGAAACATACATATACAACCACTCTACCAACCACATAGAAACATACATATACAACCACTCTACCAACCACATAGAAACATACATATACAACCACTCTACCAACCACATAGAAACATACATATACAACCACTCTACCAACCACATAGAAACATACATATACAACCACTCTACCAACCACATAGAAACATACATATACAACCACTCTACCAACCACATAGAAACATACATATACAACCACTCTACCAACCACATAGAAACATACATATACAACCACTCTACCAACCACATAGAAACATACATATACAACCACTCTACCAACCACATAGAAACATACATATACAACCACTCTACCAACCACATAGAAACATACATATACAACCACTCTACCAACCACATAGAAACATACATATACAACCACTCTACCAACCACATAGAAACATACATATACAACCACTCTACCAACCACATAGAAACATACATATACAACCACTCTACCAACCACATAGAAACATACATATACAACCACTCTACCAACCACATAGAAACATACATATACAACCACTCTACCAACCACATAGAAACATACATATACAACCACTCTACCAACCACATAGAAACATACATATACAACCACTCTACCAACCACATAGAAACATACATATACAACCACTCTACCAACCACATAGAAACATACATATACAACCACTCTACCAACCACATAGAAACATACATATACAACCACTCTACCAACCACATAGAAACATACATATACAACCACTCTACCAACCACATAGAAACATACATATACAACCACTCTACCAACCACATAGAAACATACATATACAACCACTCTACCAACCACATAGAAACATACATATACAACCACTCTACCAACCACATAGAAACATACATATACAACCACTCTACCAACCACATAGAAACATACATATACAACCACTCTACCAACCACATAGAAACATACATATACAACCACTCTACCAACCACATAGAAACATACATATACAACCACTCTACCAACCACATAGAAACATACATATACAACCACTCTACCAACCACATAGAAACATACATATACAACCACTCTACCAACCACATAGAAACATACATATACAACCACTCTACCAACCACATAGAAACATACATATACAACCACTCTACCAACCACATAGAAACATACATATACAACCACTCTACCAACCACATAGAAACATACATATACAACCACTCTACCAACCACATAGAAACATACATATACAACCACTCTACCAACCACATAGAAACATACATATACAACCACTCTACCAACCACATAGAAACATACATATACAACCACTCTACCAACCACATAGAAACATACATATACAACCACTCTACCAACCACATAGAAACATACATATACAACCACTCTACCAACCACATAGAAACATACATATACAACCACTCTACCAACCACATAGAAACATACATATACAACCACTCTACCAACCACATAGAAACATACATATACAACCACTCTACCAACCACATAGAAACATACATATACAACCACTCTACCAACCACATAGAAACATACATATACAACCACTCTACCAACCACATAGAAACATACATATACAACCACTCTACCAACCACATAGAAACATACATATACAACCACTCTACCAACCACATAGAAACATACATATACAACCACTCTACCAACCACATAGAAACATACATATACAACCACTCTACCAACCACATAGAAACATACATATACAACCACTCTACCAACCACATAGAAACATACATATACAACCACTCTACCAACCACATAGAAACATACATATACAACCACTCTACCAACCACATAGAAACATACATATACAACCACTCTACCAACCACATAGAAACATACATATACAACCACTCTACCAACCACATAGAAACATACATATACAACCACTCTACCAACCACATAGAAACATACATATACAACCACTCTACCAACCAAATAGAAACATACATATACAACCACTCTACCAACCACATAGAAACATACATATACAACCACTCTACCAACCACATAGAAACATACATATACAACCACTCTACCAACCACATAGAAACATACATATACAACCACTCTACCAACCACATAGAAACATACATATACAACCACTCTACCAAACACATAGAAACATACATATACAACCACTCTACCAACCACATAGAAACATACATATACAACCACTCTACCAACCACATAGAAACATACATATACAACCACTCTACCAACCACATAGAAACATACATATACAACCACTCTACCAACCACATAGAAACATACATATACAACCACTCTACCAACCACATAGAAACATACATATACAACCACTCTACCAACCACATAGAAACATACATATACAACCACTCTACCAACCACATAGAAACATACATATACAACCACTCTACCAACCACATAGAAACATACATATACAACCACTCTACCAACCACATAGAAACATACATATACAACCACTCTACCAACCACATAGAAACATACATATACAACCACTCTACCAACCACATAGAAACATACATATACAACCACTCTACCAACCACATAGAAACATACATATACAACCACTCTACCAACCACATAGAAACATACATATACAACCACTCTACCAACCACATAGAAACATACATATACAACCACTCTACCAACCACATAGAAACATACATATACAACCACTCTACCAACCACATAGAAACATACATATACAACCACTCTACCAACCACATAGAAACATACATATACAACCACTCTACCAACCACATAGAAACATACATATACAACCACTCTACCAACCACATAGAAACATACATATACAACCACTCTACCAACCACATAGAAACATACATATACAACCACTCTACCAACCACATAGAAACATACATATACAACCACTCTACCAACCACATAGAAACATACATATACAACCACTCTACCAACACATAGAAACATACATATACAACCACTCTACCAACCACATAGAAACATACATATACAACCACTCTACCAACCACATAGAAACATACATATACAACCACTCTACCAACCACATAGAAACATACATATACAACCACTCTACCAACCACATAGAAACATACATATACAACCACTCTACCAACCACATAGAAACATACATATACAACCACTCTACCAACCACATAGAAACATACATATACAACCACTCTACCAACCACATAGAAACATACATATACAACCACTCTACCAACCACATAGAAACATACATATACAACCACTCTACCAACCACATAGAAACATACATATACAACCACTCTACCAACCACATAGAAACATACATATACAACCACTCTACCAACCACATAGAAACATACATATACAACCACTCTACCAACCACATAGAAACATACATATACAACCACTCTACCAACCACATAGAAACATACATATCAAGTACCTCTCCCAACAAACCACTCTACCAACCAAATAGAACTACATCTCATAATATCCTCTCTCACAAACCACTCTACCAACCAAATAGAAACATACATCTCATAATACCTCTCTCAACACCACTCTACCAACCAATAGAAACATACATCTCATAGTATCCTCTCCCAACCCACTCTACCAACCAAATAGAAACATACATCTCATAGTATCCTCTCCCAACAAACCACTCTACCAACCAATAGAAACATACATCTCATAGTATCTTCCCAACCTCTAGACCATCTCTAGTATCCTCTCCCACAAACCACTCTACCAACAAATAGAAACATACATCTCATAGTATCCTCTCCCAACAACCACTCTACCAACCAAATAGAAACATACATCTCATAGTACCTCTCCCAACAAACCACTCTACCAACCAAATAGAAACATACATCTCAATATCCTCTCTCAACAAACCACTCTACCAACCAAATAGAAACATACATCTCATAGTATCCTCTCCCAACAAACACTCTACCAACCAATAGAAACATACATCTCATAGTATCCTCTCCCAACAAACCACTCTACCAACCAAATAGAAACATACATCTCATAATATCCTCTCTCAACAAACCACTCTACCAACCAAATAGAAACATACATCTCATAGTATCCTCTCCCAACAAACCACTCTACCAACCAAATAGAAACATACATCTCATAGTATCCTCTCCCAACAAACCACTCTACCAACCAAATAGAAACATACATCTCATAGTATCCTCTCCCACAACCACTCTACCAACCAAATAGAAACATACATCTCATAGTATCCTCTCCCAACAAACCACTCTACCAACCAAATAGAAACATACATCTCATAGTATCCTCTCCCAACAAACCACTCTACCAACCAAATAGAAACATACATCTCATAGTATCCTCTCCCAACAAACCACTCTACCAACCAAATAGAAACATACATCTCATAGTATCCTCTCCCAACAAACCACTCTACCAACCAAATAGAAACATACATCTCATAATATCCTCTCCCAACAAACCACTCTACCAACCAAATAGAAACATACATCTCATAGTATCCTCTCCCAACAAACCACTCTACCAACCAAATAGAAACATACATCTCATAGTATCCTCTCCCAACAAACCACTCTACCAAACCATAGAAACATACATCTCATATTATCCTCTCCCAACAAACCACTCTACCAACAAATAGAAACATACATCTCATAGTATCCTCTCCCAACAAACCACTCTACCACCAAATAGAAACATACATCTCATAGTATCCTCTCCCAACAAACCACTCTACCAACCAAATAGAAACATACATCTCATAGTATCCTCTCCCAACAAACCACTCTACCAACCAAATAGAAACATACATCTCATATTATCCTCTCCCAACAAACCACTCTATCAAACACATAGAAACATACATCTCATAGCTCATAGTATCCTCTCCCAACAAACCACTCTACCAAACACATAGAAACATACATCTCATAGTATCCTCTCCCAACAAACCACTCTATCAAACACATAGAAACATACATCACATATTATCCTCTCCCAACAAACCACTCTATCAAACACATAGAAACATACATCACATATTATCCTCTCCCAACAAACCACTCTATCAAACACATAGAAACATACATCACATATTATCCTCTCCCAACAAACCACTCTATCAAACACATAGAAACATACATCACATATTATCCTCTCCCAACAAACCACTCTATCAAACACATAGAAACATACATCACATATTATCCTCTCCCAACAAACCACTCTATCAAACACATAGAAACATACATCACATATTATCCTCTCCCAACAAACCACTCTATCAAACACATAGAAACATACATCACATATTATCCTCTCCCAACAAACCACTCTATCAAACACATAGAAACATACATCACATATTATCCTCTCCCAACAAACCACTCTATCAAACACATAGAAACATACATCACATATTATCCTCTCCCAACAAACCACTCTATCAAACACATAGAAACATACATCACATATTATCCTCTCCCAACAAACCACTCTATCAAACACATAGAAACATACATCTCATATTATCCTCTCCCAACAAACCACTCTACCAAACACATAGCAATGTACATCTCATATTATCCTCTCCCAACAAATCACTCTACCAAACACATAGAAACGTGCATCTCATATTATCCTCTCCAGATAAACGACTACTTGGTGTGATCAACTCATAATAAATTACTGTAGGCACACAATAAACAGCAGCAACAATGGGAGATGATTCTTGTCGAAATTGTACAAGTTTCACAACATCAATTGGTTTCAGACATCTCAATCACATTCATGCAGTCATCTCCTGTCGTCTCAAATCATTCCACAACTCACCCTACAGTCATTCTCAAATCATGTTTTCTGTGACATACTGTTATCTCAAATCCTGTTTTGCAATGACATACTGTTATCTCAAATCATGTTTTACTATGACATACTGTTATCTCAAATCATGTTTTGCTGTGACATACTGTTATCTCAAATCATGTTTTGGTGTGACGTACCATTATCTCAATTATTACATATTATTACACTCATCATCTTGACAAGAATCAGCTCTCTCTGTGATTGGTAGTACGAGTTCAGACTGTGGTAGCCGTGAAACAAAACATACCGTACTTACTCGCCTATAACACAGCATTTTTATCACCAGATTATTGTCTTAAAGTGGCTTCCCGTCTTATCACCAAGTGATAAAAAATGTAAAAGATATATATATATTTTTTTTTTATCAGTTTGTTCCAACTCAATAATTGATGACCTTTGAGAACTAACTGGAAGGGTGTAGCAAAAGTATAGACTTTCACAGCACCAGTAAACTGAACCCGTCAAAACCATTTTAGCAAATCAAATTTATTGTTGTACATTGCATCAGTACATTTTTATGATTTGACATAATTTACAGCTAGTGCTTAATTAATTTGTTTGATCTTTACTTCCGAGTGGTTTCCATTTTCTCTACCCGTCTTATACGCGGGTCTATGCAATATACCACTGATTTAAGACCAAAGTTGGGGGTGTGTTGTCTTATAGTTGAGATTGTCTTATATGCGAGTATGTACGGTAATGCACAGCAATTACAAACACATTTTCTGTTTAGTCGGCAAAAGAGCTTTGAAAATCCTCTTCTTTATTACAATAACATGCATGCTTCAATGATTGATTGTGTTTCTGGTATTTTTATTTATGTTTGCCTGTGGTATCTTTTATTTGTATCAATTTTTTCATTTTCAAAAGAAAAGGATCAAGTCCAATACGATAAACATACCGGGCATCAAGGTCAAGGTCACTTTCTCTGTAATCATTCTGAAAACAAAGTTATAAACATACATATTTGCCACGTGTACACGTCATTAGTTCATTACAACAAAAACAGACACATATAAACGGTCGATACAGGTTACATAAAATTAAACGTTTTACAGATACTCATTGACATTTGACTCATACAGCTTAACCCTTTCCCTCATAGAAGCACCTCTTGAACGCCATTACCAATATGACATACATTAATCCTTTCCCTCATAGAAGCACCTCTTGACGCCATTACCAATATGACAATACATTAATCCTTTCCCTCATAGAAGCACCTCTTGACACCATTACCAATATGACATACATTAATCCTTTCCCTCATAGAAGCACCTCTTGACGCCATTACCAATATGACATACATTAATCCTTTCCCTCATAGAAGCACCTCTTGACGCCATTACAAATACGACATACATTAATCCTTTCCCTCATAGAAGCACCTCTCGACGCCATTACCAATACGACATACATTAATCCTTTCCCTCATAGAAGCACCTCTTGACGCCATTACCAATACGACATACATTGATAATTTAGTACCCAAACCAATGTTCATAATAAAGGCCAGAATCTCATGTAGTCCCAGTAATATCTATAGTGGTGGGATAGATATGGTAACATCTTATCCACTGCGTGCTAGCGAAATCGTTTGTATGGAGATACAATAGTATATTAACCTAAATCTCTTATGAAGGAAAGGTTTAAAAAAGCAATTTGTGAAATTGTGTTTAAAAATAGATTTATTGTCAAGAACATTGATTAATATAAACCTATATGAAAACCAAATATACAGTCAAACCTGTCTTAAGCAGCCAGCCAAGGGAATCACAGAATGTGGCTGCTTAGATCAGGTGGTTGCTTAATATAGGTTAAATGTATAATAAAAAAACATATTGGGAATCTGGAAACTGGCTGCTTAATACAGGTTGGCTGCTTAATAGAGGTGACCACTAACACAGGTTTGACTGTATGTTACAATTATTTTATACAACTTTATTCTAACTTGATTGTGAAACAACAGTAGTTTTAATCTCTTCACAAGACCTCATTCCTCCATTGTTCTGTTGGGATTTGAACTTATAACCTCTCAATTACGAAACGGACTCCATAGCACGGAACAAAAGGGCACCAAGGTAGAACCACTAATCTTTCACAAGTCAACTGGATAGCTTCCTCACATGAAAGAACTTCCTAGTGGTATTCGAACCTAAAGCAGTGAGTGGCACGTGATTTGAACTCAATGACCTTAACTACTTGGTGACGGAAGCCCCTAGGACTCATCTGAATTAAATGACTCATCTGAATTAAATGACCCCTAAATCATTTACCTGAAGTCTATTTATAGCACCTTCACTGCCATACCTCCGCATACCAGGGCCTTCAAAGTCATCGTCATGTCTGCAATATAAACAACCAGGAATCAATGAAGCAGTCATGGTGTGAGGGGTAGGCTTCCTAGCTAGGAGGTGGCACATTCTATCTCTACTGGACTGAAAACTAACACAGCTGTCTAGCAACAAGGGAACATACATATAGAAGGTATGAATTCCTTGAATCACAAAATCCACACCTATATACAGATATGAAATTACAGCCTACATCCGTTATGTTGAATTCCGTCGGACCGAACAAAATACTTTGACATAACCGAAGTTTGACTTAATGAAATTCGCTACAAACAGAGCCAGTTATATGTAAAATGACTTCGAGCTAACCGGAAAATTCGACATAACCGATTTTGACATAACGGATGTAGACTGTATATAATAACCAAACAATAATATGTTCTGGAAATGTACCGTCAATACTAGCCAATCTCACCTATAAGACGATCCCATCTAATTTGGTCATGAAATCTATGGGCTTGGCAGGCACTCGTATATAAGGCGAGATGATAAATGGACATAAGAATCAGACGGATCTGTAGTCCAGTGGTAACACGCTGGACTGGTCATTCAGGGATCGCAGGTTCGATCCCCCGTCTGACCCTAATAAAATTAACAGTCTTTCAGATGGGACGTTAAACCGAGGTCTCGTGTCGGTGCTTTACATCGTGCACGTAAAAGAACCAGAGGAGACTCTGGATTGGGTCTCTGTCTGTATCATGCACTATCCTCCAAAATCTAAAATAACTAATCTCTTCAGGAGGCGTCGCTCATATGGGCAACCAACCGGTAGCGACGATAAATAAACGTAAAAACACACACGGACATAAGAACATGTATAAATGCATGCTTTGGCCAGTGCAATTTGAAGACATTTTCAGTGTCAGAGTTCTTTCTTTTTCTAAAACGTAATTATGGATACCATTTAACACATTAAAAAAAAAATGTTTGTACAAAATAAAGACGGGAAGCCACTTTGAGGCTATAATCTGATGGTAAAACACTTGTGTTATAGACGAGTATGTAGGGTAATAGGCTGTGTATTATAATGATAACCCTACTCGCGCAAGCTATTGCTGATCTCGGCTTTTTTTCTAATTTAAGGAGTCACACCTTTACTGATTGTGACTTTTCCGCTACCCCGAGTCACCATATTCTTGTTCTATCTCTCTAGAGTGACTACTAGAGCTATAACCGTAATAATCCTGTGTAAGCCCTAAAACCAAACAAAAAACTCAATGTCCTTAGCCGAGTTGTTACTGATGGTCATGCGATCAGTGATGTGTGGATCGCAAATATATATACTGCTAAATATTTGTTTCTATGTGTCAGTTTAGTTCATGTTTATGGAATTAAGATATTATACCAACCTCCGATAAGCCTCCTCTCTCCGCTTCTGTTCTAGGATGTCCTCGTATGTAGGAGTCGCCCAGCCCTTCTTACCTTGCTAGAAACAGAAATCAACTTATTTTTGAGAATTCTGAAATATTTCAACATGTTACTTTAAACATATAATCCTGTTCAAACTGACAACGACTCAAGCTAGAACCAAATTTTTGGGAGAAGTGAGAAAGTGCACGATTGCGTTATCTAATGGTATTTCGATTCAAACAAGACTTACATCTAATAATTTTAGACGAGAATCAAAGGAGTATTTTCTTGGTGGTGCTACTCCGCTGCATTTGGTTTTTGAAATTTCCTCCCGCGTAAGGAAATTATGGAAAATATCAATCTAGTGCCTAAATGAACAAAAGTTGTAACTGATCAATAATTTTATTTATTTTATCAAATAAAACTGTACAGAATAGTAACTGAAACGTTACTTAACAGAAAAACAAGATGGACAAGAGATTATCTGATTCTAAAAATAGCTCACTTCCGCGAATTCCCACGGTAGTATTTACAAACATCACGTGACTTTCATTCATAAAACTTTACACGCATTGCATAAATGGAATAGCCCAAACATGGTGCGCGCGCAGCATAGTTCAAGGTAGGTATATCGCAGAATAACCTGAGGTAGATTTTACTCTACAAGTATGTATGTTATTAGCTGGGTCTTGTTAGAATACTTAATAAATTTCAACATAATAGTGTTAAAATACACAATATGACCATTAAATACAATATTGAATAATAGGGTGACTACTTAGCCCATGTCACCCTCTGATCGCCCATGTCACCCTCTGATCGCCCATGTCACCCTCTGATCGCCCATGTCACCCTCTGATCGCCCATGTCACCCTCTGATCGCCCATGTCACCCTCTGATCGCCCATGTCACCCTCTGATCGCCCATGTCACCCTCTGATCGTCCATGTCACCCTCTGATCGTCACAATTTCTAATAAAGTTGCTATCATACAAGTGTATTCTTTACAAAACCATTAATATCCACCTGCAGCAACTAAATCCATCCTATGTAACAATTTTTAAATGTACTTGGTTTAAACATATTTATTTTCTATCATGTACATGATCATTTACAACAATTGAAATAAGGAATTGGACAGAAAGCTATACAGCTTATGGTTGTCAAAACCAAATGTACTTGGTTTAAACATATTTATTTTCTATCATGTACATGATCATTTACAACAATTGAAATAAGGAATTGGACAGAAAGCTATACAGCTTATGGTTGTCAAAAACATTTAATTTGTTGAAATATATATATCATTTTTACTACCATATGTTAGTCTTTTTTCATTAGATTCTCTTCATATATTTATATATGTTATATTTCGGGTTATACGCCTACATCAGCACCATTTTGGGCTATATCGCTGGCGGGCAGTTTACCTAACAACACCTTTCCTGGGCAGGCTCCAGCAGTTAACCAGTACTTGGGTGCACCAACCTCCGTAAGAAACTGCCAACTTTTTCATATAAATGAGACACGGTCTGAGCGGGGCTCGAACCAGTGACCATCAGTGATGATAGGTTACAGTGGTATACAAATCAGCGACCTTAACCACTCGACCACGGAGGCAGACAGGTTCTCTTCATAACTACATTTATCCGTAACAAATCGTAACAGCAATGAAATGAATGTGCGTACATCACAAGTTGAGACACTCACATACACTGCAATTTTGGTTTTTGCAACAGTAATACATGTACAAGTCACTAGTAATTACAATAACAAGATATTTATAGGTATAGCAGGACTTCAATTCTAACATGACTCGGCATTTTGTCTGTATACGCAAAGAAGCAATTTACAGTGTTTAAAATATGCAGTAAACCATTGTTTAATGAGTGATGTCATTTTATTAGCATTGTTGTAGTTTTGTGACGTCATTTATGCTTTCTAAAATATAACACCATTTGTATGTGCGTTATTCATAGTCGAATAAAACATGGTTTGATTGTTCTGAGCTCCAGCATTAACCACTATGCATACGGCCTGCGTGGTTAATTCCTACGCGTCAGAACTCCAAACCACGTTTTAATCACCAATAAATAACTGCAAGACAAATAATATTTCTTCAATTTAAAACTAAATCCATGCAGTACTTCCTGAACATGTTCATTCCAACACACACATCATTAGCCACCTTTCAGTAGAAACATTTCAGAATTAGTTTATATTTACGATCTAATAACTGCTTTGCCTTAGGAGAAATATTATACAAGACCGTGTATTGCTAAAAATCTCAAACCTGAAACTGACAAAGACTAAACATAAATCACTATAAAGCAATGAAGCCTATAATCACATACGTGTTCCATCATAAATAAAGATGTTTTCAAAGCTATGCATGGCAACAGTATTCATTTTTTTTAAAGTTTATTTAACGTCGCTACTGGTTGCCCATATGAGCAAGTTTACCTAACAAACACCTTTCCTGGGCAGGCTCCAGCGGTTAACCAGTACTTGGTGCACCAACTTTTTCATATAAAGAGACACAGTCTAACCAGGGCTCGAACCTGTGACAATCAATGATGCTAGGTTACAGTGATATACAAGTCAGCAAACTTAACCACTCGATCACAGAAGCGGACATAGTAAATAAAGCAGTTTCAATTGTTAAGCAGGGCAACAGTAGTAAATAATGCATGATTCATTGCTAGCAGCTTTTTCTAAGGGTAACAGTACTAAATAAAGCAGGTTTAAATGCGAGCAGTTTTTTCTAAGGGTAATAGTACTAAATAAAGCAGGTTTCAATGCGGGCAGCTTTTTCTAAGGGTAACAGTAGAAATAATGCATGATTCATTGCTAAGGGTAACAGTAGAAATAATGCATTAACAGTAGAAATAATGCAGGTTTAAATGCGAGCAGTTTTTTCTAAGGGTAATAGTACTAAATAAAGCAGGTGTCAATGCGAGCAGCTTTTTCTAAGGGTAATAGTACTAATTATGCACGATTCATTGCTAGCAGGTTTTTCTAAGGGTAAAAGTAGTAAATAAAGTAGTTTCATTACTAAAAGGCTAGGCTCGGTTAACTCTTTCGGCGCCAACTATCTGACAAACCGCTTCTCTCAGCGCCAAATATACTTTGCCAATTCATAAATAACTTTATATATGTACATAACCATCTGCAAAATTATTATTATTAAACAGATGACAACATATTTAGTCAATAAACAACCCACAGCCTGGCACGGGCCTTTGAAGTTATTTGTAGTCAATTAGACCAATTTACCTGACACACAGGTGATACCAATTCTATATTTACCTGTATTTCACCTGTACTTAACTAAATATGATGTAAATACCTTGTAAAGTTGGAAACACAGAAATAGGCCCATCTACATCGACCGACATTTCAAACTCTGACATCTAAATTATGCATTATCCGATCCATTAGACCTCTGCAGCACTTAGTGATCATTTTGAACGTTTCATTGTTGCATGTGTTCGCGTAAAAACAACGCAAAAAGGTTTGAAATCAAGTTTTTTTATCAATTTTTCATTTCCTTTCGTGTTCAAGAATATATTTTACTGTAAAGTAATATCAGTAACAATATTGGCGACGCAATGTCGTAAAATTAGGTCTATTATGTGGATACCACCTTATAGTCGCCGTACGACGACACAGGCGCCGAAAGAGTCAATAGCAAAATTCCAAATCTCGTTTCATAAAATATCGTATGAAATCACCACTCATGTAAGATCCTATATTTATTAGAGATGTTGATTATTAATAGTTCTGGTTTCATTGGATTATAGCAACATGTGAATCAATTGGAAAGGATTTACAACTGGTGACACGTAAACAAGAATGAAATATCCCTTTAGTTGAAATTGTATATCCAGAAATAGAATCTACAACTGGTGACATGTTAATTAGTAAGTATCAGGAATCAGGAATTTTATTCATTCAGATGGAATATTCATCATTACATATCTTATACAAGGTCAATCAGAATGCAGCAAAAATATGCGATCTCGGACAATAGTTCATCGGGTCGTCCATAGCATCTCGGGGGGAATAAGTTTGACTGTTCCCCAAATTGCAATGAAATAGATGGTTTATTACCCAACAAAGTTCTAAGACGCTAGCATCCTTCTTTTCAATTAATTTATTTAATTCCACAACACTAACACTCGCAAAGCACGTGATTTTCTTCTTTTTGTTGATGTTTTACAGTTCTGTGCAATACGAATGTTTATATCTGTCCACATTCCCAGAAAATATGGAAATGATGAACACATTTCCATTGGCTCGATTTAACATGTGATTCGATTCAAAGCAAATCATGTGACCAGTGAATAGTAGGGTGAAGAAATTAAATTTCTAGCGCATGAAACTATTTCATAGTCAAGAGGCCAGCTGTAAAAATAAAATAGGGAACACAGACAAAATTAACGAAATTACAATTTATATAGGAGGCTGGGTAATAATAGAAAATTACCAACATCAATCAACCGCAACAAGACACAACGATATTAGTAAAATAAATGACAGCACCAATCACAGCACGCAATCAAACTGAAGCCGTAGACACAAACACTCACTTTCTGTCTTAAAAAGTCATTGTATTCTTTATTCCTTTCTTGCATTTTTCTTTTCTGAAAACATGGTTGCAAAGAAACAAGTACAGTGTTGAGAGTTGCTATTTGATTGATACAATCGTAGAGATCACTTCATTATGCTAGTTATTGTTAATATATGCAGCTTTTCTTGGTCTAGGAAGACCACAGGTGCCCCTCCGTGCAATATCTAAGACATGGGTGTGCATCCAGGTAGAACCATCAACCTTCTGCAATCCAGCTAGATTTCCACCTCGCATGCATGAATTTGACATTTCCAATGGGATTCAAGTTAAGGGCATTTGAATTTAAGTGAACAGCTTTAATCACTTAGCCATGGAGGCCCCTGCTGACACAATTATATCGAAGGGTGTTGCTGTTTTTAAATCCGAAAGAGTTCCAGTTATTTTGTATGACAGACCATCAATTTCTGTCGGACTATGTTGGGACGTATATGGTAAAGTAGTGCAAACTCTGGCTTCACTGTTTTCAAGAACGATTCTGATGCACCAAAGACAAAAAAAATGTAGTGTGAATAATAAACTGGGTTAATCTTAAGACAGCTGTCAGTTAGAGACATTTCAGTGAAATGCAAATACTAAAATAACAGAATCCACCTTTTAAAAAGGTTGATGAGAGACAAACAGTTATGACATGTCCTTAACCTGAGGTTAAACGTAAGTGAGTGCACAAATGCTAAAATATCTATAACAACATTTATTGAAATAAATTAATAGTAACATTTATTAAATGATATTAGTAAAATATGTGTCTTTACATAACAAAATGAATGTATTTAAATCTCCAAGTTCCAACTTACGTCTGCAGAATCACTATAATGCAAACCAGGCAAAGTAGCAAATTCCTTCTTTTTACCCTAAAATTTGAAAATCAAAAATACTGAAATATTCAGCACGGTGATGAACATAGAAATCAATAAACCATGCATATATATGTACTTGATAATTAGGACTATATATTTTCTAGCAAGGTATGTTCTATATACAGGTTGGTACTTTCTAGCAATGTTTGTTCTATGTACAGTCTGATATTATCTACCAATGTTTGTTCTACATACAGTCTGATATTTTTTACCAATGTTTGTTCTACATACAGTCATATTTTCTTGCAAGGTAGACTGGTGGCCCTCATTCTCGAGGTATTAATACCTTAATCAGCACTAGCTCATTCAACAAAGCTTACATTTCCAAATATATGTTGTCTTCTTAAAGTTTTAAGATATGCTTTTTTAGTGAAATCTTTTAGACAACATCGAGTGTCCATCTGACACGCCTCGGAAACTTTCCATGTGACACGCCTCGGAAAACAGTCATGTTTTATTTGAGCTTACCATATTTTCGTTGTTCACGTGAACAAAATGGTGTATACCATTTTACCTCGAGAATTTGGGCCCATCGAGAACTAGAAAGCCACTATATGTTCTATATACAGTTTGTTATTTTCTAGCAGTGTATGTTTTACATACCCCACAGTCTTATACTTTTTAACAAGATATGTTCTAATTACAGTCTGATACTTTCTAGCAAGGAATGGTCCACATGGTCCATAACACATGTCATATCAAGCAAGGTGCTGTAATGGTACATGCTGAAGAGTACATAATATATGAAGAGAATGAATCACGTTACCCTGGGACTCATCCGGGGAGATGAAGGCTCACTGTGTCTCTGAAATATACAATGTATACATTCAAGTCAACGTATCATATATATTTCCATAAATCGATCTTGCCACTTGTCTTAAATTAGTGGTAGTTTGCATAAACACACGGATTAGACAGGTTGAGAAACAAATAAATTAAACATTGTAAATTATGTCAAATCATAAAAAATGCACAACAATCTTAGGTTTGTGTATCAGCTTTTTGTATTGTTTCAAATGCAAATAATTAAATAAAACAAATATAACATAAAGTGCCAAGAAATATAAATATTTTAACAAATACAAGTATTTTAACAAATTTGATTTTACAAAATATTTAAGCAAATTGGACCTGGAAAGAGGTTACTGGCAAGTTCATTTTACAAAGTATTTAAGCAAATTGGATCTAGCGAACGCACTACCACTGCGCTATCACGACTTCGACAAATCTCTATGAAAATACATACCCCCGTGAGTAATAGTGACATGACTGGCAGCAAAGTTATATACACATATATTTATCGCATTCTGTCTTCTATTTACTCAACTATAAACCTATATTGGTATACTAAGCATTTTATGAATAGTAATACCATGCATGCAATTTTTCCTTTTAATTTTGTTTCAGGTCTGGATTTTGAAGGCCAGGAAAGCATGTATCATTTGAATGGCTGATCTTTGTGTAAAACAATTATCTGCAGTCAATCTCACATACAAATCGTATATATACAAGTTAATAAACTATCTATAGTTTTTATCACATGTAGGGGAATAGGTTCTGGTCGTCTCAGGAGGGGAAAATTGCGTCGTTAATGACAAAAAAGGGAAACAGTTCGCGTTGTGCGACATGATAAATCAATGTGACAACATGGTTTACACCACCACAGTTGCCAGTACACCAAGCGCCTAGTATACGACGAAGATTAAACCACATCAAAAAATGATAATCAAAAGCACACTTTCGGGCCCGAAATCTGGAATGTATGGGTTGTACTGTTCACCAATGGCTCAATGGGGTACGTTTGGCTGAAATCGGGGGCAAATATATACTTTTTGACAATGGTATGGGCTCGAATAACAGACAATGGTATGGGCTCGAATAACTAGAGTCAAATTTGTCCGAAAAAACACTGCATTTCATACAGTAATAATACTCTACTGCACATTTCAATCAACGAAATACAATCTAGTAGGTAGCATTTTATAGCACAATTTACATGTTCCTGGAATAAATTGGGTTTTATTTGAAGCCCACATGTTGTTGCCCTTGATCAAGATGCTATATTCTTCAGAATACAAAGGTAAAACAATGGTGGTGAGGTTAGAACGGTGAAAACCACTCACTCGTGAGGCAGCTGTAGGCGGTTTTTTATTATCAAATCTGTGGGCATCTTTCTGCAGCTTGTCTTGTAAAAATTCATTGTACTCCTCATTTCTTGCCTTCATTTTCCTTACCTACAACACATTAAGCGACTACAACATCATGCACGGAATAAACAGTTACTATGTAGTCATATTTCATTATGTACGTTTGTATTATATTAAAATGAGCATTTAGACGTTTTTGAACCAGCTAAAAAAAATAACACATTTAAAATATATTTGTTTTTGGGGTTTATAGTCGCACCATACCATATGGTCATATGGCGACGACTCTCCAGTTATTACTGGAAGAATACCCAGGGTGCCCCTCTGAACAGTATTTCAGCTATGGACGGGTACCCTGGGTATATAACCCGAACAGCTTTACTTTACAACAGATGGAAACTTATGCTACTTTTAGCAGGAACACAAACTGCTGCCTAGATGGCCTTCAAACAGCTTGAGACTTGGGATAGCAGCCAAACTCTGAATAATCATCAAAATATGACTGTATAATGTCTGTTTGTAAAATGTGTGTCAACAATACCCAACACCAACTATAAACTGTGCATAACAAAGGCATAAAGAAAATAGTTGAACATAGCAACATATATACAGTCAAACTTGTTTGAGAGACAACTTCTATTAAGAATTCGCTTGTATTCAGAGACCACATTTTAAATTCTTGTTTGTGTTATTAAGGAACAAATTATAGTGTACAGTCTTGCATAGAGACTGCTTTTTGTATGTCTCTTGAGTAGTTAATTAATTAATACAAGTTTGACTGTATCATATATCCCCATCTGACACAGTTCCTACAAGCAATAGCTAAGTCAGTTCTTTACTGCACTGGAAATGAGTATATTCGATTTTGCAATCATTTGTTATTTGGATAGTGGAGTTAAAACACTTGGCTGAATAGCAAACAACATAGAACCTGATCAGCCACGGCGTAGCACCGTCTGATCAGGATCTATGCCGTTTGCACAAGTTCTAAAAGAAGCAAATTCGATGAATTCATATACCCAACCAAATAGGATTCGACCTTGGAATATCATAAGTGTCACCAATTGTGATTACTACCACAATGTGATATACATATCGTTGGTCTCCATTTAAAATTCCCAACCTGCATGTTTACAACTTTTCAGGAGATACAAAAATCTGGATATTTTAATATAAAAAAGTTAGAAATGCATTCATTATCTGGACAAATATTCTTATACCATATTTATAAAATTTCAAAGAGCAATAATTCAGAAATTACCCAAAGTAAAATTATAGATCATGGCATTCTTATTCCCAGTTATATATATTCCCATTTCTTCATTACTTTTTGAGATATTTACCAGACAAAAATACGTTGTAAAGCAGTGTCATGAGGAGATAATTCAGTTATTACTTCAGGTTGGATTATGGTTCTTGCACATTGTACTTCATCTAAATGTCCTTGATCAATATTGCAAGATCCCTAGAAGAATCTTCAGTACATTTTGAGATATTCTCCATAAAAAACAGACAAATTTGTGGATTCTTAGTCAATTAAAGGGCAATAACTCTGGTGTTACTGGGCAACGCAAATGAAATATGCACGTGCACTACATCACTGTGATGATACATATTAATTTGCGTTTCATAAAATTCCACCAAGTGATTACTGAGAACTGGCTCTGGACGGACTGATAATGCATGAATGCACGCACGCATGGACAGACGCCGCCAAATCAATATCTCTCGTCGGCGTGGGAATAATAATGATGATATCTGACTTACTTCTGGAGATTCACTATAATGTAAGCCTGGTAGAGTAGCGTACTCCTTCTTGTCTAATCTAACCTAAACACGCGTAACCAAAGAGAAAACGCGGTTAGTCAGTGAGTTAATATGGCTAAGATAACTATGTACTGTTCTTATGAACTGTGTAAAAAGGCAATATGTTCTTATGAACTGTGTAAAAAGGCAATATGTTCTTATGAACTGTGCAAACAATGCAATATGTTCACATGAACTGTGCAAACAATGCAATATGTTCTTATGAACTGTGCAAACAAGGCAATACGTTTTTAAGAACTTTGCAAACAATGCAATATGTTCTTATGAACTGTGCAAACAATGCAATATGTTCTTATGAACTGTGCAAACAATGCAATATGTTCTTATGAACTGTGCAAACAATGCAATATGTTCTTATGAACTGTGCAAACAATGCAATATGTTCTTATGAACTGTGCAAACAATGCAATATGTTCTTATGAACTGTGCAAACAATGCAATATGTTCTTATGAACTGTTCAAACAATGCAATATGTTCTTATGAACTGTGCAAACAAGGCAATATGTTCTTATGAACTGTGCAAACAAGGCAATAAGTTTTTATGAACTGTTCAAACAATGCAATATGTTCTTATGAACTGTGCAAACAATGCAATATGTTCTTATGAACTACTTACAAACCCTGCTTGTTCATAATTATAAATTCATTATAAAGGCTCTATATGTCTGTTTATTTTCCTAATTCTGTTGACCCAAAAAAGGTAAGGATAGCTAAAGTGGTATCTACCAAAACATGTTTGATATAGCGAGGCAATAAATAGCAAGAAGTGAACGCTAACAAAAGTTTTACAATCATCCAGTGTAATTATTCGGTGGATTTTCTTTATTGCACATCCACAAAATTGATCAATTTAAAGCATTTACCATCAATACTCGCCTATAAGACGATCTCACCTATAACACGACCATACTCCCCTACTTTGGTCCTGAAATCTGCTGTGAGTTGATAAAAATGGGACACCAGACACAAGAATAAATTGCATGATTGACAAGTGCAAGTTGAAGAAATGTTCAGTGTCGGGATACTTTCTTTTCTAAAACGTAATTATGGATATCATTTAACACATTTTTAGCACTCACTTATTATTTTTTTGCACTCATTTATAAGACGGGAATTTCAGGCCATAATCTGGTGGTAAAAAGCTCATCGTACAGACGAGTATGGACGGTCTATAGTTGCAGTGGATGAGGATAGTGCCACTAACTGGACGTCTGCTCCAGTGCATGGTACATTACTTCTTGCTTTAACATGCTTATGTGAAATATTGATTAATGCGATATGTTTAATATGTATTTATTTACACAAATTTAATGTGTAATATCTGTGTAACTATCATTCCCCAAAAGCACAATCATCTAAACCACTAGTACAGTAAACAGCTCAGCGTGTATAAAACATGGAGAAACCTTCGCAGTCATGCATATAAACATGTATGAACTAGTAACATGCATACAACCATGTACAGTATCAGCTAGTAACATGCACAGGGACATAGCTAGCGATTTTGAGTTTGCAGGCCTGACTAATACATTGAGCATGGAAGATGCGATGTTGCTATAATGTAGAGGGGTGTGGCCAGGACAATTTTGAATCCTAGAATGTAAATGGTGCATTTTACTGTACGTCTTAAGACGTTCAAATTTCGATATTTTCAGAGATGTACCTCCACCATCAATCTGCAGGCCCGAGCCGTCAGTGCCTTATAGTAGCTACGTGCCTGATGAATACATGTACAGTATGAACTAGTAACATACATACTGCCGGGAGAGCATCGCAGACTACGACTACAGTCATGACTATAAATGCATATATGAACTAGCAACATGCACACTGCTTGATGCATGACTTACAGAATATGGTTTTATATCACAGTAACTGTTGGTGCGCATGAACCAAGGTAGTGACCAATTAACACGATCAGACGGACGGCAAATCAATTGCTGGCAACCCTAGTATGACAACACCAGATTAATATGCAGCTTCAGTTCTAAATTCGTAATGTTACGAATACAGACTAGCATGTCATTACAAATTTGATTTCCGCCATAACAGCCACCTTTGCTAAGCACACACACATTGTAACTCCCTTGACTGGCTGCTTAAGACAGGCTAAGATTGTCTTATGAACTTGTACAGACAAATACATTCAAACCTATGTTAAGCTGCCAGACAAGGGAATCACAGAAAGCATAGGTTTCTGCTTAACCCATTCAACACCAAGTAACTCACATGGACTGGTCCATGATATTCATAAACCAATAAATGAATCAGAAAATCACATTTGGACAAGTTCATTTATCAAAATGGGTAATTATGTCTAAAAATAGTCATATCACTAGCAAAAAGTGCAGATCCTGATGAGACGGCTCGTCACGAGCCGGCTCATCTGGATCTACACTTTTTGTAAGCCTATTTAGAGGTCTGTGGTGTTGAAAGGGTTAATAGCAGTCAAATGTATAATAAAACAACATATTGGGAATCTGGAAACTGGCTGCTTAATACAGGTTGGTTGCTTAATAGAGATGACCACTAGGTTCGATTATATGTTCAGTTTGTGTTTGAGACCATGAAGAAACCAAGGTGTAGAGTATGATAGCTTCAATACTCGTAGCCGGTCACCCACTATAAATGTGTTATGTTGTATGGCATGTTGTAGAAGAGTACTGGTTTATCTGAACCAAAACTCACACTGTGAAAGTAAGATGAGGAAATCCATGCTACAGATAAACAGGAAATAACAAACAATATCTAGCAAAATAAACAAACAATTTCCAATAAATAAAACAGTTTTTAAGAAAAGAAACAACTATCAGAAATGTTATTTTTCTTAATTAATAGTTAAAATAATCACAAATAATCAAAACTACAGAAAAGAATTTCATGAATAAGAATGAAGCTACTACAGAAAACTAAATGAAAATAAATCATTTGAGGCTGATTAAATGAGATTGATAATTTGAGGCTGTTTAAATGAGATCGATAATTTGAGGCTGATTAAATGAGATTGATAATGTGAGGCTGTTTAAATGAGATCGATAATTTGAGGCTGTTTAAATGAGATCGATAATTTGAGGCTGATTAAATGAGATTGATAATATGAGGCCGATTAATTTGATTGTTTGTGGGGTTTATATTCACACCAACAGCTTCGGTCATATGACGAGTCTCCAGCTATTATTGGTGAAGGAGGACTCCGGGTTCCTTTCCGAGCAGTATTTCAGGCATCAGGGTAGAACCACCCACCTACTGTAAGCCAACTGGATAGCTTCCTCACTTGTAAGAATTTGAGGCTGATTAATTGAGACCGATAACAATGGAATATAACTTGGTTCCATGTATGATGAAAACAATGAGAGATAACATAGTTAGTAAAAAGCTGAAAACAAGGGAAGATAATCAGGGAACACAAAGAACAATAACTAGACATGGTGCAAAATGAAAACAATGAAATGAAATTACGCTACGGAAAACATTGCAAGTGAATCAGTACCAGTGAATAATGATAACATTGCAAGTGAATCAGTACCAGTGAATAATGATAACATTGCAAGTGAATCAGTACCAGTGAATAATGATAACGATGTGAGAGAAACAATGAGAGAAAAACTAACCTCCGCCGAGTCTGTATTTCTAAACGCTAGACCTGTAGCATTCTGCCCTGAATCACCAGGCACCCTCCTTCCTGCTCTTCTATTCTCCTATATTAGAATAGCAAATATTTTTAGTAAATAGTTCATTGGTTTACACAATACAACAGCTTTTTGAGATAGCATAGTGGTAGTGTAGTGGTAGGGTGATCGCTTCAGGTGTGAGAGGTCCATTTAAATTCCACATTGCCTCCCTGTCTGGATGGGTTACATCGGGACTGAGTGTGTCCCAAAAAAAGAAAAAAAGTAAAGGAGTCTGCCAGTCATAGTCATAAGTAGAAATTTATTGTTCGGCAAATTAAAGTAGAAAAAGAAAAATATAAATAGATTAGCATAAATTTATTAATATATTTTTGCTTTCTGACCCACCCTGCCCATTTTTCCACTCTAGAATAAAAAGCAATAGTGAACTAGTGTGAACATACTATTGGTTTATGTACAAACAAGTACCATGAATAACCTATAAACAATAATTAACAATGCTTCCCACGCACAGGAATCATCTTCTATAAATACATTTGTAATCCAATCTCTATACAACATGATTTGTTTGTCTGATGCGGGCCTTTGCATACAGGGTTCATTTTAGGTCAGAATTGTTGGGAGAAGTGAGAAAGCGAGTGATCACTTCCTTAAATGGTGTTCTTTAATATACTTCTGCAAAATAGGGTTAAAATGCACAGTACAACCATTAAATACAACATTTGAATAGAAGGAGTGCTTTATAATGGGCCAGTGTATCTTACTAGACAAAAGTTTGTTTGAAAATCTTTTTTTTATTTATAGGGAGAAGTGGGGTCCCCAGAGGGCGAAGTCAGGGTCCCTAGGGCGACAATTTCGCCCATATCGCCCTCTAGAATGATCCCTGGCATAGTACGGGCCGTTGCCTGGTGCAGGCCGTTGTCTAATGTTGTTAAAACTTATGGCCCAAACCATTTGTCTTTTCATGCTATGTATTGTATCTTTACGTGTATGACATATGTACTATTGATTTGCAATAAAATATGGTTAAATAAAAAATACAACATGATAATACATATCAGTATGAACACAGAATACAGGTAAACATACATACAACATGATTATAAATATCAGTATGGACACAGAATACAGGTAAACATACATACAACATGATTATAAATATCAGTATGGACACAGAATACAGGTAAACATACATACAACATGATTATAAATATCAGTATGGACACAGAATACAGGTAAAAATACATACAACATGATTATAAATATCAGTATTGACACAGAATACAGGTAAACATACATACAACATGATTATAAATATCAGTATTGACACAGAATACAGGTAAACATACATACAACATGATTATACATATAAGTATGGACACAGAATACAGGTAAACATACATACAACATGATTATACATATAAGTATGGACACAGAATACAGGTAAACATACATACAACACTGTCACTAACCTCTGATAATTTTTGATTATATTCTTTCTTTCTCTCATCATTAAGTAAATGTTGTCGTCTGTCGTGTTCACCGATGTTCTTGAAGAAGTGGTTCGGCGTCGGTGGCTTTGGAGGTAAACCTTGCTCTCTTCCGGTAGCACGTTTCTGATACAAGACGTTACAAAATGATCAGCTATATAACACATACAATATCTATTAATTGTTATATATGGATCACTTATTGACACAATAGACATAGATCGCTCACCTGGGTCAGTTGCTAATACAAAGCTTTGAATCCTAAGTTCACAGAGGTAAAGGCCATTCATAGGTTTGCATTGGTAAATGTCATGATTCTTATGTTCATAGAGCCAAGTTTCATGATTATTAGATACACAGAGGGAAATACCATAATTCTTAGGTCGAAATAGGTAAATGCCATTCTTAGGTTCATAGAGGTAAATATCATGATTTCTAAGTTCATAGCGGTGAATGCCATGATTTTTAGGTTCATAAAGGTGAATGCCAATAGGCTCATAGATGTAAATGCCATGATTCTTAGGTTCATAGATGTAAATGCCATGATTCTTAGGTTCATAGATGTAAATGCCATGATTCTTAGGTTCATAAAGGTGAATGCCCATAGGCTCATAGAGGTAAATGCCATGAGTTTTAGGTTCATATATGTAAATGCCATGATTCTTAGGTTCATAGAGGTGAATGCCATGATTTTAGGTTCATAGAGGTGAATGCCATGATTTTAGGTTCATAGATGTAAATGCCATGCTTTTTAGGTTCATAGAGGTGAATGCCATGAGTTTTAGGTTCATAGATGTAAATGCCATGATTTTTAGGTTCAGTATATGCCATGATTGTTAGGTTCATAGAGGTGAATGCCATGAGTTTTAGGTTCATAGAGGTAAATGCCATTAGTTTTAGGTTCATAGAGGTAAATGCCATGAGTTTTAGGTTCATAGATGTAAATGCCATGATTTTTAGGTTCAGTAAATGCCATGATTGTTAGGTTCATAGAGGTGAATGCCATGATTTTAGGTTCATAGATGTAAATGCCATGATTTTTAGGTTCATAGAGGTAAATGCCATGAGTTTTAGGTTCAGAGATGTAAATGCAATGAGTTTTAGGTTCATAGATGTAAATGCCATGAGTTTTAGGTTCATAGAGGTGAATGCCATGATTTTAGGTTCATAGATGTAAATGCCATGATTTTTATGTTCATAGAGGTAAATGCCATGAGTTTTAGGTTCATAGATGTAAATGCAATGAGTTTTAGGTTCATAGATGTAAATGCCATGAGTTTTAGGTTCATACAGGTAAATGCCATGATTATTAGGTTCATAGAGGTAAATGCCATGAGTTTTAGGTTCATAGATGTAAATGCCATGAGTTTTAGGTTCAGTAAATGCCATGATTGTTAGGTTCATAGAGGTGAATGCCATGCTTTTTAGGTTCATAGAGGTGAATGCCATGATTTGTAGGTTCATAGATGTAAACGTCATTATTCTTAGGTTCATAGAGGTGAATGTCATTATTCTTAGGTTCATAGAGGTGAATGTCATTATTCTTAGGTTCATAGAGGTGAATGCCATGATTTTTAGGTTCATAGAGGTAAATGCCACGATTGTTCTCACCAATTTTAATTAACCCTTTCAACCCCACAGGCCTCTAAATAGGCTTATGAAAAGTGTAGATCCAGATGAGCCGGCTCGTGACGAGCCGTCTCATCAGGATCTGCACTTTTTTGCCTGTAATAATTATTACTATTTTTAGATAAAATTACCCATTTTGATAAATGAACTGGTCCAAAGGTAATTTTCTTATTAATTTATTGGTCTGAAAATATCATGCACCAGTCCATGTCAGTTACTTGGGGTTGAATGGGTTAATATTCTGAGCACTGGGTTGAGAGCACGCATTGGCCTAATTTAAACACACGGAGTACAAGTCAATAGAAAGCTGTAACATAATGGATATATTACTGGTATCAGAGTATAATCATACTGCTGAAGGTTTTCCCCCTTAATTTGTACTAATTGACTTAGGGTTTTGGCAGACTGACCTAATTGGATGCAGGTCGAGTCCAGGCTGCTATGAGACAAGTTTGATACGATTTTCTCCATTGATATTGAGATGGTAATTTTCTCTAATTTTATCTACAGTAGTGATGAATTGAACATCTGAACACTTGTGGTAGAGGCTAAGGCACAGATTTTTACCAAATTTTCATTTGACCTAGTGACCTAGTTTCTTGATATACTAACCTAACATGAATGCATATAGTAACGGTCAAGGTCAGAATAGTTCAGACCTGGTATGATCAGATGCCGAGCGGTAAATTGGAATGAAATGTTGCCCGAAGCAATATTTTCATGAATCCGTTGACACAGTTTACTAGACAACCCACTTACACTGCTATATGTTGTAGTTTGACCTACTATAGCTACCATTGGTGAACAATGAGGTGGCTGTTATTTACAGATAAAATATAGACAAAGTACACTATAGAAATATAAAATTGCAATACATATGTTGTTAAGATCTGTTAACACTTTGTACACATAATATAAAATAAATAAAGCCTTTGAGCTTCACTAAAAAAAAAAGTCCCAAGTTGGTTGTACCAAGATGTTTCACTGTATATTTGAGAATACCGACACATGATTTGTGTTTATTTTCATGATATTTATGGCAAGTTCATACTAGCTAATGACTAAGTCCCCTAGTAGTCTTAGATTACATTATATATTCAGATTAAAGTATTGTGTGCGTTTGTCTAGGTTAGATGTCTATAATGTCCTTTCAGATTCAGATATGGATAGTCTAAGTGGTAAAGCTATGAGTTGACATGCATCCTGTAAAACTACTGAGTTCTCGTGCATACTGTACAGCATTCTGGGTAAAGGAGCATGCAGTTAGTGGTAGAGCATGCATACCATGATAGTGTGTGTGTGAGTCGTATACTACTGCTACAGTGCACAATAAATCAATGAAAGTCTATCAATACACGCTATATCTAATAGTAATATATACATAATAGAAAATTATTTTAGTTTAATATAACATGGATTGCCAGGTAATTAAGCACATATTGTCAGGTAATTAAGCACATATTGTTCGATTATTAAGCACATATTGTCAGGTAATTAAGCACATATTGTTCGATTATTAAGCACATATTGTCGGGTTATTAAGCACATATTGTCTGATTATTAAGCACATATTGTCCGATTATTAAGCACATAAGTATTGTCCGATTATTAAGCACATAAGTATTGTCCGATTATTAAGCACATATGTATTGTCCAATTATTAAGCACATAAGTATTGTCTGATTATTAAGCACATATTGTCCGATTATTAAGCACATAAGTATTGTCCGATTATTAAGCACATAAGTATTGTCTGATTATTAAGCACATATGTATTGTCCGATTATTAAGCACATATGTATTGTCCAATTATTAAGCACATAAGTATTGTCTGATTATTAAGCACATATTGTCAGGTTATTAAGCACATATTGTCAGGTTATTAAGCACATATTGTCAGGTTATTAAGCACATAAGTATTGTCTGATTATTAAGCACATATTGTCCGATTATTTAGCACATATTGTCTGATTATTAAGCACATATTGTCCGATTATTTAGCACATATTGTCTGATTATTAAGCACATATTGTCCGATTATTAAGCATATACTGTTCGATTATTTAGCACATATTGTCAGGTTATTAAGCACAATCATATTGGCATGTGTATAATGTAAACAAAGCTAGGTATATATGACAAAATTGAGTTTGATTAGAATGAGAGAAAGAGCTAACGGAAGAACAATTCTGCTTATTAACACTTATTAAATGCATTTCTAGTCCAATATATTTATTCTACATGTTGTTGTTACCTGCTGCTGTTGTTCATTGTATTCCTTTTGCCGCTCAGTCATCAACTGCTGTCGTCTGCTGTCGTCATACTCACCAACAGGAAGTGTCGCCCCTGTGCCTTCCAGCACTTCTGCTCGTCGAGGACTGCCTCGCTGACCTTTCTAGAACGAAGTAAACAGAAAATTGCATTTCTTGGGTGCTACAGTTTCATCAGAGATTCTACTTGGTTGGTACTGATGAGATTAGTTTGTTAGTGAAGCTACAGAACAGTATGCCAGTGCAGCATCCATATATAGTGATGCATTGAACAAACGTTACAGGTCCAGCATACCCAAGCAACAACCTTACATAGCGATGCATTGAACAAATGTTACAGGTCCAGCATACCCAAGCAGCAACCTTACATAGCGATGCATTGAACAAATGTTACAGGTCCAGCATACCCAAGCAGCACGCCAGCAACATTACATAGTGATGCATTGAACAAATGTTACAGGTCCAGCATACCCAAGCAGCACGCCAGCAACATTACATAGTGATGCATTGAACAAATGTTACAGGTCCAGCATACCCAAGCAACAACCTTACATAGCGATGCATTGAACAAATGTTACAGGTCCAGCATACCCAAGCAACAACCTTACATAGCGATGCATTGAACAAATGTTACAGGTCCAGCATACCCAAGCAACAACCTTACATAGCGATGCATTGAACAAATGTTACAGGTCCAGCATACCCAAGCAACAACCTTACATAGTGATGCATTGAACAAATGTTACAGGTCCAGCATACCCAAGCAACAACCTTACATAGCGATGCATTGAACAAATGTTACTGGTCCAGCATACCCAAGCAACAACCTTACATAGCGATGCATTGAACAAATGTTACAGGTCCAGCATACCCAAACAGCAACCTTACATAGTGATGCATTGAACAAATGTTACAGGTCCAGCATACCCAAACAGCAAGCCAGCAACCTTACATAGCGATGCATTGATCAACTGTAAACTACTTCTGGAGCCCAATGGGGACACTTCTCATACATGTAAACTACTTCTGGAGCCCAATGGGGGCACCTCTCATACATGTAAACTACTTCTGGAGACTAATGGGGACACTTCTCATACATGTAAACTACTTCTGGAGACCAATGGGGACACTTCTCATACATGTAAACTACTTCTGGAGACCAATGGGGACACTTCTCATACATGTAAACTACTTCTGGAGACCAATGGGGACACTTCTCATACATGTAAACTACTTCTGGAGCCCAATGGGGGCACCTCTCATACATGTAAACTACTTCTGGAGACCAATGGGGACACTTCTCATACATGTAAACTACTTCTGGAGCACAATGGGGACACCTATTATACATATAAACTACTTCTGGAGCCAAATGGGGACATCTAGTATACATGTAAACTACTTCTGGAGCCCAATGGGGGCACCTCTTATACATGTAAACTACTTCTGGAGCCCAATGGGGGCACCTCTCATACATGTAAACTACTTCTGGAGCCCAATGGGGGCACCTCTTATACATGTAAACTACTTCTGGAGCCCAATGGGGGCACCTCTCATACATGTAAACTACTTCTGGAGTATCAATGGGGGCACCTCTCATACATGTAAATGACTTCTGGAGCCCAATGGGGACACCTCTCATACATGTAAACTACTTCTGGAGCCCAATGGGGGCACCTCTCATACATGTAAACTACTTCTGGAGTATCAATGGGGGCACCTCTTATACATGTAAACTACTTCTGGAGCCCAATGGGGGCACCTCTCATACATGTAAACTACTTCTGGAGTATCAATGGGGGCACCTCTCATACATGTAAACTACTTATGGAGCCCAATGTGGACACCTCTCATACATGTAAACTACTTCTGGAGCCCAATGGGGGCCCTATCATACATTAAAACTACTTCTGGAGCCCAATGAGGACACCTATCATACATTAAAACTACTTCTGGAGCCCAATGGGGGCACCTCTCATACATTAAAACTACTTCTGGAGCCCAATGGGGGCACCTCTTATACATGTAAACTACTTCTGGAGACCAATGGGGGCACCTCTTATACATGTAAACTACTTCTGGAGACCAATGGGGGCACCTCTTATACATGTAAACTACTTCTGTAGACCAATGGGGGCACCTCTTATACATGTAAACTACTTCTGAAGACCAATGGGGGCACCTCTCATACATGTAAACTACTTCTGGAGACCAATGGGGACACCTATTATACATGTAAACTACTTCTGGAGTACCAATGGGGGCACCTCTTATACATGTAAACTACTTCTGGAGTACCAATGGGGGCACCTCTTATACATGTAAACTACTTCTAGAGCCCAATGGGGGCACCTCTCATACATGTAAACTACTTCTGGAGACCAATGGGGACACCTCTTATACATGTAAACTACTTCTGGAGCCCAATGGGGGCACCTCTCATACATGTAAACTACTTCTGGAGTACCAATGGGGGCACCTCTTATACATGTAAACTACTTCTGTAGACCAATGGGGGCACCTCTTATACATGTAAACTACTTCTGAAGACCAATGGGGGCACCTCTCATACATGTAAACTACTTCTGGAGACCAATGGGGACACCTATTATACATGTAAACTACTTCTGGAGTACCAATGGGGGCACCTCTTATACATGTAAACTACTTCTGGAGTACCAATGGGGGCACCTCTTATACATGTAAACTACTTCTAGAGCCCAATGGGGGCACCTCTCATACATGTAAACTACTTCTGGAGACCAATGGGGACACCTCTTATACATGTAAACTACTTCTGGAGCCCAATGGGGGCACCTCTCATACATGTAAACTACTTCTGGAGTACCAATGGGGGCACCTCTTATACATGTAAATGACTTCTGGAGCCCAATGGGGGCACCTCTCATACATGTGAACTACTTCTGGAGCCCAATGGGGACACCTCTTATACATGTAAACTACTTCTGGAGCCCAATGGGGGCACCTCTCATACATGTAAACTACATCTGGAGCCCAATGGGGGCACCTCTCATACATGTAAACTACTTCTGGAGCCCAATGGGGTCACCTCCCATACATGTAAACTACTTCTGGAGCCCAATGGAGGCACCTCTCATACATGTAAACTACTTCTGGAGCCCAATGGGGGCACCTCTCATACATGTAAACTACTTCTGGAGCCCAATGGGGGCACCTCTCATACATGTAAACTACTTCTGGAGCCCAATGGGGACACATCTCATACATGTAAACTACTTCTGGAGCCCAATGGGGGCACCTCTTATACATGTAAACTACTTCTGCAGCCCAATGGGGGCACCTCTCATACATGTAAACTACTTCTGGAGTATCAATGGGGACACCTCTCATACATGTAAACTACTTCTGGAGCCCAATGGGGGCACCTCTCATACATGTAAACTACTTCTGGAGCCCAATGGGGGCACCTCTCATACATGTAAACTACTTCTGGAGACCAATGGGGACACCTCTCATACATGTAAACTACTTCTGGAGACCAATGGGGACACCCTCTCATACATGTAAACTACTTCTGGAGTACCAATCGGGGAGATTTTTGAATTTTGGTAAAACATTGATGAAACATACAATCATTGGATCTTTCACGTGTACAAGATATACTACAAAGAAAGTTGTACATGTAACTAGTTGTATGTGTAACTAGTTGTATGTGTAACTAGTTGTACGTGTAACTAGTTGTATGTGTAACTAGTTGTACGTGTAACTAGTTGTACGTGTAACTAGTTGTACGTGTAACTAGTTGTACGTTGTACGTGTAACTAGTTGTACATGTACAACTTTCTACACAAACAACTGCTCTAATAGGATTACACACTTAGTACAGGGAAACAGAGGTTGTACACAAACTGCTGCTCTAATAGGATTACACACTTAGTACAGGGAAACGGAGGTTGTACACAAACTGCTGCTCTAATAGGATTACACACTTAGTACAGGGAAACAGAGGTTGTACACAAACTGCTGCTCTAATAGGATTACACACTTAGTACAGGGAAACAGAGGCTGTACACAAACTGCTGCTCTAATAGGATTACACACTTAGTACAGGGAAACAGAGGTTGTACACAAAGCACTGCTCTAATAGGAGTACACACTTAGTACAGGGAAACAGACTGTACACAAACTGCTGCTCTAATAGGATTACACACTTAGTACAGGGAAACAGAGGTTGTACACAAACTGCTGCTCTAACAAGATTACACACTTAGTACAGGGAAACAGAGGCTGTATACAAACCACTGCTCCAATAGGATTACACAATTAGTACAGGGAAACAGAGGCTGTACACAAACCGCTGCTCTAATAGGATTACACACTTAGTACAGGGAAACAGAGGTTGTACACAAACTGCTGCTCTAACAAGATTACACACTTAGTACAGGGAAACAGAGGTTGTACACAAACTGCTGCTCTAATAGGATTACACACTTAGTACAGGGAAACAGAGGTTGTACACAAACTGCTGCTCTAATAGGATTACACACTTAGTACAGGGAAACAGACTGTACACAAACTGCTGCTCTAATAGGATTACACACTTAGTACAGGGAAACAGAGGTTGTACACAAACCGCTGCTCTAACAAGATTACACACTTAGTACAGGGAAACAGAGGTTGTACACAAACTGCTGCTCTAATAGGATTACACACTTAGTACAGGGAAACAGAGGCTGTACACAAACCACTGCTCTAACAAGATTACACACTTAGTACAGGGAAACAGAGGTTGTACACAAACTGCTGCTCTAATAGGATTACACACTTAGTACAGGGAAACAGAGGCTGTACACAAACCACTGCACTAACAAGATTACACACTTAGTACAGGGAAACAGAGGTTGTACACAAACTGCTGCTCTAATAGGATTACACACTTAGTAACAGAGGTTGTACACAAACTGCTGCTCTAATAGGATTACACACTTAGTACAGGGAAACAGACTGTACACAAACTGCTGCTTTAATAGGATTACACACTTAGTACAGGGAAACAGACTGTACACAAACTGCTGCTCTAATAAGATTACATACTTAGTACAGGGAAACAGAGGCTGTACACAAACCGCTGCTCTAATAGGATTACACACTTAGTACAGGGAAACAGAGGCTGTACACACTTAATACAGACAGTGGAGCATATTGTCAGCTGATCGGTAGGTGAAATCCTGTGACAGTCATGAAGCTAACAGCAACAAAGTGAACATACATAATAAATATGGCTAAAGAACTGTATTAGATTCTCAGACACCGCTGAATCACACGTTTCTGATCAGAGCATATACTTCTTATGACAACATGATTCTTAACAATGCCATGCAAGAGCTGTCAGTTTATGTTATATTTTATATTTCGGGTTTTACGCCTGCATCAGCACCATTTCGGGCTATATCGCCGGCGGACAGTTTACCTAACAACACCTTTCCTGGGCATGCTCCAGCGGTTAACCAGTACTTTGGTGCACCAACCTCCGTAAGAAACTGCCAACTTTTTCATATAAATGAGACATGGCCTAAGCGGGGCTCGAACCCGTGACCATCAGTGATGATAGGTTACAGTGGTATACAAGTCAGCGACCGTAACCACTCGACCACGGAGGCGGACAAGAGCTGTCAGAAGGACTATCCAAAGCTCTCAATATCCTACTCCTTGGTTTAAACAATATTTGTTACAAAACAGCAAATCACAGATATAACATACACCGATATACATAATGCAAAGGATCAAGTAGGAAGTTAAATGTAGATTTTATAAAAACCTGTTCCTTGTATTGTGCTTAAATGCAACAAGGTAAAACAACCAGCAAATACATACAAAAATAGCATTAGGAATGTGAAGAATGAAGTACAATATTGTTATATAGTTTCAGGTTTACAAAAGTGCATGATGATGAACATTTACAACATATTAATGCACTGATTGGTTCCAGGCATCCATGTAAGTCAACTTGCCATAACACGTTAACAGCATTTTGTATGACAAGAGTTACTGAAATTGCCTCTTACAGTTATCTTTTTAAGGTGAACATTTGTGCAGCTATAAATGTTACATACTGATTGGTTTAAGCCCTAAACTTCAGGTGAGGAACTACCTGCACTCAGGTGAGGAAATGAGGAACACCTACACTCAGGTGAGAAACTGAGGAGCACCTGCACTCAGGTGAAGAACACCTGCACTCATGTGAGGAAATGAGGAACACCTACACTCAGGTGAGAAACTGAGAAACACCTGCACTCAGGTGAGGAACACCTGCATCATGTGAGGAACTGAGGAACACCTACACTCAGGTGAGAAACTGAGAAACACCTGCACTCAGGTGAGGAACACCTGCATCATGTGAGGAACTGAGGAGCACCTGCACTCAGGTGAGGAACTGAGGAACACTGCACTCAGGTGAGAAACTGAGGAACACCTACACTCAGGTGAGAAACTGAGGAACACCTACACTCAGGTGAGAAACTGAGGAACACCTGCACTCAGGTGAGGAAATGAGGAACACCTGCACTAAGGTGAGGAACTGAGGAACACCTGCACTCAGGTGAAGAACTGAGGAACACATGCACTCAGGTGAGAAACTGAGGAACACTGCACTCAGGTGAGGAACTGAGGAACACCTGCACTCAGGTGAGGGACACCTGCGCTCAGGTGAGGGACACCTGCACTCTAGTGAGGAACACCTGCACTCCATTGAGGAACACCTGCACTCTGGTGAAGAACACCTGCACTCTGGTGAGGAACACCTGCACTTAGGCAAGGAACAGCAAGGAACACCTGCACTCTAGTGAGGAACACCTGCACTCCGGTGAGGAACACCTGCACTGGGAAAGAACATCTATGCTGGGAAGGAACAACCAAGGGCACCAACATTCTACCTCTACATTCATCTGCTGGAAGTGGGAATATTTACAATAGGACATAACGAAAACACATTAGTAACACACAGTGCAACAACTTCATGAAACTATTAAAGAACAGACAAACTGCTGAAGGCAACCAATAAACTATTGCATATCCACATATCAAGAGGCAAAAACAGAAGAATAGGCGAAATAGATGGCTGCTCCCTGAACTGGTGTGCTAGATAGAAATATACTGCTGGCCTAATTGTCCATACAGGATTTCACCCTTAAACTTTGCATCTGAGATATTAAATCCTCAACACTTGTCTGATGAATGTACATACATTACTGTCAGAGAGGTGTCAGCTCAGGTTCACATGCACAACAAAATGGTTGTGTACCAGGGACTCGTTAGTTGTGTACGTACATACATTACTGTCAGAGGTGTCAGCTCAGGTTCACATGCACAACAAAATGGTTGTGTACCAGGGACTCGTTAGTTGTGTACGTACATACATTACTGTCAGAGGTGTCAGCTCAGGTTCACATGCACAACAAAATGGTTGTGTACCAGGGACTCGTTAGTTGTGTACCAGGGACTCATTAGTTGTGTACCAGGGACTCCTTAGTTGTGTACCAGGGACTCCTTAGTTGTGTACCAGGGACTCCTTAGTTGTGTACCAGGGACTCATTAGTTGTGTACCAGGGACTCCTTAGTTGTGTACCAGGGACTCCTTAGTTGTGTACCATGGACTCCTTAGTTGTGTACCAGGGACTCCTTAGTTGTGTACCAGGCAGGGTTGGAAAAAAGACTGTCTTTTTTAATTTTGGACAGGACACATGTCCGAAAGTGTCTTTTATTAAAAAAGGCGTACTTTATTGTCCTTTATTGTCTTTATTTGTCTAATATCATAAGACTATGTGTTTGTGGTAATGCATTTTACAATTTATTATATAATATTAAGGTATTAGGTGTGTGTGTTGTTAATAAACACCAAATGCCATTCTCTTTTACTCATAATATCTTTCATATAAATAATAAGGAAAACAAACAATTGTCATTTATGTATAGGTATAATAGGTCCTGTGACAACAAAGAAATTGACCTTAAATATGAGTCAATCACAGTCATTTGAAGTTTTCACACATACATTGTGGGTATAATAGGTCCTGTGACAACAAAGAAATTGACCTTAAATATGAGTCAATCACAGTCATTTGAAGTTTTCACACATACACTGTGGGTATAATAGGTCCTGTGACAACAAAGACAATGGTGAATTATATGTGTGAATGTAATCCCATATAACCCCTCCATATACAAAGAATCAATTTTGCTACAGAAACATATAAACTACTATGTTTATACTAGGATATGATTTAGTAAATACATTTTGCCAAAAATTCATTTAGGACACTTTTGGACAATTTGGTGTCTTTTATTAATTCTAGACAGGACACTTTTGGACTGTCCAAAACCCCTGTCCAAAATGCAATTGTCCAAAATGTGCCAACCCTGGTACCAGGGACTCCTTAGTTGTGTACCATGGACTCCTTAGTTGTGTACCATGGACTCATTAGTTGTGTAGCATGGACTCATTAGTTATGTACCATGGACTCATTAGTTGTGTAGCATGGACTCATTAGTTGTGTACCATGGACTCATTAGTTGTGTACCATGGACTCATTAGTTGTGTACCATGGACTCATTAGTTGTGTACCATGAACACATTAGTTGTATACGATGTACTTGTTAGTTGTGTAGCATGGACTCATTAGTTGTGTACCATGGACTCATTAGTTATGTACCATGGACTCATTAGTTATGTACCATCGACTCATTAGTTGTGTACCATGGACTCCTTAGTTGTGTACCATGGACTCATTAGTTATGTACCATCGACTCATTAGTTGTGTACCATGGACTCCTTAGTTGTGTACCATGGACTCATTAGTTATGTACCATGGACTTGTTAGTTGTGTACCATCGACTCATTAGTTGTGTAGCATGGACTCATTAGTTGTGTACCATGGACTCATTAGTTATGTACCATGGACTTGTTAGTTGTGTACCATCGACTCATTAGTTGTGTACCATCAAGGGGCAACTAAATACTTGCCATGCAGAAAAGTTCAATGTGACAGATGGGTACTGATACAACACAGAGAACTACACTAATGAAATGTTAAGTTAGCTAGAATAAATCTGAAATATAATCTAATAAGACTAGACAAGGCTACAACCCCAATTGTGCCTCGCCACGAGCAATTGACTGTATAATCTGACAAGACTAGACAAGGCTACAACCCCAATTGTGCCTCGCCACGAGCGATTGACTGTATAATCTGACAAGACTAGACAAGGCTACAACCCCAATTGTGCCTCGCCACGAGCGATCGACTGTATAATCTGACAAGACTAGACAAGGCTACAACCCCAATTGTGCCTCGCCACGAGCAATTGACTGTATAATCTGACAAGACTAGACAAGGCCACAACCCCAATTGTGCCTCGCCACGAGCGATTGACTGTATAATCTGACAAGACTAGACAAGGCTACAACCCCAATTGTGCCTCGCCACGAGCGATTGACTGTATAATCTGACAAGACTAGACAAGGCTACAACCCCAATTGTGCCTCGCCACGAGCGATTGACTGTATAATCTGACAAGACTAGACAAGGCTACAACCCCAATTGTGCCTCGCCACGAGCGATTGACTGTATAATCTGACAAGACTAGACAAGGCTACAACCCCAATTGTGCCTCGCCACGAGCGATTGACTGTATAATCTGACAAGACTAGACAAGGCTACAACCCCAATTGTGCCTCGCCACGAGCGATTGACTGTATAATCTGACAAGACTAGACAAGGCTACAACCCCAATTGTGCCTCGCCACGAGCGATGGACTGTATAAGTGCTGGTTCAGCAAAATAAAAAATGAAAAATGGGGGTTTTTTAGGTTTTTTTAGTTATATGCAAATATCTAATTGTGGACGGTGCCGCCACCACCGCCGCCAAGACGACTATCCTCTAAAGTGCGTCACAAAATAAAAGTATGTTAAGTAAAATTAAGACCATAGTACAATGTATTTGAAAAAAAGATAAAGGTGTACTTTCACCAAGGTAAGACGTGCGTTTCTTTCTACCTTCACTATAAAGGTGTACTTTCACCAAGGTAAGACGTGCGTTTCTTTCTACCTTCACTATAAAGGTGTACTTTCACCAAGGTAAAACGTGCGTTTCTTTCTACCTTCACTATAAAGGTGTACTTTCACCAAGGTAAAACGTGCGTTTCTTTCTACCTTCACTATAAAGGTGTACTTTCACCAAGGTAAAACGTGCGTTTCTTTCTACCTTCACTATAAAGGTGTACTTTCGCCAAGGTAAAACGTGCATTTCTTTCTACCTTCACTATAAAGGTGTACTTTCACCAAGGTAAAACGTGCGTTTCTTTCTACCTTCACTATAAAGGTGTACTTTCACCAAGGTAAAACGTGCGTTTCTTTCTACCTTCACTATAAAGGTGTACTTTCACCAAGGTAAAACGTGCGTTTCTTTCTACCTTCACTATAAAGGTGTACTTTCACCAAGGTAAGACGTGCGTTTCTTTCTACCTTCACTATGAATTCATTATATTCCCTCTGTCGCTCACTTTCTAGTTCACGTTTTTTCTTGTTATATTTTCCCTGATCCAAAGGCAGACCCTGCCGAAGATGTTCAGGTGTGGGTTCCTTTACACGGAAACTCCTCAATGGCGAATTCTAAAATTAGCACACAAAACACGTTTACGCCAGAAACATTTTACATGTAAAATGATTGAATATAGTGATGAAACTGGCGAATTCTAAATTTAGCGCACAAAACACGTTTACGCCAGAAACAGTTTACATATAAATGATTGAATATAGTGATGAAACTAAATGCATGCAATACAGACAGCTGCATGAAACGCTTGTCGTAAAAAGTTACAAATAGATGCACATGACCAATAACCATTTGTCTTGCACTTATGAAATCTTAACATATTCAAAAGATAATATATGATTTTATTTAAAACAATATACACCATAATTCATGCATACAAAAATACTCAAAACTGACAAATATCTTCACGCTCGCAATACGTCCCACCCGTTTTCTCACCTTTGCCAGATATTCGTTGTATTCCAGTTTTCTCTCATTTTCCAGTTTCTGTTTGTTACTGTCCCCTAGGGGCAGCCCGTCCCTCTCTACAGCCAATCGCTGCTCCTCAGCACCCTCTCGCCGATACTCATCCTGTAACATCTGTTGTCGCTGGAATCACACAAATATAACGCATTGTATTATACTGTTATACGTTCTGTAACCATTTACGAATGGACAATTATTGGTCGATGAGATCTATATATTATTATGTAACTGTTGTACTGAATTAATGACATTGATGGATGTTGCCATGACAATAAAACAGCCAAGCATGTCCCAGAAACAAGAGTTCTCTGGTTTAAAACATTTTTTAACATTTTCAGTTTGGCAAAAAAAACTATTATAAAATTAATGTTGGCATTTTAAGAGTTACATTCCTATTCAAACATAAATGTTACAATTTCTAAAAAAAACATTGCTAACATTAAAATGAACAGCATCTTACTTATTAAATACAAACACAAACAAGAACATTAAATGGTTAAAATCATGCACATGTTAGAAATGGCTGAAAATGCAAAGGTACATATGTGAAGATTGAGGTGAGGTAAATGACAGGTTCAAATAACTGTACGGGTGAATGTAACTCGTGGATACAATCTCCAATGGATACCTCAGCCATTTGTTCATCATACATTCTCTTAACTATTTCTTGCTGGCTCAGCTTATATTGTTCCCTGGGGTCCAGGGGTGACTGGTACCCTCTGTCCACATCTGGCACACCCCATGTTTTCCTGTGTCTTGTTGAAGGTGTCTATTACAAAGTAATAAATATTTGAAACTGAAACTCACAACTTTTTATTCTTTCAGTTGACCTAGTGATCTATTATATATATTTCGGGTTTTACGCCGGCATCAGCACCATTTCGGGCTATATCGCCGGCGGGCAGTTTACTTAACAACATCTTTCCTGGGCAGACTCCAGAGGTTAACCAGGGCCTGGAGGTTATAAAACTTTTCTCCAATCTCAAAACTCAGTCTCAAGCGTCTGATTGGCTCAGATGACAGTCACACTCAGAATCAACCAATCAGATCACTTGAGCTTGAGTTTGAGATCTGAGAAATTTTTTATAACCTCGGGCCCTGGTACTTGGGTGCACCAACCTCCATAAGAAACTGCCAACTTTTTCATATAAATGAGACACGGCCTGAGCGGGGCTCAAACCCGTGACCATCAGTGATGATAGGTTACAGTGGTATACAAGTCAGCGACCGTAACCACTCGACCACGGAGGCGGACCCTAGTGATCTAGTTGTTCACCCAAGCGACCTAATGTGAATAAACTTGGTGAAGATTGTTTATGTATGTTAATACTAAGCATTCCAGCCATTGGTTCATGGGAATTCATTTGAATACAATCGTTGTCGAGGCTCCTCCTCTCACAAAACCTTGCCCGACCATTGGTCAGGAGAGCTAAACATAATATCTTAAATTAACGCTAAAAACAAAGCCTAGTGATTGGCTAGCACTAAATACTACATGTATATAAAATAGCACTAAAACATGTGAACACAGTACACAGTCTAACATACGTCAGTGATTGGCTAGCACTAAATACTACATGTATATAAAATAGCACTAAAACATGTGAACACAGTACACAGTCTCACATACGTCAGTGATTGGCTAGCACTAAATACTACATGTATATAAAATAGCACTAAAACATGTGAACACAGTACACAGTCTAACATACGTCAGTGATTGGCTAGCATATTACGTGTATATAAAATAGCAGTAAAACATGTGAACACAGTACACAGTCTCACATACATCAGTGATTGGCTAGCAATACGTGTATATAAAATAGCACTAAAACATGTGAACACAGTACACAGTCTAACATACATCAGTGATTGGCTAGCAATACGTAATACGTGTATATAAAATAGCACTAAAACATGTGAACACAGTACACAGTCTAACATACATCAGTGATTGGCTAGCAATACGTGTATATAAAATAGCAGTAAAACATGTGCACATACATTCCAACATAAGTAGCTATAATCTAGCTCTATATTCTAAGTATAACTTTTTACAGCAAAACTGTGCAGATATATTTAAGAAATGCAGCGAACATCAATGTAACAACATCTATACTATACGAGTACATACAAGGGCTATCCAAAACACTGCATAGATCGACTGCAATATCTCTTGCAACATCGCAAGTGAATTCATACAAGTACATGTTCTTATAGAAATTCTACATGTATTTGAAAACAATTGAATATACAAATCGTTCAAGATTCTTACCGGTATAACTTATTTAGAAAATCGTTACATGCTTATTTAGTGGTTTGATACCTGTCGGAAGACATCCAGCAGAGAACAACTACTAAATAAATGTTTAGCGATGTGTTCAAGGCAAGTTTAATCAGCTGTTTTCATCTGATGCTTTTTGAAACAAACACAGACTTCTACATGTAAATGTATATACAGAAATTCATACATCAACATTTAAATCACAAATTTCAGACAGTCAATTATGTAGCTGTCCGATTAGCACAGTGGTTAGCGCGCTCGCTTCTCACCAATGCAACCCGGGTTCGATCCTCGGACCGGGAAGTATGTGAGATGGTACGATGGTCGCCAGATCGGACAGGTGGGTTTTTTCCGGGTACTCCGGTTTCCTCTCACACGAATGATCACATATATGCTTTCATGAATCAGCGACAACGAGCGTGATTGATATAAGTTGTTAAAACTTGCTTCACAATCATTAAAAACTTAAACATTCTCTTAATGTAGTTGTATAAACATGCTGCTCTCCTATCTGGCTTATCATAAAGTTCGCAGTTTCTGGGACAGCTCTCATATATACAGACATATAATACAGTATTTAAAACACAGCAGGTCTATACTAGAATAGCAGTGTATATAGACAATGCACTTCAAAAGCAACAAAACTGTGAAGATCAAATATTATGTTCACAGAGTGGTTATAATAACATATATAGCATCTAGAAATGGCGAATCTCCTAATATTTGTGAATCTCCTAATATATGACATTCTAGAAGACTGGTGACAACATTTCTAGCTGTGAAGTGTATTATTTCTGCAGCAGCTATCCAGGTTTTTTTACCTTTTGTAGATCAACAATCATTTTCCTTTGTTCGTCTAGTGCATCTTCACGAGACCGATGCAACTCCGCCGGTGGAGACCATGACCGTGACCTTCTGACATCTAGTGGAGGCGACAGTTTTCTATGACCGTATTTCTCTCTTTCTAATGAATGATGTTCCCTATCACGTCTGTCATCTCTTCCCCTATCGCCTTGGTCAAGATTAGGTCGACGTCTTTTGTTGCGACTTCTTTCATAATCATCATCTCTTCCCCTACCATCTTGGTCAAAATTTGGTTGCTGTCTTTCATGATCGTCACCTCTTCCCCTACCATCTCGGTCAAGATTCGTTCTATGTCTTTCATAATCGTGATCTCTTCCCCCACCATCTCGGACAAGATTCGTTTGACGTCTTTCATAATCGTGATCTCTTCCCCCACCATCTCGGCCAAGATTCGTTCGACGTCTTTCATAATCGTCATCTCTTCTATCTTTCCTATCACGGTCATGTTCTCTGGGACTCCTTTGTCTATCATAAACTCTACCTCTTCTATCACCCCTTTCATATTCATGTTCACTATGGCCTTTATGTTTCTCAACATCTCGACCACGAGCGTCTGCATCGTCCATGTAAATAGGACGTCTCCTGGGACTATTCTCCAGTTCTGGTTTACTATCAACTTCTGGTTGCATTTGTTCTTCAACATTTCTCCTTGGGCTAACCTTAGGCATATCCAGGACCCTCTCCTCAAACACATACCCCTGATGTTCATTTGATCTTTCAACCTTGACAGGTTCTGGTAGTGACTCCTTTGGAATAGTTGGAGGCTGACCATAATTATGTTCAGGATGTTTTCTTGGGTTGTGCTTAGGAATTTGTCCATGCATTCTAGCTTTAAATAGAATCTGTTCCTGTTGTTGCTACAATATTGAAAAGGTATGTCGCATTCTTACAGCAGCAACAGTGCATTACAAAAACAACTACAACAATAATTACTTTAATTTTATACAAATATTACTAGTTTTCAGACTGATTCAAGAGCTACAAAATGTAGACAACACAGTGAAATACAATGATGAAATAGAATTATTAGTTCAGGATTATTATCAGGAAAAGGTCTAAACTTCTGTGTTTGTTGTACAGTAAATAATAGATCAATAAAATGATCTGTAATATAAAATATATTCAATAATTTGAATCAGCTTCAAGCTATTTATAACAGTAGCTAAAATTAATAATGAAGGAGACACGCATGATTTCATCAAATCGTTTCATTGCAGCAGAAGCAGCCAACAATTACAAATGTGTTCACTCATCAATAACACCATAACATAGTCACTTATTGACAACAGTAGATACTAATAGAGTAGTATTGTCATGGATACAGGCAAATATGTTCACTCATCAATAACACCATAACATAGTCACTTATTGACAACAGTAGTTACTAATAGGGTAGTATTGTCAGGGATACAGGCAAATATGTTCACTCATCAATAACACCATAACATAGTCACTTATTGACAACAGTAGTTACTAATAGGGTAGTATTGTCAGGGATACAGACTTCAATGCCCTCCGGACAGCATACCCTTCACTGATATTCGTACACTTTCACAAAATTGCAAGGACGAACAATATCCCTCGGCAATTAGACATAGACTATTAGAACAAACTATTTCTTAATTACTTACAAACAAAATATTTCTGTAAACTTTTATATAATGGTCAAATGTATGTATTAATTGTGTCAATAAGAACATGCCAAAGATCACCATTGCAACTGGCAAAGGGACTAATGTCCACCATTGCAATTTTCAGTGAAGTGGTTACTGTCTGAAGGGGCTATGTCCTACTCGGTTTGACATCATTGGCATCTACCTGTTCCAATGCCAGTCTGTTTTTGCGATTTTTCTCCTTGATATCCCTGTCTCTGTCTGCCTGATCTGGTCCCACAAACATCCCCTGCTCAGGGGTCACTATATGCCTTTTGGACTGCAGTTTTTTCTATGTTAAAGAACAAGGTACAAGTAACAAAGCAACAAGCATTGTACCGAGATGTAACAAACTTAATACCTCTATTAGATAGTAAGCTAATACACCCGGCCGACGTGCACGTCGTGACCGGGGCACATCCCGCAGCAGCAGCGTAGGATTCTGGGATCTTCTGCTCGTCGATCTTGCGAAGGGGGAGGCTCGCCAGCATGTGGACCCACGGCTGTGGCACATTAGGACAGATCCGCCGTCTCTTCTAGATAGTGCTAATAGACACTATATCTTCGCTGGCTTCTTCTATCCCTCTCCTCCTTTTACTTCTCCGGCGGATAGACGAGACGGCGGACCTGAGGGAGCGGCAACGATCGTGGCATCCACGCTCCCCTGAGTGACAATCGACGACCAGATGTCTAACTGCCAGATCTGTATAAATGCTGCTGCGGGGTGACCAACAGTGAGGAGGGTGGCCCTACAAGGGACCACGTACAGACCAGGCCTTGTCACCCTGGCACGGAAAGAAGTAGCCATCTGAGGATGTCAACATAAGCAACACAGAGGAATAATCATCTTAGTACGCTCGCCTATATGGTTCGCCGGAGGCGAGGATAAATAAACTGAATCATCATCATCGCTAATACAGCTGATGCTTACACTAAATCAGTCTTCTACTCATTTCATTTCTTGTTTTGGAGTCACATTTTGAGCACCTGCTTCTGCACAATTTCTATTTCTACTTTATACTGCTGAACAATCAATTTCTGATTATGCTTAGCAGGTCCCTTTCTTATTTTGGGACATACTCAATCCCTATGTAACCCACCTAGAAAGAGAGTGGAATTAAGTTCCTTGCCTAAGAACACAATCGTAATGACTACAGCTGGGCACAAAGCTTTGACTCTCTCAACTGAAAGCGAATGTGCTACCACTGCGCCATCATGACTAACCATGTTATGTTATGTTTCGGGTTTTACGCCTGCATCAGCACCATTTTGGGCTATATCGCAGGCGGGCAGTTTACCTAACAACACCTTTCCTGGGCAGGCTCCAGTGGTTAACCAGTACTTGGGTGCACCAACCTCCGTAAGAAACTGCCAACTTTTTCATATAAATAAGACACGGTCTGAGCGGGGCTCGAACCCATGACCATCAGTGATGATAGGTTACAGTGGTATACAAGTCAGCGACCTTAAACCACTCGACCACGGAGGCGGACTGACTAACCATGTAGATTTAGAATTAGTACCAGGTAACACCAAGTTACAATGGCTGGATTGTGGCGGATGAAATACAGACTTTGGGGGGAAATAATAATGATTCAGCAATATTTTGCCACCTGATCCAAGTATAGTAAACACCCTCAGAAAGACCACCTGTATATTACAACCATCTCGCTATTAAGACCAGCTTAGGTCATAAGGCGACTCTCAAGCTATTATAGGTGGAGAATCACCCCTGGTGTCCCTCCGAGCAGTATTGCAGGCAAGGACGAGCACCCGGGTCGAACCACCGACCTGCCGCAAACCAGCTCGATTATATGAAATAATTTGATACTCCCCAGTGGGGTTTGAACCTACAACAGTGAGGGGCACATGATTTGAAGTCAATGACCGTAACCATTCAGCCAAGGAGGTCCCCACTCATTGGATTAAAAGCCTTGAAATTAGATGATTGAGTTTATTTATCCTCGCCGCCAGCGAACCATGTGGGTGAGCGAAATTGGCTGATTTTAGAAACAATGTATACTTTCATAATTTTCAGGGGCTGTAACTCTGGTAAATATTTATAAATATAACACGACACAGCTAATAACATACATACTTGTAAAGTAAAATCTACCTCTGGTTATTCTGCGATATATCTACCTTGAACTATGCTGCGCGCGCGCCGTGTTTTGGCTATTCCATTTATACAATGTGTGTAAAGTTTTATGAATGAAAGTCACGTGATGTTTGTAAAATACTACCGCGGGAATTCGCGGAAGTGAGCTATTTTTAGAATCAGATAATCTCTTGTCCGTCTTGTTTTTCTGTTAAGTAACGTTTCAGTTACTATTCTGTACAGTTTTATTTGACAAAATAAATAAAATTATTGATCAGTTACAACTTTTGTTCATTTATGCACTAGATTGATATTTTCCATAAAAAATAACGTCATCACCCCTTACACGGGAGGAAATTTCAAAAGCCAAATGAACGGCGGTTAAAGAAAATACTCCTCTGATTCTCGAATAAAATTATTAGAAGTAAGTCGTGTTAGAATCCAAATAATAAGTATCAACCGTGGTATATCGCAGAATAACCCGAGTTTGAAGTTCTTATGCGTAGAAATATATCACGAAGGCCTGAGTGATATATTTCTACGCATAAGAACGACAGACGATATATTATTTCTTAAATATAACAAAAAGAAAAATCTTCTTAAAATTTAACAATACAATATTACAATCATTAACCCTTACCGTGCTAACCACGACTATAGTCGCTTTTGCAGACAGCATGCAGTCAGAGCAGACGTCACGTTCTCAGGATCTATGTTGTTTGCTATTCAGATAGTGGAGCTACAACACTTGGCTGAATAACATACAGCATAGATAAACAAGGCTGATCTTGATCTATGTTGCTTGCTATTCAAATAGTGGAGCTACAACACTTGGCTGAATAACATACAGCATAGATAAACAAGGCTGATCTTGATCTATGTTGTTTGCTATTCAGATAGTGGAGCTACAACACTTGGCTGAATAACATACAGCATAGATAAACAAGGCTGATCTTGATCTATGTTGCTTGCTATTCAAATATTGGAGCTAAAACACTTAGCTAAATAGCATACAGCATAGATAAACAAGGCTGATCTTGATCTATGTTGTTTGCTATTCAGATAGTGGAGCTACAACACTTGGCTGAATAACATACAGCATAGATAACCAAGGCTGATCTTGATCTATGTTGTTTGCACATTCAGTCCAATTTAGTCATCATTTTATGGGCTAATGTTAAATAACTAACTATGGCACTGGCTAAGTATAATTCTATGATATGTGCAAGCTGCTAAAAAGGTGTTCAAGCTAGAGTAGGATTTGGGGGAAAACTAGACTCCCTGTTGTGTCTCAGTTCTCACTATTTCGGGTTCAAATTTTCACATAGAATATAATATATATACTTGACTGAGTCAACACACTTCTACATTGAAAACCTTCTCGCTTGTACATCTTAAACATCTCCCTAGCATACCATAAACGTCTCCCTAGCATACCGTAAACATCTCCCTAGCATACCGTAAACATCTCCCTAGCATACCATAAACATCTCCCTAGCATACTGTAAACATCTCCCTAGCATACCATAAACATCTCCCTAGCATACCATAAACGTCTCCATAGCATACCATAAACATCTCCCTAGCATACCGTAAACATCTCCCTAGCATACCGTAAACATCTCCCTAGCATACCATAAACATCTCCCTAGCATACCATAAACGTCTCCATAGCATACCATAAACATCTCCCTAGCATACCATAAACATCTCCCTAGCATACCATAAACATCTCCCTAGCATACCATAAACGTCTCCCTAGCATACCATAAACATCTCCATAGCATACCATAAACATCTCCATAGCATACCGTAAACATCTCCCTAGCATACCGTAAACATCTCCTTAGCATACCATAAACATCTCCCTAGCATACCATAAACATCTCCCTAGCATACCATAAACATCTCCCTAGCATACCATAAACATCTCCATAGCATACCATAAACGTCTCCCTAGCATACCATAAACATCTCCCTAGCATACCGTAAACATCTCCCTAGCATACCGTAAACATCTCCCTAGCATACCATAAACGTCTCCATAGCATACCATAAACATCTCCCTAGCATACCGTAAACATCTCCCTAGCATACCGTAAGCATCTCCCTAGCATACCGTAAACATCTCCCTAGCATACCGTAAACATCTCCCTAGCATACCATAAACATCTCCCTAGCATACCGTAAACATCTCCCTAGCATACAGTAAATTTCTTCCTAGTATACCGTAAACATCTCCCTAGCATACCGTAAAAGTCTCCCTAGCATACCGTAAACATCTCCCTAGCATACCATAAACATCTCCCTAGCATACCATAAACGTCTCCCTAGCATACCATAAACGTCTCCCTAGCATACCATAAACATCTCCATAGCATACCGTAAACATCTCCCTAGCATACCGTAAACATCTCCCTAGCATACCATAAACATCTCCCTAGCATACCATAAACATCTCCCTAGCATACCATAAACATCTCCCTAGCATACCGTAAACATCTCCCTAGCATACCATAAACGTCTCCCTAGCATACCATAAACGTCTCCCTAGCATACCATAAACGTCTCCCTAGCATACCATAAACGTCTCCATAGCATACCATAAACATCTCCCTAGCATACCGTAAACATCTCCCTAGCATACCGTAAACATCTCCCTAGCATACCGTAAACATCTCCCTAGCATACCGTAAACATCTCCCTAGCATACAGTAAATTTCTTCCTAGTATACCGTAAACATCTCCCTAGCATACCGTAAAAGTCTCCCTAGCATACCGTAAACATCTCCCTAGCATACCATAAACGTCTCCCTAGCATACCATAAACGTCTCCCTAGCATACCATAAACGTCTCCCTAGCATACCTAAACATCTCCATAGCATACCGTAAACATCTCCATAGCATACCGTAAACATCTCCCTAGCATACCGTAAACATCTCCCTAGCATACCATAAACATCTCCCTAGCATACCATAAACATCTCCCTAGCATACCATAAACATCTCCCTAGCATACCGTAAACATCTCCCTAGCATACCATAAACGTCTCCCTAGCATACCATAAACGTCTCCCTAGCATACCGTAAACATCTCCCTAGCATACCATAAACATCTCCCTAGCATACCGTAAACATCTCCCTAGCATACCATAAACGTCTCCCTAGCATACCGTAAACATCTCCCTAGCATACAGTAAATTTCTTCCTAGTATACCGTAAACGTCTCCCTTGTATACCATAAACGTCTCCCTAGCATACCGTAAACATCTCCCTAGCATACAGTAAATTTCTTCCTAGTATACCGTAAACGTCTCCCTTGTATACCATAAACGTCTCCCTAGTATACCGTAAACGTCTCCCTAGAATACCTTCAACTTCTCCCTAGTATACATTCATACGATAAACTTCTCCCTAAAATACCTTCAACTTCTCCCTAGTATACCTTCAACTTCTCCCTAATATATCTTCAACTTTTCCCGTTTATACCTTAAACTTCTCCCTTGTATACCTTCAACTTCATTTGTTTTGTATATTTTAAACCTATTTGGTAGGTCTACCTTAAGTACTGTCAAAACTAACACAAACATCAAGGTCATCCTTCACAACCTTGACCCGGACATCGTACATACAGAAGGAATACAGGCTCATGTTCTAACACAAACATCAAGGTCATCCTTCACAACCTTGACCCGGACATCGTACATACAGAAGGAATACAGGCTCATGTTCTAACACAAACATCAAGGTCATCCTTCACAACCTTGACCCGGACATCGTACATACAGAAGGAACACAGGCTCATGTTCTAACACAAACATTAAGGTCATCCTTCACAACCTTGACCCGGACATCGTACATACAGAAGGAACACAGGCTCATGTTTTCCTGCATGTTCCAACAAATACAAATTAAGAACATTCAAGGATCATACATTTACAGGTGCAGATGAAAACTAGGGATAATGATTGTCTTCAGCAGGGTGACACAAACAGATAGAAATTTGTGTCATGAGTATATGAAATAATATAGAGTTATCTTTCTTACTAAGACTAGTATATTTCAGAAATGTAAAATTATATTCACTCAAACAAAGATAAAATATGAAAATGGCAAAATGTAATATTATTGGTTAAATTATACTTTTAATATTATTATCACTTAAAGCATGGGGCGTAGATTATTCTAATGGGCGGATAATTAGAATGTGTACCAGTAGCACACAGAGAGATATTCTAATGGATGATTAAAATGTACTACATGTACACACCTAGATATTCTTTAGAGCGGATTATTAGAATGATCTGTACACCGAGTGCATTACTAGAAATATTTAATAATTTCTTAAATTATCATAAATTATTCAGATTTTAAGTACATGTATAGTTATTATGTAGATCTGTCCTTCGGGCTCATACCGTTCATACTGCGATGAAAACTATTAATCCGTGATTCATTCCTTAAAATAACTCAACCATTGAGTTTATCAACATAATCAATTATTATTTTGTACTTTTTGTCATTTACAAGTTATAGTTCGATGATTTCGTAATTTAGCAACAGGTCTGTGGGAGGAAATAAATATTTATATATTCGGATAACAATGTTTCCGACAAATCAATATAGTACCAAATTAAAGCTTAGAGCATCATTCTACTTTCAATTGATATACCGTATGCATAATATGGGACAAGTTTGAAAAATTTGTAGTTTTTGGTACCGCCATTTTGGAAAACTATATTACAGCACAGGAACGACATAGAAAGTAATTTAAATACAATGTAAATAGCACAAGTCCACATTTTCTTGTTTCCAATAAAGAGTAGTCAAGGGAAGTAAGTCTTGCATCTCAAAAGTAGCTGTTACAATCTAGAGCCCAATTTTTGTTATAAAATCTGGGTCTAAGTAATAAAATAAATGTAATACAAAAGGACTACCGTATTTAGCTGTGTATAGTGCGCTACCGTGTATAGTGCGCACCCACGATCTGGCACGAAAATCGGAGGAAAAACTGAGTTCCTATGTATACTGCGCACGTGAAAAACGCAATTTTCCAAGTCAAAATTTAACATTTCTCAAAAATCGCTAAAAATTGTGCTCCGTGATTTTTACAACTTATATTAATCACTCGAGATATACCTCATCGCACTCGGGCACACCTGCTCAAATTTCTCGACACGTTCTCAAACATCTCAACACGTTCTCAAACATCTCAACACGTTCTCAAACATGTCAGCAAATGCTCAAACTTCTCAACACGTGAAGCCTACCTAATTAACTGGGACCCATTGTGAAAGGTTTGTCGAAATTAATTATCGCTACAATCAATTGAAATACTGCAGCCAAAAAAGTTTTTTTTTTATGCAATGCATTGTACATTGTACGGCGAAGTACGCGAAAAGTACGGGAAATATTACATACAATAAAACCACGTGATGTTATCAAATCGCCATTTTTTTATGCATTTACCTTTTCAATTAAATTCATCAAAGTTTGCCAAAATAAACGAAATATATGCTAATTTTGTGGTCTTATTCATTTGATTTATTTATATAGACTATCGGCAACTGGTTTCAACAGCTAGTTTATAACGATTGTCGAATGTAACAACTTATAGAATGACTGTGGGCCGTTCGGGTCGAATTTCAGTTTTTTCACGAAATTTTGGTTCGGAAAAAATGTCCTGATGTCTGTACTGGTGTATAATGCGCAGTAGATAAAATGGATGAGGATTTCAGTAAGAAATGTGCGCACTATACACAGCTAAATACGGTATGCTGTATTTATGCCTTAAATGACATTATTAAATATTGTACATGAAGCATTTATAGAAGTAATACAGGCAGAGCACATCAACATAATCTAGATATTGATACAGACTCTAGCAGCACACACAGGCAGATACCTTATCAAGATACTCATTATATTCTATCCTTTTTTCTGCCATATGGCTTTTTTCAGCTTCGTGGTAGTCAAACACATTGGCTATGGCTGGTTTCCCAGTCGTCTAGACACAAAAACAAAACAGTGATTCCTTCATTTCACAGCCATTATAACATCACTGTTTAGTGTTAGTAAAGACCTTAATTTCTAGTAACTGTTCAAGCCAACAAGGAGATGTATGAGACACAATCTGCCTCATTTCTCTATATTTTCGCATAAGATCAAAAATTTCATATACTGGCAGAACATAATTATTATGTTCATGTACAGTTAATTGGGCCTCTAAACTTCTCTCTGATATACAATAAATTTCACCCAATTGGAAGGGTTGGTTGGCACTTGGCACACTGGGAAAAATATTTTGAAACTCAAATAATATTCTGCATAGAAGCTTTCTCGGTAAGCCAATAAATGTAAGATTACACTCACACGTGTCATAGTATATCCTGCACACAAGCAATCCATACAGGGACGGCTTACAAGCTTACTGTATTATAACACATAGTATATCCTGCACACAAGCAATACATACAGGGACGGCTTACAACAAGCTTACTGTATTATAACACATAGTATATCCTGCACACAAGCAATCCATACAGGGACAGCTTACAAGCTTACTGTATTATAACACATAGTATATCCTGCACACAAGTAATCCATACAGGGACAGCTTACAAGCCTACTGTATTATAACACATAGTATATCCTGCACACAAGTAATCCATACAGGGACAGCTTACAAGCCTACTGTATTATAACACATAGTATATCCTGCACACAAGCAATCCATACAGGGACAGCTTACAAGCTTACTGTATTATAACACATACCAAACCAAAATATGCTTAGAATTATGTACACAGATATATAAATACAATCTCAGCCATACTGGATTCTAAGCAACAATCTGCATGAAGGTGCCTTAATTGTGTTTCTGACATTATTATTATGACATAATCCTATATGAAAGCGCGGGTTTCAAATGATGTCAAGCAATGTTACACTGGATGTGCCTGGAACTACACACCACAAGTAAAATGATCTAACTTTAACCCATTCAACACCAAGTAACTGACATGGACTGGTCCATGATATTTTTAGACCAATAAATTAATAACAAAATTACATTTGGATCAGTACATTTATCAAAATGGGTATTTTTTTCCCTAAAAATAGTTATTTTACTTGAAAAAAGTGCAGATCCTAATGAGACGGCTCGTGACTCATCTGGATCTACACTTTTTTGTAAGCCAATTTAGAGGTCTGTGGTGTTGAAAGGGTTAAGCTGCGCTGCAAACAAGTTAAAGCAAACTGGTTCAAATTTTTAAAAAAACATAAAATATTAGCACTATACATGGGTAATACAGTTTGAGTTATAATATAGTGTTTATATGTCTATGAATATGTTAATGTACTGTACATTCATGTAATAATGATGGAAATAAAAATATTATAAATGAAAAGATAAAAAAAAAAATTTTAAAAAAGCATAGCACATGTATTAATGTTCCTGTTTCCCAAAACATACACAATCAATAAACAAAACATAACATTTCACACTAATACAAACTGAATAGAACAAACATGTCTTCAACATATAAAAATAGCACCCCAAAGATCAGCTGCACTGAGTGGCGTCCGTGGTCCAATGGTAGAGGGTCGGTCCGGGTGCGATACTCAAGTCAGGCCACGTATGTAGTGTCATTGAGCAAAGAACCTCACACACATTGCTTAGTACTGGTTAACTATGGTCGGCTAAGCATGCCCAGGAAAACATGTCTAGGTCCCCGCAAGGGGTTGGACATTAATGGAACATACATACATACATGCACTGCACACTGAGTAGATATGATCTTCACCATAGAAACATTGTTCAGATAATATTTTTAAAAAAATAGAGAATATTAGAATATAAGTAACTGTCTCACAAATTTTAATTTATTGGGCGAGTTGGAAATAACATACAAGGCAAGGTTTTAGAGAAGAAAGATTACCGAATATTCATAAACTGAAGTTCATCATACCATCGGTGAACATATGATGACATCATACACGCAGAGTTATGACGTCACTAAAGGTTTATTATGCACTGACTAATAAAATAAAGTTTGTTAGGCTGGTCGTTTTTGACTAAAACTTCCTTCTAATTAATTATCCTAGTGCTACATCATTATGAAAATCTATTTTAAAATCTAAAAACGGAAACCTCATAAGGCGCCATGGTGAAAACCACAAGTGCATACCGGTATGCAGGTGTGTGTGTATGTATACGTGCACCCAAACACATTTTAAAACCGCATGGGAATTGCAAACAAGCAACATGTGTGCTCAAACCTTGGATTCCATAGCTTCTTTCATCTCATGCTGCCTCTGTTGTGTGTACAGTTTATGTTTTTGTTCGTACTGACCCAGGGGCAGGCCCTCCTCAGAAGGAGTCCTGGGCCGCCTCCTATGGTGTGGGCCATTCTGAGTATCAAACACAGTAACATTAGTAATGATATCTACAACAGGGCTCATTCTAGGGCAGAACCTTGGAGAGAAGAGAGATCGCGTCCTTAACCCTTTCCTTCATTAGAGATTTAGGTTAATATCCGATTATATCTCCATACAAATGACAGCCATTTAGCTTTCATGCAGTGAATAAGTAGTGGCCATATCTATCCCACCTCCATAGATATTACTGGGACTACATGAGATTCTGGCCTTTATTATGAACATTGGTTTGGCTACTACATTGTCAATGTATGTCGTATTGGTAATGGCGTCAAGAGATGCTTGTATGAGGGAAAGGGTTTATGAACATTGGTTTGGCTACTACATTGTCAATGTATGTCGTATTGGTAATGGCATCAAGAGGTGCTTCTATGAGGGAAAGGGTTTATGAACATTGGTTTGGCTACTACATTGTCAATGTATGTCGTATTGGTAATGGCGTCAAGAGATGCTTGTATGAGGGAAAGGGTTTATGAACATTGGTTTGGCTACTACATTGTCAATGTATGTCGTATTGGTAATGGCGTCAAGAGATGCTTGTATGAGGGAAAGGGTTTATGAACATTGGTTTGGCTACTACATTGTCAATGTATGTCGTATTGGTAATGGCGTCAAGAGATGCTTGTATGAGGGAAAGGGTTTATGAACATTGGTTTGGCTACTACATTGTCAATGTATGTCGTATTGGTAATGGCGTCAAGAGATGCTTGTATGAGGGAAAGGAACATTGGTTTGACTACTACATTGTCAATGTATGTCGTATTGGTAATGGCGTCAAGAGATGCTTGTATGAGGGAAAAGAACATTGGTTTGGCTACTACATTGTCAATGTATGTCGTATTGGTAATGGCGTCAAGAGATGCTTGTATGAGGGAAAGGAACATTGGTTTGGCTACTACATTATCAATGTATGTGGTATTGGTAATGGCGTCAAGAGATGCTTGTATGAGGGAAAGGAACATTGGTTTGGCTACTACATTATCAATGTATGTGGTATTGGTAATGGCGTCAAGAGATGCTTGTATGAGGGAAAGGAACATTGGTTTGGCTACTACATTATCAATGTATGTCGTATTGGTAATGGCGTCAAGAGATGCTTGTATGAGGGAAAGGAACATTGGTTTGGCTACTACATTGTCAATGTATGTCGTATTGGTAATGGCGTCAAGAGATGCTTGTATGAGGGAAAGGGTTAAATAGTGTTATTTAATACATTTCAACAAAATATGGGTAAAATGCACAGTATCACAATTAAATACAACATTTGAATAGAAGGAGTGCTTTATAATGGGCCAGTGTATCTTACTGGACAAAATTGTGTATGAAATTTGTAAAAAAAAAATTGTTTAGGGAGAAGTCAGGGTCCATAGGGCAACTATTTTGCCCAAATCGCCCTCTAAAATGAGCCCTGCCACAAGTGGGGCTTACATGTTACAGCAGTGTAACAAACACAGTTTCAAAAGCTTCATCATATACCAGGTGACTCGAGGTTATAAAACTGTTTCTCACAGCTCAAACTCAAGCCCAAGAGATTTGATTGGGTGTGTTTGGGGATTTGGGCTTGGTTTGCCCAATCAGAGAGGTAGAAACTAAGTTTGAGATGTTTTATAACCCCAGGATCATCTAAGCATGGCTGTTATCTTTCCAATCTTGATTATACGGCTGCCCCATACAGATGTCAGGAATTTGTCCCCCCCCCAAATACGTGGAATCTTATAGTGAGAGTGTTTCATGCTGCAACACAATGTTCTGGAGATTTCCATGTTGCAACACAATGTTCTGGAGATTTCCATATTGCAACACAATGTTCTGGAGATTTCCATGTTGCAACACAATGTTCTGGAGATTTCCATGTTGCAACACAATGTTCTGGAGATTTCCATATTGCAACACAATGTTCTGGAGATTTCCATGTTGCAGCACAATGTTCTGGAGATTTCCATGTTGCAGCACAATGAGGTAATCATGAATTACCTGGTACCCACTGCAATATTAAAACTCACTAATCTATAACGATACAAACATGTTATGATAGATGTTATAAGCATGGATGTTCGAACTCACCTTTGCCATCATGTCGTTGTATTCCTGGTGTCGCTCAGACTGTAACTGTTGTCTTTTCTTTTCGTGATCTCCATTACTCAACGGCAAACCAGTCTCCTCGGGCTCAACAGGTGCCTTCGGCTACATAAAAATCTCCATTATTCTCCATTCATGAACCAATATTGACATTAACCTGTAGCACGCTGTATGTGAAATGAGTAGATAACAAATGTGTAATATTTTCGGGGCGATTTGAACGAAATGTCAAGCCCTACTTTCTAAGAATGTGTAATATTTTTCTTATTTTTCCTAGAAAGTAGGGCCTGTGACATTTCATTCAAATCGGGACAATTTGACTGAAATGTCAAACCTACTTTCTAAGAAAAATATTACATATTAGTTATCTGCTCATTTCGCCTACAGCATAATAAAGGTTATAATATGTGTTTGTGAAGCAATAAATTCCTATAAGTTAGTTGTATGTGAACTATGAAATGGTATTTCTCCGAATATCACTCTCATTGGTTACTAATGAGGCAAAAACACAATGATTATTGATCGTTATATCAAGCAGTTTCATAGATGGTACATGTATATGGAATAAGTCTGGAAGCCCATTATGCTATCTATGCTTTTAAGAAATCAACCAGATTTGTGAAAATACTGGTATGGTGTCACCGACAGATCGATAGTGTACAATTGTACAATACTAGGACAAGCAATTTCAGAAAGTTGTACTGTCAATCTGGCATGCATAAACGTGTAGTGTTAATCTGGCATGCATAAACGTGTAGTGTCAATCTGGCATGCATAAACATGTATAGTGTTAATCAGAAAGTTGTGGTGGTAATCAGAAAGTTGTACTGTCAATCTGGCATGCATAAACGTGTAGTGGTAATCAGAAAGTTGTACTGTCAATCTGGCATGCATAAACGTGTATAGTGTTAATCAGAAGGTTGTACTGTCAATCTGGCATGCATAAATGTGTAGTGTTAATCTGGCATGCATAAACGTGTAGTGTTAATCTGGCATGCATAAACGTGTAGTGTTAATCTGGCATGCATAAACATGTAGTGTTAATCTGGCATGCATAAACGTGTAGTGTTAATCTGGCATGCATAAACGTGTAGTGTTAATCTGGCATGCATAAACGTGTAGTGTCAATCTGGCATGCATAAACGTGTATAGTGTTAATCAGAAAGTTGTGGTGGTAATCAGAAAGTTGTACTGTCAATCTGGCATGCATAAACGTGTAGTGGTAATCAGAAAGTTGTACTGTCAATCTGGCATGCATAAACGTGTATAGTGTTAATCAGAAGGTTGTACTGTCAATCTGGCATGCATAAATGTGTAGTGTTAATCTGGCATGCATAAACGTGTAGTGTTAATCTGGCATGCATAAACGTGTAGTGTTAATCTGGCATGCATAAACATGTAGTGTTAATCTGGCATGCATAAACGTGTAGTGTTAATCTGGCATGCATAAACGTGTAGTGTTAATCTGGCATGCATAAACATGTAGTGTTAATCTGGCATGCATAAACGTGTAGTGTTAATCAGAAAGTTGTATCAGAAAGTTGTACTGTCAATCTGGCATGCATAAACGTGTAGTGTTAATCTGGCATGCATAAACGTGTAGTGTTAATCTGGCATGCATAAACATGTAGTGTTAATCTGGCATGCATAAACGTGTAGTGTTAATCTGGCATGCATAAACGTGTAGTGTTAATCTGGCATGCATAAACGTGTAGTGTTGATCTGGCATGCATAAACATGTAGTGTTAATCTGGCATGCATAAACGTGTAGTGTTAATCTGGCATGCATAAACGTGTAGTGTTAATCTGGCATGCATAAACATGTAGTGTTAATCTGGCATCATATTTTAGTTTATACCAATTTATTTTAGCTCGATTGTGTAACAAGTTCTTGCAACTTATATTAATCACTCCCGAGACGTCATTCCTGATGGAATCCATCACCATAAAGGAGAGAGAAGAGACCATGTGGAATTTAAATGCCTTGCCTAAGGGCACAATCGTAAAGGCTTACAGCTGGGCATAAACTTGTGGCCTTTCTCACCTGAAGCGAATGCGCTACCATGGCGCTATCACGACTTCCACATTATATTTTGAAATCGGACTACAGGTTGTAGATATAACATACACCATCCACCCCTTATAAATCTGATGTTTTGATAATTCAGCCAAGTGATTTAACTCCACTATCCGACTAGCAAACAGCATAGAGTCTGATCAGACAACACATTCTTTCCCGTCTGATCTGGCTCTATGCTGTTTGCAAAAGTGATTTTATCTGCGGCTAGCGCATAAAGACTTAATTGAAACAACTTCTTCAATGTTAGAAAACAATGGAGCACAATAATTTTAAATATATACCTCCTCTGCCGGTCGAGTTCCATGTCCCTGCTCTCTGTCCCATTGCTTACGACTGGAAGGGGAATTCACAGCTTGGCCCCGTGGGTACCTAGACTGGTCCTATTTATATATATACACTACAATATACCGTGCACATGCATGCAGAGGACTATATTGGTTACATCTACTATCTCATTACTTTACATAGACGAACATGCAAGAGTTTTGTATTAACATTTACTAGTATAGACAAGTGCTCTGTAGAACACAGTGTTCATAAAGTGTAGTATTTGTTTATTATAGTGTCACCCCTACTTAAAGGGCCAGCCATTATTGACTTATGAGACACCTTTTTTATGAACATCAGTACTTCCCGAATCCTATGCGTGTAGGCCAGACGCCAGGCTAATAGATAATCGGTAACGATAATAGATAATCGGTAACGATAATAGATAATCGGTAACGATAATAGATAATCGGTAACGATAATAGATAATCGGTAACGATAATAGATAATCGGTAACGGTAATAGATAATCGGTAACGATAATAGATAATCGGTAACGATAATAGATAATCGGTAACGATAATAGATAATCGGTAACGATAATAGATAATCGGTAACGATAATAGATAATCGGTAACCATTATTTCACCAACAGGCCATATCAGAACGCCCTGACGAGTTTCGAACTTTCGACATCCCGGTCCGTAGACGGATGCCGTAACCACTAGACCATGGCGACAGTAAGCAATGTTAGGCAACTATTGTATGTACTTGTAGATAATTTAGTAGTCAAATTTGAAGAAATGCTCATAAAATATGGAATTATACAATAAGCAACCAACTAAACATTTGAACAGAACTGCTATGATTCGTAGGAAGTTTAACCCATTCAACCCCAAATAACTGACATGGACTGGTGCATAATAGTCTTAGACCAATAAATTAATAAGAAAATTACATTTGGACCAGTTCATTTATCAAAATGGGTAATTTTTGTCTAAAAATAGCAATATTACTGGCAAAAAGTGCAGATCCTGATGAGACAGAGGTTGCCATGCGGATTCTGTAATGCAGTGACACCTTGTAAACACATTTAACCGAGGTTGTCATGTGGATTCTGTAATGCAGTGTGACACCACATGAACATATTTGACAGAGGTTGTCATGTGGATTCTGTACTGCAGTGTGACACCACATGAACATATTTGACCGAGGTTGTCATGTGGATTCTGTACTGCAGTGTGACCCCTTGTGAACATATTTGACAAAGGTTGTCACGTGGATTCTGTACTGCTGTGTGACACCACATGAACATATTTGACAGAGGTTGTCATGTGGATTCTGTACTGCAGTGTGACACCTTGTGAACATATTTGACAGAGGTTGTCATGTGGATTCTGTACTGCAGTGTGACCCCACATGAACATATTTGACTGAGGTTGTCATGTGGATTCTGCAATGTACAGTGACACCTTGTGAAAATATTTGACCGAGGTTGTCATGTGGATTCTGTAATGTACAGTGACACCTTGTGAACATATTTGACCGAGGTTGTCATGTCGATTCTGTAATGCAGTGTGACCCCTTGTGAACATATTTGACAGAGGTTGTCATGTGGATTCTGTACTGCTGTGTGACACCACATGAACATATTTGACAGAGGTTGTCATGTGGATTCTGTACTGCACAGTGACACCTTGTGAACATATTTGACAGAGGTTGTCATGTGGATTCTGTACTGCAGTGTGACCCCACATGAACATATTTGACTGAGGTTGTCATGTGGATTCTGCAATGCACAGTGACACCACATGAAAATATTTGACCGAGGTTGTCATGTGGATTCTGTAATACACAATGACACCTTGTGAACATATTTGACCGCGGTTGTCATGTGGATTCTGTAATGCACAGTGACCCCACATGAACATATTTGACCGAGGTTGTCATGTGGATTCTGTAATGCACATTTGACCGAGGTTGTCATGTGGATTCTGTAATGCACAATGACACCTTGTGAACATATTTGACCGAGGTTGTCATGTGGATTCTGTACTGCACAGTGACCCCCTGTGAACATATTTGACCGAGGTTGTCATGTGAATTCTGTACTGTACAGTGACCCCTTGTGAACATATTTGAAAGAGGTTGTCAGGCGGATTCTGTAATGTAGTGTGACCCCACATGAACATATTTGACAGAAGTTATCACGCGGATTCTGCTATGATAGTATTACTATGATATTATGTTCATTTCAGAAACCAATTTAGCTAGCCAACTGCACAACAAATCAATCCCAGATCAGCTCGAATGTAGTTCCAATTTGACGTAAACCAATTGTGGAACTATCACACATGCACACAATTGTAAATAATGAATGGACTATAAGCCACACAATGTGGTTGGGAACTAGTCATAAGAGCTAATTAACTGAAAAGTAAAATTGAAAATATAGACCTTAGCTTAAAGTTTAAACTTTATTTATTTGAGTTCTAACAACTGATATTAATCAATCTCGTTGGCGCCGATGAAAGCGTATATGCGTCATTCATAGTTAGCTTAGATACTCAAAATAACCAATCTGAAGTTACTGAGACTGGAAGAACACATTCATGCAACATTAATATCTGATTATAATTATTTGTTGATAGTGGGAGTAGTATAGGATGGCACTATGGCCAAAGTTTTATTGAATATGGCCAAGTTGGGCCATAGTGCCATCCCTAGACCGGTCCATAGTGCCATCCCTAGTGACTACTAAATATAACCATAGTGCCATCCTATACTACTAGTGGGTGGGAGTTGTACACAATCAATAAAAGCATGCAATGTGATAAGGATTATTACATGCAATGAAGAAATAGCACATGGCTTGTTAAAGCTTCGTGATCACAATACCTATATATAGCACATGGCTTGTTAAAGCTTCGTGATCACAATACCTATATATAGCACATGGCTTGTTAAAGCTTCGTGATCACAATACCTATATACAGCACATGGCTTGTTAAAGCTTCATGATCACAATACCTATATATAGCACATGGCTTGTTAAAGCTTCGTGATCACAATACCTATATATAGCACATGGCTTGTTAAAGCTTCGTGATCACAATACCTATATATAGCACATACTGATTACAACAAGGACATGTAAACCCTTCCACCCCTATTACATATATATACAAGTAATGAACTCTTCCACCCCTATATACATACATATACCAGTAATTAACCCTTCCACCCCTATATACATATATATATATATACAAGTAATGAACTCTTCCACCCCTATATACATACATATACCAGTAATTAACCCTTCCACCCCTATATACCTACATATACCAGTAATTAACCATTCCACCCCTATATACATATATATACCAGTAATTAACCCTTCCACCCCTATATACATACATATACAAGTAATTAACCCTTCCACCCCTATATACATATATATACCAGTAATGAACTCTTCCACCCCTATATACATATATATACCAGTAATTAACCCTTCCACCCCTATATACATATATATACCAGTAATGAACTCTTCCACCCCTATATACATATATATACCAGTAATTAACCCTTCCACCCCTATATACATATATATACCAGTAATGAACATTTCCACCCCTATATACATATATATACCAGTAATTAACCCTTCCACCCCTATATATATATCCTAATTACTTTTTTTATCAGTATTAACCCTTCCCCCTATACATATATCAGTAATTAACCCTAACACCCCTATATACATATATATACCAGTAATTAACCCTTCCCCCTATATACATATACCATAATTACCCTTCCACCCCTATATACATACATATACAGTAATAACCCTTCCACCCCTATATACATATATACCAGTAATTAACCCTCACCCCTATATACCTTGTTTTTTTTTTGTTGTTTTTTACATATACCATAATTACCCTTCCACCCCTATATATATATATACCAGTAATTAACCCTTCCACCCCTATATACATATATATACCAGTAATGAACTATTCCACCCCTATATACATATATATACCAGTAATTAACCCTTCCACCCCTATATACATATATATACCAGTAATGAACCTTCCACCCTATATACATATACAGTAATTAACCCTTCCACCCCTATACCTACATATACCAGTAATTAACCCTTCCACCCTATATACATATATATACCAGTAATTAACTATTCCACCCCTATATACATATACCAGTAATTAACCCTTCCACCTTATATACTATACCAGTAATTAACCCTTCCACCCCTATATACATATACCAGTATTAACCCTAACACCCCTAATACATATTCCAGTAATTAACCTTCACCCCTATATACATATATATACCAGTAATTAACCCTTCCACCCCTATATACATATATATACCAGTAATTAACCCTAACACCTTTATATACCTACATATACCAGTAATTAACCCTTCCACCCCTATATACATATACCAGTAATTAACCCTAACACCTTTATATACCTACATATACCAGTAATTAACCCTTCCACCCCTATATACATATACCAGTAATTAACCCTTCCACCTTTATATACCTACATATACCAGTAATTAACCCTTCCACCCCTATATACATATACCAGTAATTAACCCTAACACCCCTACATACATATATATACCAGTAATTAATTAACCCTTCCACCCCTATATACATATATATACCAGTAATTAACCCTTCCACCCCTATATACATATATATACCAGTAATGAACTATTCCACCCCTATATACATGTCCTGTATTTAACTCTTCTTACAAATACATAACCGTCTGAACCAGGATGTACATACGATACTCCAGTCAACTACAATTCCTTCCCGCATACAATGTACCCAGGGCAAAGTGGGGACAGAAGAACATAAAATGTGCGACTGTTAACACTGAACAGCATTGTGCTAAAATACATATAGCCAAGGACTATTACCACCAAGCAATCCCTGTAGGACAGTACCTTGGCCATTCGCTGCCTGGAAGCAAATTCAAAGCAACACCCTTTCCTGACTTAGTGTGTGTGTGTGGGGGGGGTGAGTGTAGGGTTACAAACGACCGGTACATGTATACAGGATGAAAGGGTTAACCCTTAACCCTTTCAACACCACAAACCTCTAAATAGGCTTACAAAAAGTGTAGATCCAGATGAGCCGGCTCATGACGAGCCGTCTCATCAGGATCTGCACTTTTTGCCAGTGATATGACTATTTTTAGACATAATTACCCATTTTGATAAATGAACTTGTCCAAATGTGATTTTCTGATTCATTTATTGGTTTATGAATATCATGGACCAGTCCATGTGAGTTACTTGGTGTTGAAAGGGTTAAAGCACATTTCTAAACGCCATTGAATCTGAAAGGACTTTTTACTTTTGCTATCATAGAATTATATAAAATTACATGCACTGTACCTGTTTGAATGGAAGACATTTTTTGTGTAAAAACTACTTTTAAAATGTTAAAAGTATAAATTCAATCTATGGTCCTTTATAATTTTTATTATCATACTGTTAATGTTCTGAACATAATACATACAGAGCTAATCCTTGGTCAGAATTATTAATAGAAGTGAGAAACCACTATATTGCACCAATTAATATTTGGTATTATTTAATATTCTTCAATAAAATAGGGTTAAAATACACAACATCACCATTAAATACAACTTTTGAATAGATCAAGTGCATTACAATGGCACGTGTAGCTTGCTGCACAAGAATTTGTATGAAGATTTTTAAAGATTCAATGTAATGTAATTATTTTTTTAGGGAGAAAGGGCGCATCCAAGAGGCAGTCAGGGTCCCTCAGGCGACTATTTTGCCCATGTCGCTCTCTATGATGAGTCCTGACATGCACGTCACCAAACTAAATGACAAGGTAAGAAAAACAAAAACTTCAGGGAACATTCTAGGTTAGAATGTTTGGGAGAAGCGAAAAAGCGCTTGGTTTAAACATATTTATTCGATAATAATGTACATTACATATACATTGTATACAAAACGAAAATGGATTAAATCGGAAGCTTAAAGTTTATTGAGATTTTCTCAAAAAGCGCTTGATTACGTCATTAAATGGTGTTATCAATTTATTAACAAAAAATAGAGTTAAAATACACAAGTATGACCATTAAATACAACATTTTAATAGTAGAAGGAGTGCTTCATAATGGGTCGGTGCATTTTACTGGACCCACTTTTTTCATGAAAATTGTGAAGTCATGGTCCATTGGCGGCTATTTCGCCCAAGCCATCTCTAGAATGAGATATGCACTGCTAAATGCATTGTACATGTAATTGTACATTGAAATTAATCAATACACAAACTTACTGCGTAAAAAAGGTTCAATCAATACACAAACTTACTGCGTAAAAAAGGTTCAATCAATACACAAACTTACTGCGTAAAAAAGGTTCAATCAATACACAAACTCACTGCGTAAAAAAGGTTCAATCAATACACAAACTTACTGCGTAAAAAAGGTTCAATCAATACACAAACTTACTGCGTAAAAAAGGTTCAATCAATACACAAACTTACTGCGTAAAAAAGGTTCAATCAATACACAAACTTACTGTGTAAAAAAGGTTCAATCAATACACAAACTTACTGTGTAAAAAAGGTTCAATCAATACACAAACTTACTGTGTAAAAAAGGTTCAATCAATACACAAACTTACTGTGTAAAAAAGGTTCAATCAATACACAAACTTACTGCGTAAAATAGGTTCTTACAACATTAGATCGATCGCTCTCAATATCTAATTCCTGATAGATTCAACCCCAATGAGGAAGAGGCAATGCGGATGCATGTGCCTAAGAGCATCGTCACCATGGTTCTAATGGGTCTTAAACTCACTACCTCTCGGCTAACAGACAGACCCTGACATATCCATTACACCATGAAGGCTCCACTTAACTAATGCAAAACTCTGTACCACCACCAGACTGATCTATGTGAATAGGCTGTAACGTCATTTCTAATAGTAAAAACTTACATTAAAAACAACTGGACACACATCTCATAAGGTTATACGGTTATACATGTATTTCCCGTTCAAATTGACTGTCAAAATATCTAAAACAGTTCCTATCACACAATTGTATTCATCACAAAGTCAGTATTACTCAATATTTGCAGTAAAGAAAGCCATCATTTTAAACATTTTTAATGTACTTGAACATTGTTGAAAATTTTAAATCATATTTTCACTAGAATAGTCACTTTTCATGGAAAGGGCTGGGCTGTTGCTAATGTTTTCAAAATGTGTAGCACAATCCTTTTGCAATTTGAAAATGACATGTATATGTATATTATCAGGTTTTATGTATGTTATTAAATTAATAACATAATTAATTTAATGTGACAGTAATGTTATTGTGATTTGTAAATTGTATTCATCATTATGGAAAAAGTTGCAATAAAATATTATTAAATTACTTTTCATTTGACTCTTCGTAATTCCATTTGTCAATAAGAAATCATAACATCAATGAATTAACATGTGTATACCACTTTCAGAATGTTAAAGCGACACTACATCAGTGAATTAACATGTGTATACCACTTTCAGAATGCTAAAGCGACACTACATCAGTGAAAACACACATTTCTATTCTTATAAATTATCTTGCGTTTAGTATTGACTCCGATGACAAACAAATGTCAATTCAGGAGCATAGATGACTGTTATATGAAATCATACTTTCAAACCACAAAAATACTGAGTATTGATTCAATGTTAGAGTTCGAATGTAGATGGAAGAATTTGTAGTAGCAATGCACTTATAAGCGAAAAACTGCATTTTATTTGCTTTTTGCGATGTAATGTTGCTTTATTAATACATATGTATTTCTGGAATTTAAAAAAACAGGACACTTGCATACAGTGGCAATTTCGGTTTTGGAACAGTAATATATCTTTTGTTCACAAACATAGTAAAATAACTAGCTTACAAAGATCTAAATGTATAAATAAACTAGCTGTGCATACTGTGTACTGGTTGAGTTGGGATCTGTCCTGTTGTATCCGGGCCTTGTTTGCACGTATAAACTGATCTATATCTGATTCCTGCACCAATGTTCCCATACTTCACGTCTAGTCTGCAGTAAAACAAAAATCACAATACTTTCATTATTATTTAATTATGACAACAAACAGAAATGCTTTGGATATACATTGTAATACGCAAAAATGTACATGGAAGCTACGTTCAAATGCAGACACGAGTCTCGGACTGTCTCACTGAGCTGTCTTTCAGGTATACAGAGTGTGCTCATTCCCATTTAGCATTTCATCAACCTCGAAATGCTGTTTCCTAAGAATTACTATTGTTAATTACTAATCAGACGGGGGTCTTAGAACAAAATTAGCTTGGTTGTGGGCATGTTCGAATTTGTGAAAATTGATATATTGTTATATTTTGGGTTTTACGCCTGCATCAGCACCATTTCGGGCTATATCGTCGGCGGGCAGTTTACCTAACAACACCTTTCCTGGGCAGACTCCAGCGGTTAACCAGTACTTGGGTGCACCAACCTCCGTAAGAAACTGCCAACTTTTTCATATAAATGAGACACGGCCTGAGCGGGGCTCGAACCTGTGACCATCAGTGATGATAGGTTACAGTGGTATACAAGTCAGCGACCGTAACCACTCGACCACGGAGGCGGACTTGTGAAAATTGAACTCTTGAACTACATTGTAATTGTCCTAAATTAATGTGTAATACAACTTTTCTATACAAAGTTATGTATGCTTTATATACAGAGTCCATCAATTTCTGATGTCATCATTTTTATATCAGTCATCAGGGTTCCCGCTGTCATGTTGCCAAAAAACAAAATATTGACACTAAAATTTGTGAATACACGAAAATATTTGGGGCAACTAATTTTTTTCTCAACTTCACGTGTTTTGTAAAATACATGGCTTCAAATATTTATCGGTTAACTATATGGCGCTTAGTTGCCCCACGTTTTTTAAATTGGCGACGGAAGTGACTCAGACCAAATTCAGACAGAGGGAACCCTGGGTCATGGACTGAGATACAGGTCAAATCAGTAGATAAGTAGCAACACTGTAATGTACAGTTGACTTTATTATGGCATTATTTAACAATTGTAGTGAATGAGTGAACACTAATTAGATGTAAAAAAATAAGAGTATGTGTTGCATGCCTATTTTAATATGATGAGAAAAGGGCATAATTTATTCATTTTGTCTTTGTTTATAATTCTAAATAATATTAAATATTTAAGATTTTCTAGTCTCTACACACAAATAGCATGTCTACATCCCCGCAAGGGGTTTGACATTATAGCAAGATAGATAGGACGATAATAAAACATCTCACACAAACACAAGGACATTAGAACTACATGTACTTCAATAATGATGATGGTTTCAAAACTGTACAAAAGCATTTAGCCAGCCATATTATCCCCAGTGACCCTAATATCGGTGAATACTAATGAGTGATGATATCAGAATTAATCCAAATGAACCGCACATGTTTATTTTGTGCTTACTATTGACAATTTCCGTCGGATTTCTGCAAAAACTAGTTGACATGTCATTTCTACGGGTAAATTTACCGTAATTTATTCAAAACTTGTTTTTTCCTCTTACACTCGTAAGTTTTCGTTCATGTAGTCAATATTTAGGTGAATTTCAATGAATTTGTTATCTATCGGCTGCATTTGACATTTGTAAGGTGCCCGCTACTCATGTGACGTCAAATGATTGCCGTATATGGCATGTATTGCTACTGGTATAAACTTGTCAGGCGAAATTTACATTGTCACCGGTCATTGGTATCACTGCGTAAATAAAAGATGGAGGCATGTGCTGTTGCTTTCACTTTGTTTTTGATTCAGTTATGATTTATTTCTTACTAACTAATATTGAATACAATAAAATAAATATGATTATGCTTAATTGAGAGTGAACATTATTTGCACAGCCTCATTTTCGAACACAAATACACAGGTTATTGGTTATGTTACCGGTATACTCAAGATAATTTGTATATAAAACTTTATATGTATAATCTGTGTAACCCATGTCATATTTATGTTAAAGGGAACTAATTATTGATATTTAGTACATGTACATTATAATGTTTCCAAACCCTGCTGCAAGCGTACCACCCAATAGTTTCCCTATATGGCCTAATAAAATCACTGGTCTGAATCATATCATAATTATATAGCCTGGTCCCATACTATGTCTTTGTATAATATATACTACTCTTCACTACTATTGTGTATAAAGTATTATGGGTGAGTGATTGTGAGTGACAATCAGGTCAGATGTGTGAATGAGTGAACTAACTCAACTAATTAGGTGCACTTTCCAACTAACTTGTTCAAGACCCTTATCCCACACTCTTACTCTACTAGTCAAACGGATAAGTTGAAAAGCTATCCTGTTTACCTTAATATATACTATATTAGTAAATATATACATATATACATTATATGTATCAGCTGATAGCCGGACTCTGGTAATGTAATGTTTTATCTTTGATATTTTACATTGTAAAATATTTATTTGAAATGCTTGGATTGGAATTGTGTATTTACTATTTTGTATTGTGAAATTAAGTAGAATGATTTGTACATAATAATAGTATGTATATATTGTATTTTACAGGCTCTTTATATCCATATATACGAAAACAACCAGAGTTTGTCATATCTATAAACTCCCCGGTCTACATCTGCATCAACATGTGATGCACTCAGGATGTGGTTCGTAATGTGACTACTGTCTGGTACATTTCTGGTTAAATTCAACAGTCGTAGATCAGAGAATAGATCAAACACATTTCATGTGTAAGAACCAGTACTTGACTCTCCAACTTCTGTAAGCGACCGACATTTTCAACATGGCTGACATCTGGTTGACAGTTACAAACGGACATCAGGTTGACAGTTACAAACCGACTGACTGGTGAGGTAGGACTACTGCAGAATGGGGAAAGGAGTTTCAGTGTTCTGGGTAAAGGAATACTAGTCTAAAGGGTAGAGTTCTGGGTAAAGAAATACTAGTCTGAAGCGTAGAGTTCTGGGTAAAGAAATACTAGTCTGAAGCGTAGAGTTCTGGGTAAAGAAATTGAATCTTCTGTTGCTAATTGAAAAATTATTTCCATTCAATTTTTTAGGACGCTATTCCTGTACATTGCCTTAAGTTCCTCTTTACTATTGGCTGTTATCAGATAAACAAATTGGCATAACTATCCGGCGTCACAAACACTCAACTCGTGTAGAAATGGATTTATTTCTCGCACACAAATTTGAAGAACGAAAGCGTTGATAGCAACATGAAAACATGCCAGTTATGAAGAACAGTAAAGAACATTAGACTATTGATGACTGTCAAAATGGAAAACTAATTGTACTATTTTGAAAACTGTTAACCTTTCTTATTCCATGATTACTTATTCGTACAAATTGTGTGTGGATTGAATTTCTTTTTCTTTTCGAGTAGCAACTTGATAAACGGAAACATTATTTGCACATGCGCATTTAAGACGCACCTGTTAATAATTCCACTACGAAAATGTGTTACATGGCGTTGTCATCACATAGTGTTCATATACATCTAAATACAGACGGATACGTAGTCCAGTGGTTAACACGGTGGACTGGGAATCCAGGTATCATCATCATCATCTTAAGTAATCGCATCACTCTGTCTAGAGTACTCGCGATAGAGATTAAAATGAGGACGTCTGACTCCAATAAAATTAGAACAGTCTTTCAGACGGGACTCTACACATAGGTCTCGCGTCGGTGCTTTACACTGTGCACGTAAAAGAACCAGAGGAGATTCTAATCTCTTCAGGCGGCGTCGCTCATGTCCAGGGCAACCGGTAGCGACGATAAATAAACGTAAAACACACGCTCATTGTGTCTAAGCAGGACTACAGTTGCCTATTGTCTGTATACTGGATCAATCCATGTGTGTCGCGTTTATATGCAATTAAGCTCCTAGTGCTCAGTTATATGTATGCACAATTCGCTGATCAGAGAGACGTTCATATCGTTTACTTAGCTACCGGAAGTAGTGTATGCTCGAACCTGCGATCCCTAGATTACCAGTACATTGTGTTAACCACTGGACTACTGACCCGTCTGTAGATACAATGAGAGCCATCGCTGAATTTTGTATTACCCCCGTTGACAGATAAAGGCCGATTTATCCCAAAATGTACATTGGTGCTTTTAATTGGACTACTTTTGTTTTTTTCTGTTCTTTAAGATGTTGCGGTATGATAAATGTGATGTTATCAAAATCATGTTAATTAATTGATAGCAATTTTTACAACAAAGTACAATTTGATATACTGTAGAATAATGGTCGAAATGTATAAGGTGAGATTGTGGATGCAAATTTATAGCATAAGGAAACAACGATAAAAACAGAGGAAACAATTTAAGAGGACCAATCTACTTGTATCCATGGAGTATTCAAGGACAATAACTGACAAATGTCTCTCATTATCATGCTATGCAACATGACCATACACATATTAGAAGGCTAACATCGCCTCTGTTAAGGCCCCTGTCCTGGTTCTACACTGTACACCCGCGAGCATGTGTGCGTGTGTGGGTAGGATAACTCAATCAGTTGTTGGTGGATTTTTATGACACCTTGTGGATATATATAGTAGTTTTGTGTTTCGATTTGTGGAGACATTGGTCAACGGCTGTGGTCATGGTGATGGGAGAAGAGTACACTCCCATTGACTTATATGATATAGTAAACTCTGCACGTGTGTAAGTTGCAAACGAAGTAATATAGACATATAGTTCCAATGAAACACCCACACGAATCCTCATACGTAACGACCTTTCAAATAAGCAATAGGGCCTACACATATGATCTTGAGATTTATATTTCAAGGTCGAATCAAGGTCGTGTGAAATCAAGCATTTGTTCTTGTGTCAAATATCAGCGCGTGGGGTTGCATCTGACTGAGTGCTATTCCGAAGTTACGATTATGTTTAGGCACCACGTGTAGCTTATAATTGAAGTACATTGTATATCCCCCGAGGGGGAGGCACCCCCGGAAGAATAATAGTTATTCTTGGAGAATAGTGCGCGAAACAATCCCAGAAACATCCAGTGGTACTTTTACATGCCCGGTGTTAGCACATATACATATGGAACATCGATGTATAGTCCCATCTGAAAGAGTGTTAATAGTATTAGGGGCAGTCGGGGGACCGAACCTACGTTCACTGGATTCGCAATCTCAACGTGTTAATCATTGAGCCACTGACCTATCTATGAGCTTGTTACTAGTACGATTTCAAACGAAATATATATACATGTATAAGTATGGTGCTTGAGCCAGTGGTTTATATTACCTCAACAATATGGCTGTCGCAACATTGTTTCATTGACGCAATATGCAATGTTTTATTTATCCAATATTCTAGTTTCCTCATTAGAAACCAACAATGACGTTGGGGACATTATAACTCTCTCCAAGCTTATGTCTGGTGCGGCAATATTAATAATCCCGGTCTCATGTTGCCCACGTGGTCAGTTGGCATGAGTGGTTATTGTTGTTGACTTCAAATCATTTGCCCCTAACAGTTGTAGGTTCGAATCCCACTGGCTGTGTCGAATTCATTCAAGCGAGGAAGCTATCCAACAGGTTTGTGGAAGGTCGATTGTACTACCGGGTGCAAGTTCGTACACAAAATTATTTCATGTGAGAAAGTTATTCAGCTGACTCGCGGAAGGTCGGTGGTTCTACACGTTTGCCCGTCCGTCCGTGCTTGGAATACTGCTCGAAGGGGGCACACAGGGTGTTTCGCCATCATTAAAACACTGTTGTGACGTCATACATTTGTACTTGCAGTCCATTATTATTATTATTGGACTGCTGTCAAAAGGCCAGAGTATTATTTTAATCCTACGCGTACATGTACGAAATTAACACTATTAATTAGTATGATCTTATTATATAAGCGTGTGTTTTACGTAAGATATAAGACGGATCTGTAGTCCAGCGGTAACACGCTGGACTGGTAATCGAGGGATCGCAGGTTCGATCCCCCGTCTGACCCTAATAAAATTAACAGTATTTCAGATGGGACGTTAAACCGAGGTCTCGTGTCGGGGCTTTACACCGTGCACGTAAAAGAACCAGAGGAGATTCTGGAATTGGTCTCTGTCTGTATCATACACTATCCTCCAAAATCTAAAATAACTAATCTCTTCAGGAGGCGTCGCTCATATGGGCAACCGGTAGCGACGATAAATAAACGTAATATACACAAGATATAAGCCTCAAACGGATCCAATATGTAGCCTATACATAATAGCTGGATAGTCGCCGTATGTTGATGTGACTCGGGTTAAACCACACAACACAAACAGGCATTCCAACCGCGAAGTAAATTTGATTATACAGAAATTTCAGTTTAATCCGATATTATAGTTTACTACGTGTTATAGCACAAAGTAAAGTTAAATCAGGTTGAGATGTTTCTATATCTATATACAGTAATGTTGTTGATATATGTGACTCATTGTCATTCAAAGTTACTAGTTTAATATTACGGTGTATACAAATACTGTGCTTGCACGATTGTCATGCTCCCTGAACACTTACATATAAACTCTACGTTTAACATTTCCACACGAATCATTAATGAGAAATTGTGTTATTCGTCCAGCTTCTCTAGTATTTATGGATAAATGTTAGCTGTGTGTTGGCTTTATAGATTAAGTATGGCAAATAATCATTTTAAGTAGAGATATGTGGATATCACTAGCTTAATACAAACACGGATAATCATAAAACTATCAGTTGATAAGTTGCTGATATATTTTCTATAGAGGAATACATGTTTTGTCAAATAAAAACACCTGGATCAGTTGTCATTTATAAAACTCTGCACTGCTGAGCAGTTTTATTGCGTACACACGTGTTTTCATGGACGAAAGTATGTCACAGCACAACACTCAGTGGTCTATTAATAAATATGATTTAAAAACTGGACTGGAACTATTGAGCCTGCCATGTTTGATGAAGGTAGCTGATGGAACTTTTGGACTTAAATACTCTCTGGATAATGCAGTCTCGTGTGAGTGTGCAATTAAGTTCGAGAAGAATATTTGCATCTGTTTTGTTCGTGCACGGGTTATTGATTTACCGGACGTTAATTGGTTCATTATAAAGAAAGGGGAGGCGTTTGTTGATAGTCACGCTCGATTGGCTGGATGTGAGATATTGATTCCGATAGGATATGAAGGAAAGCTGAGACTTTATGAAAGATGTGGTGGCAAACAATATTCCAGCATTAGAGAGGTGAATACTAATTTGGTGAATACTAATTTGGTGAATACTAATTTAGTTCAAACATAATTTGCTATCTAACACGTGAACTTGACAACCGAACACAAATAACCCCCTCTTCGTGACCGACGGCTACGTTGATTTCAAATAACTTGTCCGTCACCGCTGTATGTTTGAATCTCATGTTGGGTGGGCAGTTATTTCATATGTGGTAGCTATCCAGCTCGTTTACGGACGGTCGATGGTTCTACCCGTGCGTCAAATACTGCTCGAAGAGGCACATTGTGTCTTCCTCCACCAGTAATAGTTGGAGAGTCGGAGTATTACATACGTTGCACGTTCGATTTAAACCCCCAAAACAAACAAACCAAAACAAATATGACTGGAGATAATCAATATCTTAATGCTATATTCCTTGTGCAATGTGTGTTCTTTAATAATATTACGTATGCGTGTACATGGTAAAGTTGTTAGTGCATGTACATCATATTTTGTATATTTTATAGAATGTAAAATGTAGATCTATAAATAACTGTGTTACTTCATTGTTTGGCGCTTGGGGTTAAGGTCACACTGATACTACAGTTAATATTAGTTGAGGAAGGCGGATGATGCTAGCTGTTTTTTCAGACATGGACGGACATCCGGGTTAAACTACCGACCTTCCGGAAGCCTTCTATGTATATTCCTTACATAATGGAATTTCAACCTAGTGGTACAGCGGTGAATGGCACTTGATTTGACAATAACCACTCGACCACGGGAGTACCTCATTGATTCAATTGATTTATGGAGTGTCAATTTGCCACTTTCTCCACACACACAGTATTAATGTTAGATGCATCCACTGCACTAACAACGACCCTGATGAACCACCTAAAATAAAGTATAACTGTATAACTACACTTTGTACAGTTTGCACATAATTATGTTCTCTCTGTTCTTCAGGTTATTCAGGACTTTCCACGCTTCGTACGGGTAGACACGGAAACAATATGTGCCTCACCTGGTGTTCAAGCCGCGCAAATAGTGCAAAAGGGAACAGTCCTTGAACTAGATCGTGTCACAAAAGGCATTCATGCAATCAGAGGTTCGCGCGAAACATACCTGATTTGTAAAGATAATGAACACTTCAGAGAATTAGCGTTCAGATTCATGGCACCCGTTCACTTCACGAGAGTCGCCGATATAACTAAGGACTGCTTAAAGGATTTCGTTGAGCATTTATCATTACCCCAGACTGTTGAATTTATTGCCACGAATCCATATGACGTTATTTCCGTGGATGATGACGATGCTAGAGAGTTGCTTGTGATGTTGGCAGGACCGCTCGAACTACTAGGTCTTCAAATGGAGCATTTCGTCGTTGGCAGAGTAGACGGGGGTGAACGAAATTTCTGTGATGTAATTGCTGTTCCGGCTAAGGATTCTGTATTAGAAACTGTATTTATTCATCTACCAGTTGATACAGACAGAGACAGTGATAAACACGGGCGTGCTCGTAGTGATTATGTAGATCTGAGAGACAATGCTGACAAAGTGTCTGACCGTCGTAGTAACGGTGATTATGTAGATCTGAGAGACAATGATGACAAAGTGTCTGACCGTCGTAGTAACGGTGATTATGTAGATCTGGCAGTCACTGATGACACAGTGTATGACCGTGTACTACAGAAGCTGTTCTTACGTTATTCTGATGACGACACAGCATTATTTGTACGGATACCTGCATCTGAAGAGCCCACATACGAAATTGAAGAAATGCCCGATACCCCGCCTCTTCCGGATAGACTATGTACGGCTCCTTTCACTCGTTATTTGTATAACAAATACATGTATAGGACCTGTATAATATTATATAATATCTCATAATATAATATTCTTTATCTCTTTATATATTATACATAATATATTACCTTTCACTCGTTAACAATGATTCAAGAGACAAATCAAAATATACTACTCCTTATAAAAGGCAACATATATACCATAACTACTCCACAGACGGATCTGTAGTCCAGTTGTTAACACGTCGGACTGGTAATCCAGGGATCGCAGGTTCGATCCCCCGTCTGACCCTAATAAAATTAATAGTCTTTCAGATGGGACTTTAAACAGAGGTCTCGTGTCGTTGCTTTACACCGTGCACGTAAAAGAACCAGATGATATTATGGAATTGGTCTCTTTCTGTATCATTGCACTATCCTCCAAATATCTAAAATTACTAATCTCTTCAGGAGGCGTCGCTTATATGGGCAACCGGTAGCGACGATAAATAAACGTAAAACACACACATTAACTACTCCTGAAATGATTACAAATGAACATTGATGGTATTGTTAATTCAAGTTTGGTACTGTCATATTTATACTATATGAATGGTGTTCTGTCATTTGTATGTTTGTTTGTTTGGTACTGTCATACTTATACTATATGAATGGTGTTGTGTCATTTGTTTGCTTGTTTGTTTGTTTGTTTGTTTGTTTGTTTGGGGAGGGGGTTAATGTCACTACAACAGCTTAAGTCATACGGCGACTCTCCAGCTATTATTGGTAGCTTCCTGACTAGGAAGAATTGGACACCCCCTGTGGGATTCGAACCTACAGCGGTGAGGGCAAATGATTTGAAGTCAACTACATTAAACAGCCGGCTACAGAGGCCCCTTTGTCATCTGTATCAACCCTCAATATATATGTTCTATTATATTCTGTTTTCCATCTACAGAACATTTAGTGCCTTTATATTTAGGTACACAATGTAGTTAACTCGACGTTGCTTTATCGTTTCAGATGAACGCACACTAACGCACACTGAGTCAGCACCACAGCAATACGAGATGACAAGAAATAAATCCGTGGGTCGAAAAAAACGCTGCCTTTCAGCGAATGATGTTGACCGTTAGTGTGATTAATATTTACATCTTGTGTTGCTTTGTTTTTGACTTAATGTAGCCTGGGTAGCAGTCTGTCGATGTTTCCCTTTTAACTTCTGGCAAAAAATAGCCTGGGTAGCAGTCTGTCGATGTTTCCCTTTTAACTTCTGGCAAAAAATAGCCTGGGTAGCAGTCTGTCGATGTTTCCCTTTTAACTTCTGGCAAAAAATAGCCTGGGTAGCAGTCTGTCGATGTTTCCCTTTTAACTTCTGGCAAAAAATAGCCTGGGTAGCAGTCTGTCGATGTTTCCCTTTTAACTTCTGGCAAAAAATAGCCTGGGTAGCAGTCTGTCGATGTTTCCCTTTTAACTTCTGGCAAAAAATAGCCTGGGTAGCAGTCTGTCGATGTTTCCCTTTTAACTTCTGGCAAAAAATAGCCTGGGTAGCAGTCTGTCGATGTTTCCCCTTTTAACTTCTGGCAAAAAATAGCCTGGGTAGCAGTCTGTCGATTTTTCACCTTTTAACTTCTGGCAAAAAATAGCCTGGGTAGTAGTCTATCGATTTTTCACTTTTTAACTTCTGGCAAAATGACGTTTATGATCAGAAACTCAATACGGCCCAATTAATAGTATCGGTGTTAAAATATATTTATTTGACTGACCAGGCAAACTATATCGACGCCTGTTCCTAGGCTAGGCTTAATGTTACACCAATAACATAAGGTGATACCCTAGTTGATATTCGAGGAAACCTCAACGCCTCTCAACGAGCAGATCTCCGGGTCAGGGTGGGTGCTCTCGGATAGAACCACGTACCTTCCACATGTTCTAGGAAAACCTCAATGCCTCTCAATGAGCAGTACACTGCCGGACCCAGATTGATACTCCCGGGTAGAACCACGTACCTTCCACAAGTCAGTGGGATAGTTTCCTTACATGGATGAATTCGATTTCACACTAGGATTTGAACCTATAACTGTGGCGGTAAATTAAGAAAAGCCGATGACCTTAACCATTCGACCACGTAGGTCACATGTTTACTTGTGTGCAGCTGAGATTATCAATATGTTATACATGTATATACACTGGGTTATGTAGTTTAATAACACTCTTGATTTGGTCTTGCAAATGTTCACATTTCATTATTTATCGTTTCAGGAAACAATGTGCAGAAGCAGGATGTAAGAGAGGTAAAATAATTATGCGTATTTATTATTTAATATAACTAATTGTCGAATTTTATTATCACCAGTGGGTTTTGCCGATACACACAATAAGATACATTACTGGTTTTTCTATTACCTCCCTTGATGGATAAAGTCAGATTTATCCCTAAATGTATATTGTCAATTTAGTTGGAATCCTTTGTTTTTACTGTTGTCGTCTAAACAGATGTTGCTTTAGGATAATTGTAATTTGATCAAAATCGTGTTAATTAATTGAACCAATTTTTACAGTAAGGTATCCATTGGACATGCTAAAGGATATATGTCAAGATTTAATAATTTCATAATTATAAGACGCGAATACGGATACGAATGGAAAACAATGTGGTGCAAAGGAAACAGCGATAAAAACAGAGGAAACCAATTATGAGGACCAATATACTATTAGGAGTATTCAGGGGCAGTAACTGACTAATGTTTCTCATTATAGTCATTTCAAGTAGCTTCTATATGTACAAGCCGGTTAGCATAATAACATTCATAGATTGTGTTGAACCTTTGAACTATACTTAAGTGATAACAAATACGCCATTAAATAAATGCATGTATTTCCATCTTCATAGTTTGTTGACATTTTACAAAATAACGTTGATATGCATACATGTTTCTGAATACTATAAGCATTAACTATTGTATTTCAGTCACGTGGTCTGAAAGCTTATCTCTCCCAGATATCCAAACGAATGAAATCAACAGCTTCACAAATTCTGTTTGGAATTGAGGCATTTTCTGGTGCCGTGGACCAGGATCTGGAATATGGCAGTAAATTGCATTCATCAAAACCAACGGATACACCATCGAGTAGTAACACAGATAAACACCAGGGATTTGTATGTTACCTAGATAGTTTCATTCAAGAAAATGGCACGGGCGCATCTTCTGATGCGAATGAGACTGTCATTACCAACAGTGAGCATTTGGTGACTTTAAGTGATTCTAGACATTGTGATAGTGATAGAACGGATGTTATTTATGCGTCAGTTGACGTTTCAAAGAAACCGACAAGAAATGCATTAGTCGTAAATCATCCCTGCCCTATGTGTAGAGAAATTTCAAATTTCCCTGTTAAAAGAAGTTCTTTCAGATAAGGGAATTTGAATAACTAAAACGTACATAAACTCTCTCCAAAGAACATGTCCTTTATGTATAGCCGTATTACACGGATCCAATTACACTGTTATAAGTAAGAACTAATGCTACCGAGAAACACAGAGCCTCCGTGGCTGGGTGGTCTAGTACGCCGTTGTTAGAACTCGCCTTTCATCGCTATCATCAGAACCATGAGTTCGTTCGTATGCAGAGGTTGTAGAATTGAGTACTGGGTTCTACCCAGGAAATGGAAAGTATGTGAGTTGGTACGGTGGTCGCCATATCGGACAGGTAGGTTTTCTCCGGGTCCTCCGGTTTCCTCCCACAAGAATGACCACATGTACGCTTTCATCCGCGACAACGAGAGTGATTAATATAAGTTGCTAAAACTTGCTTCGCAATCGTTGTAAAATAAATAAAGTTTTAAACCCAGTAAATGTGTGTGGTCTTCTCCACCACAACATAGTGATTGTTGTATACGGTAACGCTCTATAATGGGCCATTAAAATACGAAAACACGAGTGGCCATATTACATCCACTTGGCTAATCATATGACACGGGTAGATGACGCAACAATGTGTACATCTAATATAGTTAGTTATCTCACTTGTGATATTTCAGTTTATTCCCTATCATTGTGTAATCAGATACAACACTTAGTACAATGAGTTATTGTTTATATATACATATATATATTATCCATTTATTATCAATATGCTTTGTCCAATGATTGCCCAGTTCACGCGTGTAACATTCTTCCTGCTTCTCACGTGATGACGACGAGATAATTAGTAGTGCTCATCATATATATATATATATTATGAGATGCGTTTTCATCTTTCTTTGTGAATTGTATTACCATACAATGGCACTGTATCATTATACTGCATGACCGTCCTGGAGGAGATATAACAATATGGCCGAAAAACGAGAGGTAAAGCACTTCATTTAGCGTTAGAAAATCGTACATACGTTACAAATCTCTGAATAGCTAGGTTTAGCTTCATACTTGATCATTTGCATTATGTATTATGTATGTCGTTGTATGTTGTATGTGATTTATGTCTTGCAATAAATACTGTTTAAATCAACTCTCTGACGATTAGCATTATTTCGTTTTAAAATGAACACACAACAAAGAGAGAGAGATTTGGGTAACGTGTTCATTTTGCAACATCAGTAGACCTATTGTATCATGTATGTGTGTGTGTTTTAAATTTATTTATCGTCGCTACCGGTTGCCCATATGTATGTATTATGTTCCATTAATGTCAAACCCCTCACGGGGACCTAGACATTTTTCCTGGGCAGGCTTAGCCGACCTAAGCGATTAACCAGTACTAAGCAATGTGTGTGAGGTGCCTTGCTCAATGACACTACATACGTGGCCTTTCCGAGTATCGAACCCGGGACCGTTCTATTCCAAATCCGACGCTCTACCACTGGACCACGGACGCCACACATATGAGCGAATCTTCCTGAAGAGATTAGTTATTTTAAATTTTTGGAGGATAGTGCAATGATACAGAGAGAGGGAGAGAGAGAGAGAGAGAGAGAGGGGGGGGAGAGAGACCCATTCCAGAGTCTCCTCTGGTTCTTTTACGTGCACGGTGTAAAGCACCGACACGAGACACGAGTCGCATCTGAAAGACTGTTAATTTTGTAAGGGTCAGACGGGGGATCGAACCTGTGTCATGTGTTACTGGATTTGTTAAAATACTTGATGTGTAGCTGTGACGTCAAGTTCCATGTTATTTACTCCCGTTTAGTTGGACGTTGTCGGGCTTCGATGTGTGAGCCCGGTTATTTGTAGTATCGTATACATACAGCAATGACGCTTTGAGCTTATTTTACCCTATTCATAGACGAATAATTTGGGCGAGCGATCGTATTTTCTCTTATGCACATTTTATAGACATTCCTTATCCGGTCTATTAGTTTAACTCTTTCAGCGCCGAATAAATTCAGAGCATGTGCAAACAACATAGAATTGCGCCGCGGCTGATCTGGATCTATGTTGTTTGCTATTCGGACATGTGCTTCAGCTCCACTGTCTGAAGAGCAATCAGCATATAGCATGTTCTGTTCTGTCTGATCTGGTTCTCTACCTTTTTACAACGTCGCTTTTATGCGACATTGGCGGTGAAAGAGTTAATCATATTTTATTGCATTTATAATTTACATGTATAATAAAAAAGCTATGGATACAATACATAAAATGGTGCTGTATGCACATTAATCAAACATAAGGTATATTATTAATGTTTCTATATTATAATCAGCATCAACGCGTATTCAGATTTTTAACTGGAAGTCGTGATAGCGCAGTGGTAGCGCATTCGCTTCAGGCGCGAAATACCCGGTGTTCGAGCCCCGCTGGAGCCGTTACGAGTGTGCCCCTTAGGCAAGCAATTTAAATTCCACATGCCTATTCTCTCTCCCTTGTGGCGATGTATTCCATCAGGAATGAGGTCTCGAGAGTGATTAATATAAGTTGTAGGAACTTGTTTCGAGCTAAATGTATAACTAAATATTCGTATACATATATAAAGCTATATTATTGTAAATTCCACGATATCCATGTATGCGGAAAATGAATGAATTCTTAGAAACTTTGTCATTCTAGTGAAAAATAACTTTTAAATTTAACGTTAGTGACTACATAACGTGTGTCTGTTTAAAGTTAACGTTAGTGACTTCATAACGTGTGTCTGTTTAAAGTTAACGTAAGTGACTTCATAACGTGTGTCTGTTTAAAGTTAACGTTATTGACTACATAACGTGTGTCTGTTTAAAGTTAACGTTAGTTACTATATAACGTGTGTCTGTTTAAAGTTAACGTTAGTGACTTCATAACGTGTGTCTGTTTAAATGTAACGTTAGTGACTTCATAACTAGTGTCTGTTTAAATGTAACGTTAGTGACTTCATAATGTGTGTCTGTTTAAATGTAATGTTAGTAACTTCATAACGTGTGTCTGTTTAAATGTAACGTTAGTAACTTCATAATGTGTGTCTGTTTAAATGTAACGTTAGTAACTTCATAACGTGTGTCTGTTTAAATGTAACGTTAGTGACTTCATAACGTGTGGCTGTTTAAAGTTAACGTTAGTGACTTCATAACGTGTGGCTATTTAAAGCTAACGTTAGTGACTTCATAACGTGTGGCTGTTTAAAGTTAACGTTAGTGACATCATAACGTGTGTCTGTTTAAATGTAACGTTAGTGACTTCATAACGTGTGTCTGTTTAAATGTAACGTTAGTGACTTCATAATGTGTGTCTGTTTAAATGTAACGTTAGTGACTTCATAACGTGTGTCTGTTTAAATGTAACGTTAGTGACTTCATAATGTGTGTCTGTTTAAATGTAACGTTAGTAACTTCATAACGTGTGTCTGTTTAAATGTAACGTTAGTAACTTCATAATGTGTGTCTGTTTAAATGTAACGTTAGTGACTTCATAACGTGTGTCTGTTTAAAGTTAACGTTAGTGACTACATAACTAGTGTCTGTTTAAAGTTAACGTTAGTGACTACATAACGTGTGTCTGTTTAAATGTAACGTTAGTGACTACATAACGTGTGTCTGTTTAAAGTTAACGTTAGTTACTACATAACATGTGTCTGTTTAACTTATTAAACTTGATGGAAAATGAATTGACATTGCATCAGTAGACTACCCCCTCCTCCCCCGCCACCTCCGTTCTCGCCATCACTATCTCTCACATGTGATATGTGCAAAGGAACAAATATTTCTAAGGTGATCGTTGCTAGTTTTCTAAACAACACCGTATTTGAAATGTTGGTGTTAGAATTAACCCCGGTCCCCTAATCAATTACAATGGAGGTCAGGATATCGCAGTGGTAGTGTGTTCGCTTCAGTTGCGAAATGCTTGGAGTTCGCGCCCAGCTGTATCAGTTACGATTGTGTCCTTATGCAAGGCATTTAAATTCCACATTGCCTCTTCTTTCTCCCTCGTGGCGATGGATACCATCAGGAATGAGCAATACCATTTGAGATAGGTCGGCCGATGGAATAGTTTTAATCAATTCCCATAATAATGGTAATGTTCCTATTATATAAACGAACGAACATATTGTATGACGGTACTTTTAACTCTGACAATAACTTAAAAATATGACCATACTTCCTTACTTACATACGATGGTTAATTTTCATGGACATAGATAGATGAAGAAATTATATCAATACCATGACCATAGAATGGCCATGCTTTGTGCAATTTCTAGGGCCATGCAATCACCAATACGTTAGTATGGGCACCGTGTACTATGACCAGACAATGGCCATGCTGTGTGCAATTTCTAGGGCCATGCACGCACCAATACGTTAGTATGGGCACTGTGTACTACGACCATACAATGGCCATGTTGTGTGCAATTTCTAGGGCCATGCAAACACCAATACGTTAGTATGGGCACTGTGTACTATGACCATACAATGGCCATGCTTTGTGCAATTTCTAGGGCCATGCAAGCACCAATACGTTAGTATGGGTACTGTGTACTATGACCATACACTGGCCATGCTTTGTGCAATTTCTAGGGCCATGCACGCACCAATACGTTAGTATGGGGCACTGCGTACTATGACCATACAATGGCCATGCTTTGTGTGCAATTTCTAGTGCCATGCAAACACTAATACGTTAGTATGGGCAATGTGTACCCTGACCATACAATGGCCATGCTTTGTGTAATTTCTAGTGCCATGCAAACACCAATACGTTAGTATGAGCACTCTGTACTATGACCATACAATGGCCATGCTTTGTGCAATTTCTAGGGTCATGCACGCACCAATACGTTAGTATGGGGCACTTCGTACTATGACCATACAATGGCCATGCTTTGTGTGCAATTTCTAGGGCCATGCACGCACCAATACGTTAGTATGGGCAATGTGTACTATTACCATACAATGGCCATGCTTTGTGCAATTTCTAGGGCCATGCAAACACCAATACGTTAGTATGAGCACTGTGTACTATGACCATACAATGGCCATGCTTTGTGCAATTTCTAGGGCCATGCAAGCACCAATACGTTAGAAGGGACACTGTGTACCATTACCATACACTGGCCATGCTTTGTGCAATTTCTAGGGCCATGCAAGCACCAATACGTTAGAAGGGACACTGTGTACCACTACCACACACTGGCCATGCTTTGTGCAATTTCTAGGGCCATGCAAACACCAATACGTTAGTATGGGTACTGTGTACTATGACCATACACTGGCCATGCTTTGTGCAATTTCTAGGGCCATGCACGCACCAATACGTTAGTATGGGGCACTGCGTACTATGACCATACAATGGCCATGCTTTGTGTGCAATTTCTAGTGCCATTCAAACACCAATACGTTAGTAGGATGGTTATATTGCTGTACTATATGCCAATGATGACATCTTGGTTGAAATCAATACCTCACATGAAGTCAAACTAAGAAAGAAAACTGCTGGCAATGCTGCTCTACTTGGGGAATAGTCAATAACATTGTATGGCATGGGACCTCGTGACTGAGTGGTTATTATAAAGTGGTTGGATTCACATTACCTGTCACTCATCGCTGTAGGTTCGAATCCCACTGGGGTTGTCGAATTAGTTCACGTGAGCTGTCCAGATGTCTTGCGGAGTATCGGTGATTCAACTTAGATACCCGTAGATGCATGCACTACTGTTCGGAGTAGGCACCCGGGGTCTTCCCCCACCAATACTAATTGTTACATATGGCCTAAGCTGGTGGTACGATTTTATGCACCCAAAACAAACATTGATAGTCCACGCCCATGTGCATATAATTAGGACGAACTTACTAATGATCATACTAAGGCCATACTTTAGATAATTGCTAGGACCATAGCAAATAATTACATAATGGTTCAGTGCTGCGACTAAATTAACTTATAACACATACTATCTGGTTATGAAGAAGGTTTCCACTAGTTTGCCACTAGTTACAGTAATCTTTGGTTCTCGTCGTAACAACGCTATGTAACATTTCCATTTAATGTGGCAGACATATATAGACAAGATGCGGGATGAATTAGGAAAGTTGTCTGACGTGACCGCGGAATGTGAAGATATGTTCGAAGGTGTTCTTAAATCTCTCAAGGATGGATCCACATTATCATTGTCCGCGCAAGCGTTGCTACAGCAACACATGGATCCTAAAAACAACACATCTGTAATAAAGATGATGGAAAATCGCCTGAAACAGATACAGTCGCGGGAAATACTTCTTCTTGTCACAGGTCAGTGTATGTAAAATGAAGAAACACTAACAGGTTTTCCAAAGGTACAAAGTGTCCGACAGAGGCATTCTGACCACAAACTGAATCTACCAAAGTGTGATTTTAAATTGAGTCTGTGGTCAATGTAATGTGGTTAACTCCATTCAATGCAATTCTTCATAAACGGACGTTTCCATGGTTCGAACTTAGTTAATGACTGGACATTCACCGGATGCTATCATTTGTACAGGGTTGTATCTATAATGTATTACTTGACCATTGTACATGAGATGTATTCCATGCCCTCTGGGACACGAAGGAACCGGTTTTTATGACCTTACACCATTATTCCTCAACTTTAAGGACATGCTATGTCTATGTAGACCACAAACACCTGGTGAAATGGTTCAATAGTACCTTTGCCATTTATATTTTTGGAATGCTTACATGTTCGACAGACATCAAATCAAGTCAAATGTTATTTACTGTCGGTCGGTATCCCAATTCAGTGCTGTGTATGCAAACTTAAAAAATATTGCTGTGCTGTGTTTACAACTTGAATGTCGATGTCTGTCGAATATTTTGCAAAAACTAAACTTAGCGATATTCCAGAAAATCTTAGTGACAAAAATGCTAATGGACTATTCACCAAGTATATGTGGTGTAGATTTACATATGATGTACACTGTAGACGGATATTGTTTGTAGAATGACATGTGAGATGGAATATGAATGATTGCAATATACTATCGTTAAACGTTAATTTTGCTCTTATGTCTGTTAGGAGAATTCAATGCTGGTAAATCTACGTTTGTGAATATATTGATGGGCGGTAAATATCTACCGATGGGAAGAGATAAAGTCACCAAGGTCATATGCGAGATTCGCCATTTTTCTTTACGGATGGCGACATTGATGTTCAATGACCATGATGGCGATGTTCACATCGATCTGGTTGACGATTGCAACAATATAGTATGGGAAGAGCTCAGAAAATGTATTCGAACAAAACAATTCAGAGGAACAGATGGTGTCTATGAGCGTACTGGCGAAAGTGTACGAATTGTTGAACGAATAATTATCTACTGGCCTCTAAAGCTGATGGAGGTTAGTACAATATAGTTGGAAGGTAAGCTGGTGCAGGAGGTTAGTACAATACAGTTGCAAGGTAAGCTGGTGGAGGTTAGTACAATACAGTTGGAAGGTAAGCTGGTGGAGGTTAGTACAATATAGTTGGAAGGTAAGCTGGTGGAGGTTAGTACAACATAGTTGGAAGGTAGGCTGGTGGAGGTTAGTACAATACAGTTGGAAGGTAAGCTGGTGGAGGTTAGTACAATACAGTTGGAAGGTAAGCTGGTGGAGGTTAGTACAATACAGTTGGAAGGTAAGCTGGTGGAGGTTAGTACAATACAGTTGGAAGGTCTGCTGATGGAGGTTAGTACAATATAGTTGGAAGGTAAGCTGGTGGAGGTTAGTACAATACAGTTGGAAGGTAAGCTGGTGGAGGTTAGTACAATACCGTTGGAAGAAAAGCTGATGGAGGTTAGTACAACACAGTTGGAAGATCTGCTGGTGGAGGTTAGTACAATACAGTTGGAAGGTAAGCTGGTGGAGGTTATTACAATACAGTTGGAAGGTAAGCTGGTGGAGGTTAGTACAATACAGTTGGCAGGTAAACTGGTGGAGGTTAGTACAATACAGTTGGAAGGTAAGCTGGTGGAAGTTAGTACAATACAGTTGGAAGGTAAGCTGGTGGAGGTTAGTACAATACAGTTGGAAGGTAAGCTGCTGGAGGTTAGTACATTGGAAGGAAAGCTGCTGGATGTTAGTACATTGGAAGGTAAGCTGGTGGAGGTTAGAACAATACAGTTGGAAGTTAAGCTGATGGAGGTTAGTACAATACAGTTGGTAGGTAAGCTGGTGGAGGTTAGTACAATAGAGTTGGAAGGTAAACTGGCGGAGGTTAGTACAATATAGTTGGAAGGTAAGCTGGTGGAGGTTAGTACAATACAGTTAGAAGGTAAGCTGGTGGAGGTTAGTACAATACAGTTGGAAGGTAAGCTGGTGGAGGTTAGTACAATACAGTTGTAAGGTAAGCTGGTGCAGGAGGTTAGTACAATACAGTTGTAAGGTAAGCTGGTGCAGGTTAGTACAATACAGTTGGAAGGTAAGCTGGTGGAGGTTAGTACAATACAGTTGGAAGGTAAACTGGTGGAGGTTAGTACAATACAGTTGGAAGGTAAGCTGGTGAAGGTTAGTACAATACAGTTGGAAGGTAAGCTGATGGCGGTTAGTACAATACAGTTGGAAGGTAAGCTGGTGGAGGTTAGTACAATACAGTTGGAAGGTAAGCTGGTGGAGGTTAGTACAATACAGTTGGGAGGTCTGCTGATGGAGGTTAGTACAATATAGTTGGAAGGTAAGCTGGTGGACGTTAGTACAATACAGTTGGAAGGTAAGCTGGTGGAGGTTAGTACAATACAGTTGGAAGGTAAACTGGTGGAGGTTAGTACAATACAGTTGGAAGGTAAGCTGATGAAGGTTAGTACAATAAAGTTGGAAGGTAAGCTGATGGCGGTTAGTACAATACAGTTGGAAGGTAAGCTGGTGGAGGTTAGTACAATACAGTTGGATGGTAAGCTGGTGGAGGTTAGTACAATACAGTTGGGAGGTCTGCTGATGGAGGTTAGTACAATATAGTTGGAAGGTAAGCTGGTGGACGTTAGTACAATACAGTTGGAAGGTAAGCTGGTGGAGGTTAGTACAATACAGTTGGACGGTAAGCTGGTGGAGGTTAGTACAATACAGTTGGAAGGTAAGCTGGTGGAGGTTAGTACAATACAGTTGGAAGGTAAGCTGGTGGAGGTTAGTACAATACAGTTGGAAGATAAGCTGGTGGACGTTAGTACAATACAGTTGGAAGGTAAGCTGGTGGGGGTTAGTACAATACAGTTGGAAGGTAAGTTGGTGGAGGTTAGTACAATACAGTTGGAAGGTAAGCTGATGGAGATTAGTAAAATACAGTTGGGAGGTCTGCTGATGGAGGTTAGTACAATATAGTTGGAAGGTAAGCTGGTGGACGGTAGTACAATACAGTTGGAAGGTAAGCTGGTGGAGGTTAGTACAATACAGTTGGAAGGTCTGCTGATGGAGGTTAGTACAATATAGTTGGAAGGTAAGCTAGTGAAGGTTAGTACAATACAGTTGGAAGGTAGGCTGGTGGAGGTTAGTACAATACAGTTGGAAGGTAAGCTGGTGGAGGTTAGTACAATACAGTTGGACGGTAAGCTGGTGGAGGTTAGTACAATACCGTTGGAAGGTAAGCTGGTGGAGGTTAGTACAATACAGTTGGAAGGTAAGCTGGTGGAGGTTAGTACAATACAGTTGGAAGGTAAGCTGGTGGAGGTTAGTACAATACCGTTGGAAGGTAAGCTGGTGGAGGTTAGTACAATACCGTTGGAAGGTAAGCTGGTGGAGGTTAGTACAATACAGTTGGACGGTAAGTTGGTGGAGGTTAGTACAATACAGTTGGGAGGTCTGCTGATGGAGGTTAGTACAATATAGTTGGAAGGTAAGCTGGTGGACGTTAGTACAATACAGTTGGAAGGTAAGCTGGTGCAGGAGGTTAGTACAATACAGTTGGAAGGTAAGCTGGTGCAGGAGGTTAGTACAATACAATTGGAAGGTAAGCTGGTGCAGGAGGTTAGTACAATACAGTTGGAAGGTAAGCTGGTGCAGGAGGTTAGTACAATACAATTGGAAGGTAAGCTGGTGCAGGAGGTTAGTACAATACAGTTGGAAGGTAAACTGGTGGAGGTTAGTACAATACAGTTGGAAGGTAAGCTGGTGGAGGTTAGTACAATACAGTTGGAAGGTAAGCTGCTGGAGGTTAGTACAATACAGTTGGAAGGTAGGCTGGTGGAGGTTAGTACAATACAGTTGGAAGGTAAGCTGGTGGAGATTAGTACAATACAATTGGGAGGTCTGCTGATGGAGGTTAGTACAATATAGTTGGAAGGCAAGCTGGTGGACGTTAGTACAATACAGTTGGAAGGTCTGCTGGTGGAGGTTAGTACAATATAGTTGGAAGGTAAGCTGGTGGAGGTTAGTACAATACAGTTGGAAGGTAGGCTGGTGGAGGTTAGTACAATACAGTTGGAAGGTAAGCTGGTGGAGGTTAGTACAATACAGTTGGAAGGTAAGCTGGTGGAGGTTAGTACAATACAGTTGGAAGGTAAGCTGGTGGAGGTTAGTACAATACAGTTGGAAGGTAAGCTGGTGGAGGTTAGTACAATACAGTTGGAAGGTAAGCTGGTGGAGGTTAGTACAATACAGTTGGAAGGTAAGCTGGTGGAGGTTAGTACAATACAGTTGGAAGGTAAGCTGGTGGAGGTTAGTACAATACAGTTGGAAGGTAAGCTGGTGGAGGTTAGTACAATACAGTTGGAAGGTAAGCTGGTGGAGGTTAGTACAATACAGTTGGAAGGTAAGCTGTGGAGGTTAGTACAATACAGTTGGAAGGTCTGCTGGTGGAGGTTAGTACAATACAGTTGGAAGGTAAGCTGGTGGAGGTTAGTACAATACAGTTGGAAGGTAAGCTGGTGGAGGTTAGTACAATACAGTTGGAAGGTAAGCTGGTGGAGGTTAGTACAATACAGTTGGAAGGTAAGTTGGTGGAGGTTAGTACAATACAGTTGGAAGGTAAGCTGGTGGAGATTAGTACAATACAGTTGGAAGATAAGCTGATGGAGGTTAGTACAACACAGTTGGAGATCTGCTGGTGGAGGTTAGTACAATACAGTTGGAAGGTAAGCTGGTGGAGGTTAGTACAATACAGTTGGAAGGTCTGCTGGTGGAGGTTAGTACAATACAGTTGGAAGGTAAGCTGGTGGAGGTTAGTACAATACAGTTGGAAGATAAGCTGGTGGACGTTAGTACAATACAGTTGGAAGGTAAGCTGGTGGAGGTTAGTACAATACAGTTGGAAGGTAAGTTGGTGGAGGTTAGTACGATACAGTTGGAAGGTAAGCTGGTGGAGATTAGTACAATACAGTTGGAAGATAAGCTGATGGAGGTTAGTACAACACAGTTGGAAGATCTGCTGGTGGAGGTTAGTACAATACAGTTGGAAGGTAAGCTGGTGGAGGTTAGTACAATACAGTTGGAAGGTAAGCTGGTGGAGGTTAGTACAATACAGTTGGAAGGTAAGCTGGTGGAGGTTAGTACAATACAGTTGGAAGGTAAGCTGGTGGAGGTTAGTACAATACAGTTGGAAGGTAAGCTGGTGGAGGTTAGTACAATACAGTTGGAAGGTAAGCTGGTGGAGGTTAGTACAATACAGTTGGAAGGTAAGCTGGTGGAGGTTAGTACAATACAGTTGGAAGGTAAGCTGGTGGAGGTTAGTACAATACAGTTGGAAGGTAAGCTGGTGGAGGTTAGTACAATACAGTTGGAAGGTAAGCTGGTGGAGGTTAGTACAATACAGTTGGAAGGTAAGCTGGTGGAGGTTAGTACAATACAGTTGGAAGGTAAGCTGGTGGAGGTTAGTACAATACAGTTGGAAGGTAAACTGGTGGAGGTTAGTACAATACAGTTGGAAGGTAAGCTGGTGGAGGTTAGTACAATACAGTTGGAAGGTAAGCTGGTGGAGGTTAGTACAATACAGTTGGAAGGTAAGCTGGTGGAGGTTAGTACAATACAGTTGGAAGGTAAGCTGGTGGAGGTTAGTACAATACAGTTGGAAGGTAAACTGGTGGAGGTTAGTACAATACAGTTGGAAGGTAAGCTGGTGGAGGTTAGTACAATACAGTTGGAAGGTAAGCTGGTGGAGGTTAGTACAATACAGTTGGAAGGTAAGCTGGTGGAGGTTAGTACAATACAGTTGGAAGGTAAGCTGATGGAGGTTAGTACAATACAGTTGGAAGATCTGCTGGTGGAGGTTAGTACAATACAGTTGGAAGGTAAGCTGGTGGAGGTTAGTACAATACAGTTGGAAGGTAAGCTGGTGGAGGTTAGTACAATACAGTTGGAAGGTAAGCTGGTGAGGTTAGTACAATACAGTTGGAAGTGCTGGTGGAGGTTAGTACAATACAGTTGGAAGGTAAGCTGGTGGAGGTTAGTACAATACAGTTGGAAGGTAAGCTGGTGGAGGTTAGTACAATACAGTTGGAAGGTAAGCTGGTGGAGGTTAGTACAATACAGTTGGAAGGTAAGCTGGTGGAGGTTAGTACAATACAGTTGGAAGGTAAGCTGGTGGAGGTTAGTACAATACAGTTGGAAGGTAAGCTGGTGGAGGTTAGTACAATACAGTTGGAAGGTAAGCTGGTGGAGGTTAGTACAATACAGTTGGAAGGTAAGCTGGTGGAGGTTAGTACAATACAGTTGGAAGGTAAGCTGGTGGAGGTTAGTACAATACAGTTGGAAGGTAAGCTGGTGGAGGTTAGTACAATACAGTTGGAAGGTAAGCTGGTGGAGGTTAGTACAATACAGTTGGAAGGTAAGCTGGTGGAGGTTAGTACAATACAGTTGGAAGGTAAGCTGGTGGAGGTTAGTACAATACAGTTGGAAGGTAAGCTGGTGGAGGTTAGTACAATACAGTTGGAAGGTAAGCTGGTGGAGGTTAGTACAATACAGTTGGAAGGTAAGCTGGTGGAGGTTAGTACAATACAGTTGGAAGGTAAGCTGGTGGAGGTTAGTACAATACAGTTGGAAGGTAAGCTGGTGGAGGTTAGTACAATACAGTTGGAAGGTAAGCTGGTGGAGGTTAGTACAATACAGTTGGAAGGTAAGCTGGTGGAGGTTAGTACAATACAGTTGGAAGGTAAGCTGGTGGAGGTTAGTACAATACAGTTGGAAGGTAAGCTGGTGGAGGTTAGTACAATACAGTTGGAAGGTAAGCTGGTGGAGGTTAGTACAATACAGTTGGAAGGTAAACTGGTGGAGGTTAGTACAATACAGTTGGAAGGTAAGCTGGTGGAGGTTAGTACAATACAGTTGGAAGGTAAGCTGGTGGAGGTTAGTACAATACAGTTGGAAGGTAAGCTGGTGGAGGTTAGTACAATACAGTTGGAAGGTAAGCTGGTGGAGGTTAGTACAATACAGTTGGAAGGTAAGCTGGTGGAGGTTAGTACAATACAGTTGGAAGGTAAGCTGGTGGAGGTTAGTACAATACAGTTGGAAGGTAAGCTGGTGGAGGTTAGTACAATACAGTTGGAAGGTAAGCTGGTGGAGGTTAGTACAATACAGTTGGAAGGTAAGCTGGTGGAGGTTAGTACAATACAGTTGGAAGGTAAGCTGGTGGAGGTTAGTACAATACAGTTGGAAGGTAAGCTGGTGGAGGTTAGTACAATACAGTTGGAAGGTAAGCTGGTGGAGGTTAGTACAATACAGTTGGAAGGTAAGCTGGTGGAGGTTAGTACAATACAGTTGGAAGGTAAGCTGGTGGAGGTTAGTACAATACAGTTGGAAGGTAAGCTGGTGGAGGTTAGTACAATACAGTTGGAAGGTAAGCTGGTGGAGGTTAGTACAATACAGTTGGAAGGTAAGCTGATGGAGGTTAGTACAATACAGTTGGAAGGTAAGCTGGTGGAGGTTAGTACAATACAGTTGGAAGGTAAGCTGGTGGAGGTTAGTACAATACAGTTGGAAGGTCTGCTGGTGGAGGTTAGTACAATACAGTTGGAAGGTAAGCTGGTGGAGTTTAGTACAATACAGTTGGAAGGTAAGCTGGTGGAGGTTAGTACAATACAGTTGGAAGGTAAGCTGGTGGACGTTAGTACAATACAGTTGGAAGGTAAGCTGGTGGAGGTTAGTACAATACAGTTGGAAGGTAAGTTGGTGGAGGTTAGTACAATACAGTTGGAAGGTAAGCTGGTGGAGGTTAGTACAATACAGTTGGAAGGTAAACTGGTGGAGGTTAGTACAATACAGTTGGAAGGTAAGCTGGTGGAGGTTAGTACAATACAGTTGGAAGGTAAGCTGGTGGAGGTTAGTACAATACAGTTGGAAGGTAAGCTGGTGGAGGTTAGTACAATACAGTTGGAAGATAAGCTGATGGAGGTTAGTACAACACAGTTGGAAGATCTGCTGGTGGAGGTTAGTACAATACAGTTGGAAGGTAAGCTGGTGGAGGTTATTACAATACAGTTGGAAGGTAAGCTGGTGGAGGTTAGTACAATACAGTTGGAAGGTAAACTGGTGGAGGTTAGTACAATACAGTTGGAAGGTAAACTGGTGGAGGTTAGTACAATACAGTTGGAAGGTAAGCTGGTGGAGGTTAGTACAATACCGTTGGAAGGTAAGCTGGTGAAGGTTAGTACAATACAGTTGGAAGGTAAGCTGCTGGAGGTTAGTACAATACAGTTGGAAGGTAAGCTGATGGACGTTAGTACAATACAGTTGGAAGGTATGCTGGTGGAGGTTAGTACAATACAGTTGGAAGGTAAGCTGGTGGAGGTTAGTACAATACAGTTGGAAGGTAAACTGGTGGAGGTTAGTACAATACAGTTGGAAGGTAAGCTGGTGGAGGTTAGTACAATACAGTTGGAAGGTAAGCTGGTGGAGGTTAGTACAATACAGTTGGAAGGTAAGCTGGTGGAGGTTAGTACAATACAGTTGGAAGGTAAGCTGGTGGAGGTTAGTACAATACAGTTGGAAGGTAAGCTGGTGGAGGTTAGTACAATACAGTTGGAAGGTAAACTGGTGGAGGTTAGTACAATACAGTTGGAAGGTAAGCTGGTGGAGGTTAGTACAATACAGTTGGAAGGTAAGCTGGTGGAGGTTAGTACAATACAGTTGGAAGGTAAGCTGGTGGAGGTTAGTACAATACAGTTGGAAGGTAAGCTGGTGGAGGTTAGTACAATACAGTTGGAAGGTAAGCTGGTGGAGGTTAGTACAATACAGTTGGAAGGTAAGCTGGTGGAGGTTAGTACAATACAGTTGGAAGGTAAACTGGTGGAGGTTAGTACAATACAGTTGGAAGGTAAACTGGTGGAGGTTAGTACAATACAGTTGGAAGGTAAGCTGGTGGAGGTTAGTACAACACAGTTGGAAGATCTGCTGGTGGAGGTTAGTACAATACAGTTGGAAGGTAAGCTGGTGGAGGTTATTACAATACAGTTGGAAGGTAAGCTGGTGGAGGTTAGTACAATACAGTTGGAAGGTAAACTGGTGGAGGTTAGTACAATACAGTTGGAAGGTAAACTGGTGGAGGTTAGTACAATACAGTTGGAAGGTAAGCTGGTGGAGGTTAGTACAATACAGTTGGAAGGTAAGCTGGTGGAGGTTAGTACAATACAGTTGGAAGGTAAGCTGGTGGAGGTTAGTACAATACAGTTGGAAGGTAAGCTGGTGGAGGTTAGTACAATACAGTTGGAAGGTAAACTGGTGGAGGTTAGTACAACACAGTTGGAAGGTAAGCTGGTGGAGGTTAGTACAATACAGTTGGAAGGTAAGCTGGTGGAGGTTAGTACAATACAGTTGGAAGGTAAGCTGATGGAGGTTAGTACAATACAGTTGGAAGGTAAGCTGGTGGAGGTTAGTACAATACAGTTGGAAGGTAAACTGGTGGAGGTTAGTACAATACCGTTGGAAGGTAAGCTGATGGAGGTTAGTTCAATACAGTTGGAAGGTAAGCTGGTGGAGGTTAGTACAATACAGTTGTAAGGTAAGCTGGTGCAGGAGGTTAGTACAATACAGTTGGAAGGTAAGCTGGTGCAGGTTAGTACAATACAGTTGGAAGTTAAGCTGGTGGAGGTTAGTACAATACAGTTGGAAGGTAAACTGGTGGAGGTTAGTACAATACAGTGGAAGGTAAACTGGTGGATGTTAGTACAATACAGTTGGAAGGTAAGCTGGTGAAGGTTAGTACAATACAGTTGGAAGGTAAGCTGATGGCGGTTAGTACAATACAGTTGGAAGGTAAGCTGGTGCAGGTTAGTACAATACAGTTGGAAGTTAAGCTGGTGGAGGTTAGTACAATACAGTTGGAAGGTAAACTGGTGGAGGTTAGTACAATACAGTTGCAAGGTAAACTGGTGGATGTTAGTACAATACTGTTGGAAGGTAAGCTGGTGAAGGTTAGTACAATACAGTTGGAAGGTAAGCTGATGGCGGTTAGTACAATACAGTTGGAAGGTAAGCTGGTGGAGGTTTGTACAATACAGTTGGAAGGTAAGCTGGTGGAGGTTAGTACAATACAGTTGGAAGGTAAGCTGGTGGAGGTTAGTACAATACAGTTGGAAGGTAAGCTGATGGAGGTTAGTACAATACAGTTGGAAGGTAAGCTGATGGAGGTTAGTACAATACAGTTGGTAAGGTCTGCTGGTGGAGGTTAGTACAATACAGTTGGAAGGCAAGCTGGTGGAGGTTAGTACAATACAGTTGGAAGGTAAGCTGATGGATGTTAGTACAATACAGTTGGAAGGTCTGCTGGTGGAGGTTAGTACAATACAGTTGGAAGGTATGCTGGTGGAGGTTAGTACAATACAGTTGTAAGGTAAGCTGGTGCAGGAGGTTAGTACAATACAGTTGGAAGGTAAACTGGTGCAGGAGGTTAGTACAATACAGTTGGAAGGTAAGCTGGTGGAGGTTAGTACAATACAGTTGGAAGGTAAGCTGGTGAGGAGGTTAGTACAATACAATTGGAAGGTAAGCTGGTGGAGGTTAGTACAATACAGTTGGAAGGTAAGCTGGTGGAGGTTAGTACAATACAGTTGGAAGGTAAGCTGGTGGAGGTTAGTACAATACAGTTGGAAGGTAAGCTGGTGGAGGTTAGTACAATACAGTTGGAAGGTAAGCTGGTGGAGGTTAGTACAATACAGTTGGAAGGTAAGCTGCTGGAGGTTAGTACAATACAGTTGGAAGGTAGGCTGGTGGAGGTTAGTACAATACAGTTGGAAGGTAAGCTGGTGCAGGAGGTTAGTACACTACAGTTGGAAGATAAGCTGGTGGAGGTTAGTACAATACAGTTGGAAGGTAAGCTGGTGCAGGAGGTTAGTACAATACAATTGGAAGGTAAACTGGTGGAGGTTAGTACAATACAGTTGGAAGGTAAGCTGATGGAGGTTAGTACAATACAGTTGGAAGGTAAGCTGGTGGAGGTTAGTACAATACAGTTGGAAGGTAAGCTGCTGGAGGTTAGTACAATACAGTTGGAAGGTAGGCTGGTGGAGGTTAGTACAATACAGTTGGAAGGTAAGCTGGTGCAGGAGGTTAGTACACTACAGTTGGAAGATAAGCTGGTGGAGGTTAGTACAATACAGTTGGAAGGTAAGCTGGTGCAGGAGGTTAGTACAATACAATTGGAAGGTAAACTGGTGGAGGTTAGTACAATACAGTTGGAAGGTAAGCTGATGGAGGTTAGTACAATACAGTTGGAAGGTAAGCTGGTGGAGGTTAGTACAATACAGTTGGAAGGTAAGCTGCTGGAGGTTAGTACAATACAGTTGGAAGGTAGGCTGGTGGAGGTTAGTACAATACAGTTGGAAGGTAAGCTGCTGGAGGTTAGTACAATACAGTTGGAAGGTATGCTGATGGAGGTTAGTACAATACAGTTGGAAGGTCTGAGATTCATTTGTGAAATATTGATGAAGACATAAAACATGTATATATGAGACATTGATGTTAAACCAATAAAACTAGATATATTTATTTTATTTAAGTTTATTTAACGTCGCTATCGGTTGCACATTTGAGCGACTGGCTGCATACCTAACAACACCTTTCCTAGGCAGGCTCCAGTGGTTAACCAATACTTAGTGCACCAACTCTCGTAAGAAACTGCCAACTTGTTCATATAAATGAGACACGGCCTGAATGGGGCTCGAGCCCGTGACCATCAATGATGATAGGTTACAGTGGTATACTCACTCCCTATGGAAAATACATAATCCAAAATGACTAACACATAATGGGATATAATGTGAACTTGTGAAGTGTGGCCAAAGGGGTTAGTACGCTCGCTTCTCATCAGTGCAACTCATGTTTGATTCTCACACCGGGACGTATTTGAGATGATACAGTTATCGCCAGATCGGACATCTGGGGTTTGTTTGAGTAGTTCGGTTTCCACCCACGCGTATGACCACAATGTGGCATGCGCTTTCATTCACGCTAACGAAAGCGATTAATATAAGTTGCTAAAGCTTGTTTCGCAATCGTTGTAAACATATATCAACTTTATACTTAATGCTTTATATTTAGTAGTATTAACTAACTGCTACCATACATAAAACATTACGTGTCAGCGAACACATATACACCTCAACAATTGCTTTGAAATTACTGGATTACAAAATGTACCTTTCTAGGGTGTGATTGGTGAAAGCGAAGGTACTACAGCTGAGTATGCAACTGCAACCCACAGTGACAATGAAATACGACATGAACCAGGTCCTCTCTCGCGAATTCCCGCTGACAGTCATTACTGGAGTTACAACCTGTTTCCACAAGAATTCCGCAATCGCCTACAAAGGGTATTTACCTTAACATCAGATTACATTGCATAACTCAAGCCTGAACTAAATATAGCCAGCATTCAGTTTCTGTGTATATTTATTTTTTGTAAGTAACAGAGATATTTACCAATAATCAAAACTCAGTTATGTTATGTTATATTTCGGGTTTTACGCTACAACACCTTTCCTGGGCAGGCTCCAGTGGTTAACCAGTACTTGGTTGCAGTGCACCAACCTCCGTAAGAAACTGCCAACTTTTTCATATAAATGAGACACGACCTGAGCGGGGCTCGAACCCGTGACCATCAGTGATGATAGGTTACAGTGGTATACAAGTCAGCGACCGTAACCACTCGACCACGGGGGCAGACTAATAAAAAACCAGACGAACTACATGTATATAAAATAATTTAATAATATTTTATTGCAACTTTTTCCATAATGATGAATACAATTTACAAATCACAATAACATTACTATCACATTTATAACATGCATAAAACCTGATAATATCCATATACATGACATTTTCAAAGTACAAAAGGATTGGGCTACAAGTTTTGAAAACATTAGCAACAGCCCTTTCCAAAAGGTCAACTTTGCTATCAATTTGTTCCGATGTATGTAGTACTAATATAAATAAGTATTTCAAGAAAAGTATTGTTTGGATTGAATAAGAAAGTTTAATACTCAATTTTACGCAACCAAATTCGTATACAATTCATACACAAGATCAGTAGTTTAAATATTGCATTGTTTAAGTACTTTATAGTTTATAAATTCAATTAATTCCATATGTGTGTTGTCTTTCGACTTGTTGCAATTAGAACATATAAGTTGTAATATATTTTAGCCATATGCAGGAAGTTTCATCAATGCTGAACCTAAAGACGCACATCCTGATTTTCATCAGACATACCCAAAACAACGTGTTGCTACAGGTGGTCATATCGCGACAGAAACTATTTCAAACAATGCCACAGGACCTCCACTGCAAACATCAGACCCTATAGCAATGCAAAACAATTTACTGAGAACTTTGGTTCCCGGAAATATAATCCCCCCGAGTGGATCGTTGGAATGTGCAACTGATTATGAATCACAGAGCCCGCATAGTGAATTTAACAATAGTGAATTAATGGACGAACATAGGCAAAGTTTAGAAATTAACGAAACGGATGAAACATTTACAAAACAAGCGGTTGAAGATACAAAACAAACCCCGTGTGCCGACACTGATGAAACACGTGTAAAACAAGCGGTTGAACATACAAAACAAACCCCGTATGCCGACACTGATGAAACACGTGTAAAACAAGCGGCTGAAGATACAAAACAAACCCCGTATGCCGACACTGATGAAACACGTGTAAAACAAGCGGTTGAACATACAAAACAAACCCCGTATGCCGATACCGATGAAACACGTGTAAAACAAGCGGTTGAAGATACAAAACAAATCTC
>CM026397.1:35588585-35618585 GCA_014843695.1 Archivesica marissinica | reverse complement strand
ACATACTGCATACATGTAGTCCCAATCCATACATACTGCATGCATGTAGTCGGTATCCCTACATTCTGCATGCATGTAGTCTGAATCCATACATACTGCATAGATGTAGTCGGAATCCATACATACTGCATATATGTAGTCGGAATCCATACATACTGCATACATGTAGTCGGAATCCATACATACTGCATACATGTAGTCTGAATCCATACATACTGCATGCATGTAGTCGGTATCCATACATACTGCATACATGTAGTCGGTATCCATACATACTGCATACATGTAGTCGGAATCCATACATACTGCATGCATGTAGTCGGAATCCATACATACTGCATACATGTAGTCGGAATCCATACATACTGCATACATGTAGTCGGAATCCATACATACTGCATACATGTAGTCGGAATCCATACATACTGCATGCATGTAGTCGGAATCCATACATACCGCATACATGTAGTCTGAATCCATACATACTGTATGCATGTAGTCGGAATCCATACATACTGCATACATGTAGTCGGAATCCATACATACTGCATAGATGTAGTCGGAATCCATACATACTGCATACATGTATTCGGAATCCATACATACTGCATACATGTAGTCGGAATCCATACATACTGCATACATGTAGTCGGAATCCATACATACTGCATACATGTAGTCGGTATCCATACATACTGCATACATGTAGTCGGTATCCATACATACTGCATGCATGTAGTCGGTATCCATTCATACTGCATACATGTAGTCTGAATCCATACATACTGCATACATGTAGTCGGAATCCATACATAGTTTCTGCATACATGTAGTCTGAATCCATACATACTGCATAGATGTAGTCTGAATCCATACATACTGCATACATGTATTCGGAATCCATACATACTGCATACATGTAGTCGGTATCCATACACACTGCATACATGTATTCGGAATCCATACATACTGCATACATGTAGTCGGAATCCATACATACTGCATACATGTATTCGGAATCCATACATACTGCATACATGTAGTCGGTATCCATACATACTGCATACATGTAGTCGGAATCCATACATACTGCATGCATGTAGTCGGTATCCATACATACTGCATACATGTAGTCGGTATCCATACATACTGCATGCATGTAGTCGGAATCCATACATACTGCATACATGTAGTCGGAATCCATACATACTGCATACATGTAGTCGGAATCCATACATACTGCATACATGTAGTCGGAATCCATACATACTGCATACATGTAGTCGGAATCCATACATACTGCATACATGTAGTCGGAATCCATACATACTGCATACATGTATTCGGAATCCATACATACTGCATACATGTAGTCGGAATCCATACATACTGCATACATGTAGTCGGAATCCATACATACTGCATACATGTAGTCGGAATCCATACATACTGCATACATGTAGTCGGAATCCATACATACTGCATACATGTAGTCGGAATCCATACATACTGCATACATGTAGTCGGAATCCATACATACTGCATACATGTAGTCGATATCCATACATACATTGTAACCATCCAATCTGTATTTGTAACAAGTATTCTTATAATAGAGACTTGGTGTTATTGCAATGCTAGAACATATCTTAGCAAAAAATATTGTCTTATTTGTAAATCCGGCCACATATGGAGGATGAATTTCATTGTGTGTGTATTTGCTATATACGCAATCGTTACTTGAAAAAATGGTATTATGTCAGATCGAGTGTTTTTAAGTTTGTTGAACTTTTGCAGAATACTAACCGTAACACTGAAAGTAAATATATATTGTGAATATGTATATGTATAATCCATATCGCTCACTGCATATCACTCACTGTATTTTGCCGGACTACTTTTTTATTATCTCCCTTCCCAATACACCAACTTGCACCGTGTCACACGTGTCATTTATTTTTCACCGTTTACCTGGCTTCAATGACACTATTTACCTGTATTATTGTTTTTGTTATGAAACAAATCAAAAGCGAAATACAACTGACAATGTTTCGAATTTTGTCACTGCAAATTGTAACAATAAATCCAATAAATATTTTAATGTATTTTTCCTCGATTCAACTTTAAATTCAAGATGGCGGCATATTTGTGTATCGACTCACAACGTATAGTCGTCAATGTATTCATCCGCGCAAAAACACGGCGGTCAGCTATTTTAATTTCTTCATTTTGTGTTTGTTTTTCACCAATTAGCATAAAATAAAAAGAAAATTTGTTTGTTTTGAGTGAATATGGAATATTTTATATATTCCATATTCACTCAAAACAAACAAATATCCTCTATTTATCATACGATAGAACATTGTATTCATTCATGCTTATGCCTGCTGGTATTATTCCCGGCGTATATCAACCTCATATATGTCATATTTATATTCTATATAGTATCATAAAAACTGAACTTTTGTCATGTTGATAACTTTACATGTTAGCATATTCGATCGTGTCATAATAAACATCGTATGTTTACGTTACTTAATAAAACATTGAATCTTATATTGTAGCTGGCTTCTAGAACTACTGGAAATTGCTCATGCGTTGGCAAAATTGGGCCGGAAATCGTCTTCTGTGGTAGATGAACTAGCAACGATACTTTCGGTAACCAGACAGGAAGCTGTGGATCTACAAGATGGTGTACAGACGTTGTCAGATGTAGACACACGACGAAAGGCATGGGACGATCTTAGAACCGTTCTTCTACGGAATGAAAGGGCGAGAGAGATGGTTTCCATGAACAGATATTGATTGGAAAACTCTATCTGGAACTATACATTCACTGATATGTGAAACAATCGAGGCTAAATTAAGCTATGCAATGGCGAAAATAAGAGAGAAACACGCAACTGATTGCAAGAAGATTTACAAGAAGTGTGAAGACAAATTGGCGAGGTTACAAGATGGGATATTTGGCCTAGAAGGAGTGAAAAGGGACGATACAAACATAACTGATGGTATTTTCTCACTGCTTGCACCCGCTGCAATAAGCATAAGTGTCCGGGCAACTCCGGTCGTGTTATTGGCAGTTCCGATTCTTACAATTGGACTCTTAGCTAAGTGTGTTATAGAAGACATCCAAGACTCAAGGAATGAAGCAAAGCGAAATTATTTAAAAAACCACTGTGTTGAATTCATGAACACAGAGACGAACAACATTCTGAAGAAAGCAACGATGGACTTGAAAGGCAGTAAGAACCTACCACCGTCACCGCTTTTCATTCATATGTTCGGAGAATCCAAGAAAAATATCATTCATGAACAGGCGGAAAAAATTATAAAAGTAGTAGATATACTACAGGAAATGACATGTAAAAAGAGCGAAGCGAGTCAGAAAAACTCAAAGAAATTCATCATATGGATGATGAAGCTATACGTTGAACGGGTTATGGACCATGAATTTACTAGACAAGATATCGTTTGGGTATACAATAGTGAAAATCTCCGACGAACCATTGCCCAAGGAGGAATGGCATGCACTTATGAGGCAACTCTCTCAGGTCAGGATCAAACCTTATGCATTACTGTTAGTCAAGTGGCTTCATTTCTAATCTGGCTTGTTTAACTATTTGCTTATGCATTCGATAGTTTCTTCTGCACCACATATGACGTGTGCATCTATTATGTAGTTACAAATTTATAAAACATACTTTTGAGTTTTCGGACAACTGTTAGATGGGCTCGATTCTTGGGTATAACTCGGTCGGGACATCCTTAAATGGGGGTCTGTAACTGCAATACGTGCAGCTTTTGCTATATAAAATACATTGTTTATGAAGCTGTAGGACAGATATCGATAACACAGATTGTGTTTTATTGACGAAGTCCGTACGTGTGTCATTGTCGGTAATTGATTAAATAGCATACGTACGTAATAAGATAAATACATGGATTGATGGTTATTAATTGTATTTAAAGTAAGGTAAAATTCGGTGTTATTCGATTGTTTCATCGTTATTAAAACACTGTCGTGGCGTCATACATTTGTACATTTACTGTCGTGGCGTCATACATTTGTACATTTACTGTCGTGGCGTCATACATTTGTACATTTACTGTCGTGGCGTCATACATTTGTACATTTACTGTCGTGGCGTCATACATTTGTACATGTACTGTCGTGGCGTCATACATTTGTACATTTACTTGCAGTCCGTTATTATTAGTATTGAATTGCTTTCAAAATACCAGAGTATTATATCAAATTCTTATGAGTAAATGTACGAAATTTACAATTTTAATTAGTAAGATAGTGTTATTAAGCAGGCCCGTAGCCACACTGGGGCACACCGAGGAAGTTGCCTCGGTTAAAATTTCCAAAGTAAAATAAATAAATAATGACAAATTAAATAAATAAAGTGCAAAACCTATCCCTTTGCTGTATAAAATGTTGAGTGCTAGAGAGCTGAAAGGTCAGTACATAAGTATACGTCTAAACTCATTAAATCAGAAAACGCAGGAAATCGCTTCTATACCCCAACAATTTTAAGGGGGAACATGCCCCCGAACCCCCCCTAGATTGCCTTGGTGGAAATTTTCCTCTGGCTACGGTACTGTTAAGTGTGTTTTAAATAAGATATAAGCCGAACACGGTTCCAATATGTAAAATATTGGCACTGTATTCGTCGATCCACACACAGCCCACTATTTTACATAATGGGTCGTTTTCGGCTTATATCCTATGTTTAAAATACGATCACGACTATGATATAGAATAGATATCACTACAGCGTTAATCTGTTTATTGGACAACTTAAATAGGGCACGACAACTGGGGTGGGGACTGGTTATTACACAGTATTAGCAAATATAAGTAAATGGACAGATACTTTTTGAAAGAAAACATAAAATTAATAATGATATTGAACATTGCATTGAAATTATCAGAAAGTGTATTGCAAACTTTTCAGATCGATTTGGAGGTCAGTCAGTTGCAGTGAAAGAGTTTCATTGTAAACTTGATCCTTCCGACATGAGCACAAGTCTCCCAAGTGATACTGACGCGTACAGGGAATGCTTCTATTTGAGGTGCCCCAACGTAGTATACAGTTTTACTTACAGTTCAGAGATTGTTTGTCGTTTAGTCAAGTATTGTTTGACATATTCCTCCCTGATAATGTTCTTTGACCATTCGCAGAAAACGGATAAAAACATTTTTTTGTTTATTTCAAATATTTTAAAACTTGAATTTTTCTTTACAGTTTTTCTTTTAAAATATTGGTGCTTTGTTCACGCATTTAATTATTTAAATCAAATTATCTATATTTAGAAAATTGTCGAGAAAGTGTCATCCCAAAATGGTACATTTTCTCGGAAGCTGCACATCTGAGACGGATGGGTATTTCAACTTGCGGATCGTCATGGAACGGTATCTTGGAAACCTGAAGACGATTGTAATCGCAAACCCAGCGGACAACTCCATTCATAAACACAGAGCTGAATTCGAGCACTATGCACGCGATTGTACAGAAGGTCTTGGTTTCTTGCATGACAACAATATCATCCACAGGGACGTTAAGCCGTCAAATTATCTGGTAATCTTTTTCCCGAATCCTAATTATTTTGTTCCAACTATTCATGTGTTATGTCTTATTCTTGAATATCTTGTAAGTGCGAGTCTTGATAGATACTTGTTAGGTTCCCGTCCTACTTCATACTAGTATGAATTGTGAACTACAGAAATAGAGCTTACATGTTGGTACACCATAATTATTCAATTCCCTATCCGATGGCACACCATGACTATTCAATTTCATATCCGAACAGGAATGGACAATGCCCTATGCCCCACTCCGACTTCAAGTCCCATCAATGTGTTTAGAAGTACAATAATTGACCGACCATGACTGCAGCAACATAAAAAATATTATTATACCTCAAATGACTACTCAATGCAAAATTCCCATAAGCCCAATATTATTTACTATTCACCTCCGAGATCATATTGACCGGTCAATATTTTCGGTAATAATGGCTACATTTGACTTCCAGTCTGAATCAGTAAAACGCTCATTGGGATATTGCTAAAAAACAAGTTGCCTGAAATGCATACATGAAAGCTACTAGATACTTACCGATTCTATAAATATGTACACTGAGACAAGTAAAATCGAACAGACGGATCTGTAGACGGTTCGATCTCCCGTCTGCCCCTAATACAATTAACAGTCTTTCAGATGGGACGCTGAACCGAGGTCTCGTGTCGGTGCTGTACATCGTGCACGTAAAATAACCAGAGGAGACTCTGGAATGGGTCTATGTCTGTATCATTGCACTTACATACTATAAAACAGTACATATCCATTCATATATTTGAATTACAAGAGACTTATCACAGTTATTTTCACATAATGTATATTCAATGTACCATAACAATTAATAATGTTCACTATATACATGGTAAATCTAAATTACCTCTGCTAATCCAAACTAAAAAGATCTTAAAAAAAGAGATATCTAGGAATAAAATACTGAATGTATGTCTCTCCTATAATTGGTCGTTCAGATTAGTGTCCGTCACCATATTACCATACATGTTTCACTTTGTAATGTTTTGTATTGATGCTTTGTTGAGATTAGTGTCCGTCACCATATTACCATACATGTTTCACTTTGTAATGTTTTGTTTTGATGCTTTGTTGAGATTATTGTCCGTCACCATATTACCATACATGTTTCACTTTGTAATGTTTTGTATTGATGCTTTGTTCATGGGCCAGACATGGCTTATTACGAAATAGAGATATGTCATATATAATAATATCGAAAATAGAAGCAAAGTGAAGTTCCCATGTGCCCGGAGTTTGCTAGGTAATTAACTTATTTGATTCGTATTTCATTGCATGTGAGTTGCTTGAATTAAAGATGACGAGTAATATGATAACATATACACACACCAAGACAATACTGTGAATTATTTCGTAATACATTTTGCATTTTCAGGATCATCTATTTGGAATGTATTGCATCACTTAGTTCAAAATGCTCCAACTATCCAACAGTTCAAAATGCTTCAACTATCCAACAGTTCAAAATGCTCCAACAGTTCAAAATGCTCCAACTATCCAACAGTTCAAAACGCTCCAACTATCCAACAGTTCAAAATGCTCCAACTATCCAACAGTTCAAAAGGCTTCAACAATCCAACAGTTCAAAATGCTTCAACTATCCAACAGTTCAAAATGCTCCAACTATCCAACAGTTCAAAATGCTTCAACAATCCAACAGTTCAAAATGCTTCAACTATCCACCAGTTCAAAATGCTCCAACTATCCACCAGTTCAAAATGCTCCAACTATCCAACAGTTCAAAATGCTCCAACTATCCAACAGTTCAAAATGCTCCAACTATCCAACAGTTCAAAATGCTTCAACTATCCAACAGTTCAAAATGCTCCAACTATCCAACAGTTCAAAATGCTCCAACTATCCAACAGTTCAAAATGCTCCAACTATCTGCACATTGTTATTTAGATTTATTGTCATTTATTGTCTCACTTTTCTACTCTACTAGACAATTCCATATGTCATCATATTACAAAACATATTATATATAGTTGATGCTGATGCCATACCCCCTGAGCTGATTAAACAAGGGAAGCCAGCTCTACTACCACTTCTCCATGAACTTCTCTGTCTATGCTGGAAGGAAGGTGAAGTGCCACAAGACATGCGCGATGCAAAGATAGTCACACTCTTCAAGAATAAGGGTGACAGAAGCGACTGCAACAACTATCGCGGCATATCCCTACTCAGCATTGTTGGCAAAGTATTTGCTCGGGTTATTCTCGCAAGACTGCAGGTGGTAGCAGAGCGCATATACCCAGAATCCCAGTGTGGTTTCCGATCTGGCCGATCCACCGTCGACATGATCTTTTCAGTGAGGCAACTCCAGGAAAAGTGTAGGGAGCAACAACAGCCACTGTACCTCGCATTCGTGGACCTAACAAAGGCATTCGACCTGGTCAGTCGCTGTGGACTTTTCAAACTGCTACACAAGATTGGCTGTCCACCAAAATTGCTAAGCATGATCACGTCGTTCCACAAAGACATGAAGAGCACCGTCAGCTTCGACGGCGACATTTCCAAGCCTTTTCCCATCCTCAGCGGAGTCAAGCAAGGCTGCGTCCTCGCACCGACGCTCTTCGGCATCCTCTTTTCACTCCTCCTGACATATGCCTTCCAGTCCTCCTCTGACGGTGTCCACATCCACACCCGACACGATGGCAAGCTATACAACTTGGCCCGCTTGCGTGCCAAAACCAAAACAACTCGTGTCCTACTCAGGGAGATGCTGTTCGCTGACGATGCAGCCCTCGCAAGCCACACACACGATGGCCTCCAACGCCTCATGGATCAGTTCTCCAATACATGCCGTGAGTTTGCCCTAACCATCAGCATAAAGAAAACGGAGGTCATGACCCAGGACGTTGCAGATCCAGCTCCCATAGCCATTAACGGCTCTACACTCGCCATGGTCGACAACTTAAGATATCTAGGATCACTGATATCCAACAACCTGTCCCTCGATGCTGAGATCAATGCACGCATTGGGAAAGCAGCCACCGTCATGTCAAAACTCACCAAGAGAGTCAGTATTATTGTGTTTAAAAAGTAGGTTAAAACACACTAATTAATTACAAGGACACATGTTGTGAAAATCAGCTGTAATGGTATAATATATTTTACAATTCGTTTTTTATTTCCTTCTTTTTCGTTTTCGTTGGAAGAAAGTAAATATATCGGACTGTTTTTGTATAACATTAATATATTTTTCTCTTCCATTAGATTTAGTATAAGGATAAAATCTGACAACTATATCATATGTTATCCCTGTATGCTAGACTGACGCCGGATTCGAGGCTGACCCGTGAGGTGCAAAACGACGTCGGGGGAGCATATTGGGGTGTAGCTTGCTTTGTAAATGAATCATATACTGACATCATGTAAACACAAAGAATCGAAATGATGAAATATCCTGCGATATCTAAATGCAATATATAAACAACACAGACTTCTAATAACAATATTTAAATAAGCGATCTAGTATTCTTGCTTACTAGTCAATAATCATTTATTTTCGTTATGTTCTTTTTAATCATTTGCATCATAAACTACTTCGGTATTATCACATGTTTTTCACATAGACATGAACATGTAACAAACTACAATTTTTACTTGTAATGTTAATGGTTTAGCAAACAAAAAAAAGAGAAATGCTGTGTTCCAATGGATAAAATCTCAAAACGCAGGTATAACTTTACTGCAAGAAGTACATTGTAGAGAGTCGGACCGCAAAGACTGGGGAAAAGAATGGGATGGAAAAATTATATGTAGCGGTAATAGTTCAAATCAAACAGGTGTAGCAATTTTGATAAAAAACGGATTAAAAATAGAAATTATGAAAATATATGAAATTGTTATTGGACGCATGTTAGCAGTACAGGCCAAGATTGAAAATAAACAGATAATTATTATAAACATTTATGGCCCAAACAGGGACGACATGATGTTTTTTCAAAAACTTGAAGATTTCATGAAGAACCACTCTGACAATTCATTCATAACAGGTGGGGATCTTAACGTTCCTCTAGACCCACATTTGGATAAACAAGGTGGTAACTATCAAACGCATTCAAAAAGTCGGAATAAATTAAAGTCACTTATGGAAACATTTGAACTTGTTGATGTATATAGAATTCATAATCCAAACAAGAAAAGATACACTTGGCGTTCTGCGGTAAGACCAGGTATAGTATGTAGACTTGATTATATACTCATCTCAAATGACATCCTGAACTTAGTAAAATGTTCGGATATAAAACAAAGTTTTAAGTCAGACCACTCTATAGTGTTTGTTGAAATTGACTTTGAGCCCATAGAAAGAGGCCCGGGTGTTTTCAAAATGAATAATAGTCTGCTTCTAGAAGACGAATATAAAGAAAACATGTCAAAAGCCATAAGTGAAACACGGGAAATAAATAAAGATGCAAATCCACAAATTAGATGGGAAATAATCAAAAGCACCATTCGAAATGAAACTATTAAATTTGCAAGCTACAAAAATAAAATAAATACAAACTATTATAAAAACATTACAAAGGAAATTGAAGAAATAGAGAACAGACTATCCGATAAATACGAAGAAAATCTTATTAGAGATCTAAACCAAAAAAAGACAGAATTAGAAGAGTTTTATAATGAAAAGATAAATGGGATTATAACAAGAATCAAAAGTTACAAAATTGAGAATAGGGAAAGAAATGTTAAATTACTGAAAGCACTAGAAAAAAGGAATGCCGAAAGAAAACTAATTACGAATTTAAATGTAGACGGTAAGACTGTTACAAATCAAAATGAAATCCTATATGAACAGAAACGATATTATGAAAACCTATATAAAGAAAGTAAGCAGACAAATATAAATCATAATTTTTACAATGAACATGTAATACCTAAACTATCAGATGCTGAAAAGCAATCATGTGAAGGAATGATAACAGAAGATGAATGTAAACGAGCTATTAAGGATATGGAAAATGGCAAAAGTCCAGGATCCGATGGTATAAATGTGGAATTCTACAAGCTATATTGGAACGAAATAAAAACAGATTTGGTAGCCTCTTTTAACTTCTCTTTAGAAACAGAATTACTTAGTCAATTACAAGCACAAAGTATAATCACATTATTACCTAAACCAGGGAAAGACTTATCTCTTCTTTCAAATTGGAGACCTATAAGCTTGTTAAACGTGGATTACAAGATAGTTGCTAAAGTAGTTGCTAACAGAATAAAGTCAGTCTTAGATAAATTAATAGACAACAGCCAAACAGGCTTTATAAAAGGCCGATATATAGGAGAAAACATACGGTTATTGTATGATGTCATAGAATATACTGAAAACAATAATGTTCCTGGTCTTTTATTCTTTGCCGATTTTGAAAAAGCGTTCAACAGCCTGAACCATAAGTTTATGCAAACGGTACTAGATATATTTAATTTTGGCCCTATCCTAAAAGAATGGATCAAACTTTTCTACAATAACCCTTCAAGTTGTGTGTTATATAACGGTTTTTGTCAGAGTCATTTAGCATAAAAAGAGGGGTTAGACAAGGTTGTCCTTTATCACCGTATATTTTTATATTAGCTATCGAGTTACTATCCATTGCAATACGTAATAATAATGATGTGAAAGGTATATCAACAAAGAAGTGAAAAATAGTATGTTTGCAGACGATGCCACTATTATTTTAGATGGCTCTAAGAAGAGCTATTCAGAAATGTTACAAATGTTTGATGACTTTGCATGTATTTCAGGCCTAAAACTTAATTATGATAAATGTTCAGTTCTCAGAATAGGGTCTATTAGGAATCAGCATGATCTTATTTACTGTAGAAAGAAGAATGAAAAAATACAATGGACTCCAGAAAGTGCTAAAACGTTGGGTATCATTTTCCATGCAAAACCAAAACAAATACTTCATTTAAACTATGAACAACGAATACATCAATTCCATACCGATATCAAAAGATGGAAAGCTAGAAGACTAACTACAATAGGTAATATCTCAGTGTATAAATCATTAATATTACCAAAATTAACGTACTTATTCTCTGTCCTCCCAAACCCATCTGATGAAACTTTAAACATGTTAACTCAAAACAGCTACGAATTTATATGGAACTCAAAAAGAGATAAAGTAAAACGTAACGTTGTAATACAAGACTTTAAATATGGAGGATTAAACATGATTGATATCAAGTTATTTCTAAACTCCATCAAATCCAGTTGGATCAAAAGAATAATCAATGTGTCGAATAAAGGTGCATGGAAATTTATAATAAATAAACAGCTACAAAAAATAGGCGGATGGCTTTTATTTCGAAGTAATATAACAAGAGACATAATGAAATTAAAAATTACAAGTACATTTTTAAAAGAAATTTTGATAGCATGGAGCAAAATCAACTATGACAAAGACCCCCACACATAAAAACGCAGATACTTTGGAATAACTCACATATAAAAAATAATAACGATACTATGGTATTCCCTCATTGGATCAACAAAAACATAATTTATGTCAGACATCTATAACATGGATACCAAAACATTTAAAACTCTAAAAGATTTAAATACGGAATATCAAATATCTAACACTGAATTCCTCAATTATTATAAATTAATAGCATCAATTCCCAAAGAATGGATAAGGAAGCTGGAGAGTGTTGGTGACTTTGATACTCCTACTGACAAGATAAATGCATATGAAATCTTAGATAAGACAAACACAAGCTATATAAATAAAAAACTTACTGAAATACAAAAAATGAAAAACTTACAAGATAAGACAAAATCACAAATAAAATGGGAACTAATTTTCCCGCAAAAACAGTTCAGTTGGATTGAATCTAGCTTGTGTGATTTTTGTAGTATGGAAATAGAAAGTATAGATCACCTGTTCTGGAACTGCACAAGATCGCAATGTTTTTGGAATTAATTATTGAAATGGATGGAGGATATTGATATTGATATAAATCAAGACAAATTCGATGTATATTTTCATACTAACAATAAAACAGTATCGTACATTTTATTATTTGCAAACTATTTTATACATACCTGCAAACAGAATAAGTTGTTACCTAACATAATGATTTTTAAGCAAAAAGTAATTGCAAGAATTAAATTAGAAAAATATACAGCATTTCGAAACTGTGAGGGGGGGTGAAAAGAAAAAGGGGGGGTGGGTGTGGGGGTGGCATAAGGTTGGATTATGTTTTGGTGGCGGATATATAGGTGGAGACATGGGGGAGTGTGCGGGGGCGAAGTAGGGAGTCTCTCTTGGGTGGGGTGTGTTTTGTGGGTTGGTGTTCTCTCGCGATATTAACAAAACTAGGGGGGGGTGAGGGGGGGGTGGTTTGTGCTAGGTTGTTTTGTGTTAATTTTTCTCTTCTTTTTCACATGCTTTGTCTAAACATAACATTCTTATATATTGAATTATGTAATGTATTGTATACATATGTAAATGTAACTGTTTTGTACACATTTCATTACTATGTTCTTTGTAAGGTACAAGTGGGATGGCCTCGACCCGCTTGCTACCTAGGACGAGGCAAATAAACGGACCTTAAACGTGGCTCAAAAAAAAAAAAAAAAAAAAAAAAAAAAGGAGAGAGTCTGAGAGAATAGAAACCTAACGCTGAACACCAAGTTGAAGGTCTACCTACCAGGCCTGCATACTCAGCACGCTCCTCTACGGCAGTGAGTCATGGACGACATATGCCAGACAAGAGACAAAGCTGAACTCATACCATATGAAGTGCCTTCGCAGGATCTTGGGAATCACTTAGGAAGATAGGGTCACCAATACAGAGGTCCTCAGCAGAGCGAGTTCAACAACCATCTATGCAATGCTCAGTGAACGCCGCCTGCGCTGGCTAGGTCATGTCCGACGCATGGATAAAGGACGCATCCCCAAAGATCTACTATACGGTCAACTTGAACAAGGATCACGTCCAACTGGTCGCCCCCACCTAAGATACAGGGACGCTTGTAAGAGGGACCTGCGTTCAGCGCAAATCAACATAGAGTCTTGGGAGGACACAGCATCAAACCGGTCATCATGGAGACACGTTGTGAAAGCTGGGGTCAGACGCGTCGAGGCTGAGCGAACTACGCTTCGTGAGCAGAAACGACAGAAGCGCAAGGCATCAACCAAACTGGATGACTCGATCTTCACCTGCGATGACTGCAACAGAGACTGCCACTCAAGAATAGGCCTACTCAGTCACCGCAGAAGATGTTCCTCAACAAGAGCGCAATCCATCGCCTCATAAGACGGACGGAGGCTGATGAGGATTATATATAGTTTCTCTAATGTTCAGCTTTAACATTACTATATAATTCCAATGTGCAGTTTTCACTTATAGTCCTCCTATCTTTTGATTGCATTTGATTTGTATATATGTTGAGGGCCTCGTGGTAGATTCACTTATGTCGAAAATTAAAGTCTTTACTATTATTATTATTATTATTATTATTATTATTATTATTATTATTATTGATATTTTTATTCTATTTTTAGTTAAAGCGTCGTGAAGGAAACGCGGACTATTATTCTGTAGTTATATCTGATCTCGGGTGTGCAAAAACCGATGAAGCGGTAATCTATTACTTATAATTCGATGATGATTGAGTTTATTTACCCTCGCCTCCGGCAAACCATATGGGCGAGCGCACTAAGAAGATTAGTAGACATCTAAGTTGTTTATGTAGACAGCTGGTAAGGCATCTTCGTTCTTCGCAGGGTGACAAGTCCTGTTTCCTCTTTCTAATGGGTCCCTTGTAGGGCCACCCTCTTCACTGTTGGTCACCCCGCAGCAGCATTTATACGGATCTGACAGTTAGACCTCTGGTCGTCGGTTGTCACTCAGGGGAGCGTGGATGCCACGACCGTTGCCGCTCCCTCAGGTCCGCCGTCTCGTCTATCCGCCGGAGAAGTAGAAGGAGGAGAAAGATCGAAGAAGCCAGCGAAGATATAGTGTGTATTTCAAACACTATCTAGAAGAGACGGCGGATCTGTCCTGATGCGCCATAGCCGTGGCTCCATATGCTGGCGAGCTTCCCCCTTCGCAAGATCGACGACCAGAAGATCCCAGAATCCTACGCTGTTGCTGCGGGATGTGCCCCGGTCACGACGTGCACGTCGTGAGGAGATCGACCGGGACTTATAATTCCATCTACTAACCACTATTTATTTGATCACAAAACTATGAGTTACATCCTAGTCACTGATTGGTTGTTTTTTTGGAGTTTAAGGTCGCACCAACAGCTCAGGTCATATGGCGACTATCCAGCTATTATTGGTGGTCGAAGACCCCATGTGCTTCTTCGAGCAGAGTTCCAGGTACGGACGGGCACCCGGGTTGAACAACTGGCACTCCGCAAACAAGGATAGCTTCCTCACATAAAGAAGTCGACCCTAACTCGATGGGATTCGAACCTACACACATCCTGGTGAAGGCTACGTTTGAAATGTGTTATTTTTCTTTCAGCGTGTATCTTGGTTTATCTGACAAATTAGCTTAAGCACTACTTTATTTCAATATATGTACATACAGTGTCTTTTATAATACACAGTGTGTAAACAGGATTGAGAAAAAAGTAGATCCCTCTCCTTGTCTGACAATGTGTTTATTTTATTGGGTGATACTTCTTATTGCTATTATAGAACTGTACAGCTGGACAGTGTCTGGGAACTCGGGCATACTGGGCACCCGAAATCTCCTTAGCAAACACACTCCACAGCAAGGCGTCAGACGTGTTCAGTCTTGGACTGGTCTTTTGGGAACTGTAGACCAGGCAACGTTCATATGATGAGGTATATAGAAATTATGAGTTAACTTGATCTTCATATGGTTGATACCTTGCATGTAGACAGCTTGCTTTCTCAATTCGTAAGTGTGTGTGCGCGCGCGCGCGCGTGCGTGCGTGCGTGGCGTGCGTGTGCGCGTTCACGCGAGTACGCGTACACGCGTGCGCGTACGCGTACTTGCGTGCGTGTGCATTTATTTATCCACGTTACCGGTTGCCCATATGAGCGACGCCTCCTGAAGAGATTAGTCATTTTAGATTGTTGGAGGATAGAGAAATGATACAGACAGAGACCCATTCCAGCCTCCTCTGGTTCTATTACGTGCACGGTGTAAACGTACTAACACGAGACCTCGGTTTAAAGTCTAATCCGAAATACTATGATACGAGTCCTTTTAGTATGACATAGTGTTGGATCGAACCTGCGTCCCCTCGACTACAAGGACAGCGTGTGTTAACCAATGATCCGATAGAGACTGTTGGTACGACAGCGGTGCTTCTTTTATACAACTTTCGTTTAGCTCGATTACGAAACAATTTATTACATTAGTTTAGTTGCCACAATCGTGACGAGGAAGCGAGATGCAATGTGTATTTTAAGTGTATTGTCCAAGGGCAGCACCACAGTGGTTCTGGTGGGCTGGAACAATGGCGCAGCAAGTGGATCCTTCATGTTCATGTCGTTGCCATAGAACCCAAAGATACATGTGTAGATGCGTACGTAATCTGATATATCCGAACATGTGTCAACATATACACGGATTTATCATACGAGGTATGTTTACTTGTATTACTTGCAGAATGGCCGTCTTAGGCACGATTTGATGATGGTGTTAGTCAAGGATAAAGTAACAGAACATTTGATTAGACAATGTCTCAAGAATAAACCAACATCCAGAGTATCTACTAGAGATTTACTAGGACATTCGCAATAACAAATAGTAACATACTTATATGTATGTTCATTTAATGTCAAACCCCTCGCGGGGACTTAGACATGTTTTCCTGTTACATACGTGGCCTGACCGAGTATCGAGCCGGGGACCGTTCGATTCCAAATCCGACGCTCTATCACTGGACCATGGACGCCACTACACGTATCTTATTATTATGATTCAGTTACATCTGACGGAAATAAAAACCTTCAAAGAGGCATTCAGTGCCTTATAGGAGCAACGCCACTACACACGCACCTGTTTCACCTGGCCCACATTCATGTATAAGGCATGCAATCAATACTAAAATGCAATTGCAACTTTGATAAACAAACATGCAACGTCCTGCTACTTCTCAATGTAGAGTTTCCAATATACAGAGCACTGGTAACATATGTTCACATCATATGGATAAGTTATGTCAGTGTCAATCAGTACACATATATATATATATTGTTAGAATTAGGCATGCTATACTAGAGGACATAGATAACGCACACTTCGGATAAGTGTGTTTTTACATGAAAAAGAATAACTATACAAATACATAGTTTTAAACATTTTGGAATAGTTTTAGTTGTTCAGTTTGTGTTTTGTAATAAAGATTAGATATATCTTTGATGGAATCCTTCGTATTTCGCGTTCATGTAATACTAATTATATAATGTAGGTGTGCGTTTTCTATGTCCTCTAGTATATCATGTATGTGTGTTTTCTATGTCCTCTAGTATATACTGTAGGTGTGCGTTTTCTATGTCCTCTAGTATATAATGTAGGTGTGCGTTTTCTATGTCCTCTAGTATATAATTTATGTGTGCGTTTTCTATGTCCTCTAGTATATAATGTATGTGTGCGTTTTCTATGTCTCTAGTATATAATGTAGGTGTGCGTTTTCTATGTCCTCTAGTATATAATGTAGGTGTGCGTTTTCTATGTCCTCTAGTATATAATGTAGGTGTGCGTTTTCTATGTCCTCTAGTATATAATGTAGGTGTGCGTTTTCTATGTCCTCTAGTATATAATGTAGGTGTGCGTTTTCTATGTCCTCTAGTATATAATGTAGGTGTGCGTTTTCTATGTCCTCTAGTATATAATGTAGGTGTGCGTTTTCTATGTCCTCTAGTATATAATGTAGGTGTGCGTTTTCTATGTCCTCTAGTATATAATGTAGGTGTGCGTTTTCTATGTCCTCTAGTATATAATGTAGGTGTGCGTTTTCTATGTCCTCTAGTATATAATGTAGGTGTGCGTTTTCTATGTCCTCTAGTATATAATGTAGGTGTGCGTTTTCTATGTCCTCTAGTATATAATGTAGGTGTGCGTTTTCTATGTCCTCTAGTATATAATGTAGGTGTGCGTTTTCTATGTCCTCTAGTATATAATGTAGGTGTGCGTTTTCTATGTCCTCTAGTATATAATGTAGGTGTGCGTTTTCTATGTCCTCTAGTATATAATGTAGGTGTGCGTTTTCTATGTCCTCTAGTATATAATGTAGGTGTGCGTTTTCTATGTCCTCTAGTATATAATGTAGGTGTGCGTTTTCTATGTCCTCTAGTATATAATGTAGGTGTGCGTTTTCTATGTCCTCTAGTATATAATGTAGGTGTGCGTTTTCTATGTCCTCTAGTATATAATGTAGGTGTGCGTTTTCTATGTCCTCTAGTATATAATGTAGGTGTGCGTTTTCTATGTCCTCTAGTATATAATGTAGGTGTGCGTTTTCTATGTCCTCTAGTATATAATGTAGGTGTGCGTTTTCTATGTCCTCTAGTATATAATGTAGGTGTGCGTTTTCTATGTCCTCTAGTATATAATGTAGGTGTGCGTTTTCTATGTCCTCTAGTATATAATGTAGGTGTGCGTTTTCTATGTCCTCTAGTATATAATGTAGGTGTGCGTTTTCTATGTCCTCTAGTATATAATGTAGGTGTGCGTTTTCTATGTCCTCTAGTGTATAATGTATGTGTGCGTTTTCTATGTCCTCTAGTATATAATGTAGGTGTGCGTTTTCTATGTCTTCTGATATATAATGTAGGTGTGCGTTTTCTATGTCTTCTGGTATATCATGTAGGTGTGCGTTTTCTATGTCCTCTAGTATATAATGTAGGTGTGCGTTTTCTATGTCCTCTAGTATATCATGTAGGTGTGCGTTTTCTATGTCTTCTGGTATACTTTTATATGGATTAATGCCAAGCTGGCCATGAATGCTAGGACTGTGGTTGAAATACTAATCCTTTCAGGATATTTACGAAACACATAATAACGTATTATCCAAAATGTGTCAAGTGTCAGTGACATTATGATTATATTATTTATTTATATGTACATACTGGGATTATGAAAATTAATGTGTGAAACGTGTGAACAACATTACTATATTATTAGCCACGGCTTTTGAAAAAAGTACACTGCACTCCGTAAATTGAAGCACTGCTATATAATCAAGGTCGACAGTAGGGTGTTTTACTTTGGAGAGCTAATGGTCTTTTCAATCTACTTGTATTATATATAAAAACAAAGTTTTGTATTACAGAAATTCCCTAACGCCAGTTTAATGTCAACGTAACAGTGTTTCTTGATAAATAATACTTGTATGATATGTTGTTGAAATATAATGTTCATCCTCTGTTACTAATACAATAAACACACTTGAATATGTATGTATCTAGCCAGTCACGTGATGTAAATGTATTACATGATTATGTACTATGTACAAGCTTAATAATAAAATGTTGTTCTGTTCTGTTGTTCTGTATTTATTGTGAATATAATTATTTGTTTTAAATTATGTTACATAATATGTTTAAATCAATGGCATTTTATCATATTGGATATAAACAGAATACTATTCTATACGGGTAAATATCGACTACTAAGAAGGAATTTGGTATTATTAAATATACATATCAATTAAGATAAGTTCAGTCCATGGCCTATCACAAGTTTACAGTCTACATCCGCTATGTCTAAGTCGGTTATGTCGAATTCTCCGGTTATCTCGAAATCGGACCAATGTCCCGTTTCAGACACTATAATATTACATATAACGATCTCTGTTTATACCGAATTTCCTTAAGTCAAACTTCGGAGTATTTTGTTCGGTCCGACGGAATTCGACATAACGGATGTAGACTGTATTAGAAACCATCCAAGTTACAATTAATGGGATGACCTGGTATGACTTGTTTTGTTCGTTTTGGGAGCTTAGCTTTGCACCAATAGCTTTGGTCATATGGCGACTCTCCAGCAATTATTGATGAGGAAGACCTCCGAGCAGTATTTCAGGCACGGACGGTCGGTGTGGTAGAACCACCGACCTACAGCAAGCCAGCTGGATAGCTTCCTCACATGAACCAATTCGAACATACAGTGGGATTCGAACATACAGAAGTGAGGAGCAAGTGATTTGAAGTCAACGACCGTAACCACTCGGCCACGGATGTTCATCCAAACACATGACTTAGTATGCAATATAGTCAAACCTGTCTTAAGCAGCCATCCAAGGGAGTCAGAGAAAGTGGCTGCTTAACACAGGTGGCTGCTTAATAGAGGTCAAACAGGTTGGCTGCTTAATGCAGGTGACCACTAACACAGGTTTCACTGTATATATATTGATGGGGTTGCTGGGGTTGAATAAGGTGATTGAATGGACATGACAATCTTGTGAAATCTACATCCTGTATAATTATATAGATGTATAATATAATATGAACTTGTACTATAGTGCTCTTTATTCGTTCATAGTCAATAAGTGGGTTGCGACAAACTAATATATTCCTGTGACAGTCCTGCTAAAACAGATATCATACCGGAATATAATCCATCCAACCAAAGATCCTTAATTATAGCTTCTAGTTGGGGCTGGTGACATGTTCGTGGTTCTTCTGGTATCCAATTTTAGTATCATTATATAGCTTTCTGTACTTGTCTTTCTCTGCAGTTATCTCTTTAATCTCAGTTTGAAGTTTTAGAATCTGATCTTCCTTCTTCTGTAGGACAATGTCCATGTCTCGTTTCTTTTTAGATATCTCTATGCGATATTTTGAACTCAAATTTAGGTCTTCGTTTTTAAGTTCTTCATGTTTTGTTGCTAATGACTTTATTCTGTCCAGCAATTGGTTAGGTTCGGTTCGTTCCCTACCAATAGCATTAAGGCTGGTGTCTAAGCTTCTCGTCATCAGGGTTCCACCGAAGTTGGCTGTTCGTTTGAAGTTCCCTGGCCAATTACGCGGGATTGCCCTTCTCGCTGCCTTCGGTGAAGAGTTTACACTTTCGTTATTAGTTGAACAAAATTCTGGCTCTACTCTGCTCAGATAATTAACACACTCTCCGTATTCTCTATTGATTTCTCGAATACAAGATTTCATTGCTGCTATATTGTCTTGTACAGACAGTGGGTTATTTTCTAAATTTTGTAGGGCCTTTTCAATTTCTGAAATTCCTTGTACATTAAATCCGTGTAATTTCTTTTGCAAATGCTTACGCCTCATTTCTGCTCTGAATTTATCCGACAATGTAATTTCTTGATGTACATATTCCAACAATTCTTTTTCCAAAAGTTGCAAGGAATCAAGTACTGATAAAATGGCATTATCATTCAAAGGTGGCGATTCTTTTTGAACACTGACAGGCATGTCCGCTTCTCCATTTACCAACTGTTTATGAAAACCCGGAGAGTTTAGTTTTTTCAGTGTTATGCTTCTACTTTCCATCCAATCTCTACATTGTCTTATAATTCGTGTAGAATGTCGTCGGCCTTCTGTTTCTTTATCTAGAACTCTCCGCCGTGTCTTCACCAACTTCTCTATGTCGTCCATTAGATTTGCAAACAGGTCTTGAGTTTTCTGTGGTGCCTTGTTCTGTCTTGCAGAGTGCCGACCGAAAGATAAAACTGTTTTAATTTTAGTGTCACATTCTTTAGTATGTTCTACTATATCCGCATTCTGTGTTGCCACGGTTTCACAATCTTGATGCAGTTTTTGAATGACGGCCTGGCAGCGCGTCAACTGTTGCTTGGAACGCTTCAAACTCTGCTGGACGTTTGACCATATCTCTTTTTCTGATACGGCTGGTTTTCCGTCGTCGTCATCCATCGGTGCTTCTGTTAGATATATTCCAGTCCGGCGTTCCTCCGTCGTTAGGAAGTCGTTCATCTGCTTCATCTGAATATCGAGATGATTCTGAACTGTAACAAAGACAAGCGTGTGTAATGGATGCGGTGTATAGTTGTACGTATATAGATAGTACGGGCCAAAATGTTATGTAGAAGACGGTATTACGTAGTAGAACATTATAATACAAGGGTATTTGTTTGTTTCCGTAAAATATCGCATTATATTTCACTGAATGAACATTGAAAGCTATGTGATAATAACGTTCTATGTTCACGAGTGAACTATTATTCGATCGTTCACTTCAACAAACAAAATTAATATTATTTTAATTTTAGGCTGAAACATGTTTTTATGATAGAAAACCATGCAACCGTGTGCCAAACGCCCAAAGAACAATGTGTTTAGATGACAATACATCGCGCTCTGATAGACGTCATTAATGAACGATCGAATAATATTTCACTCGTGAACATAAAAAGCTATTATTAATACTCGTGGCTAACGCCACTCGTGATAATAATACTTTCACTGTTCGTTCGGTAAAATAAAATCCGATCATAAACTAAAACAAACAAATATCCTCTGATAGAATTATATAGGAGTACTGGACGTGGGTCCACCTGAAATAGTATGTATTGTGAAATGTAGCCATTTAACAACCATTTACAGTGATATAATATTTTGATTGTATATTGCTATACGGAAACACATACAACATACATGTACATGTATATAGAATGTGTCAAATCCATTGGAATAAATGCATCTATAGTCGAAAACTGTGTATACATACATGTATATAGCACTTTGTGTTTTTAGCATGTACTTTAAACACATACGAGTATAGATGAATTATGCGCAATTTTGACGTCGTATATTTCTCAAACTGCATAGCTATTTCATTCACAGATGGTACGTTCATTCAGTATATGCATCTCCTCTCCGACATGTCAGATGGTACTTACATTCATTCAGTATCTGCATCTCCTCTCCGACATGTCAGGTGGTACTTACATGTACATTCATTCAGTATCTGCATCTCCTCTCCGACATGTCAGATGGTACTTACATTCATTCAGTATCTGCATCTCCTCTCCGACATGTCAGATGGTACTTACATTCATTCAGTATCTGCATCTCCTCTCCGACATGTCAGATGGTACTTACATTCATCCAGTATCTGCATCTCCTCTCCGACATGTCAGATGGTACTTACATTCATTCAGTATCTGCATCTCCTCTCCGACATGTCAGATGGTACTTACATTCATTCAGTATATGCATCTCCTCTCCGACATGTCAGATGGTACTTACATTCATTCAGTATCTGCATCTCCTCTCCGACATGTCAGGTGGTACTTACATGTACATTCATTCAGTATCTGCATCTCCTCTCCGACATGTCAGATGGTACTTACATTCATTCAGTATCTGCATCTCCTCTCCGACATGTCAGATGGTACTTACATGTACATTCATTCAGTATCTGCATCTCCTCTCCGACATGTCAGATGGTACTTACATTTATTCAGTATCTGCATCTCCTCTCCGAAATGTCAGATGGTACTTTCATCCAGTATCTGCATCTCCTCTCCGACATGTCAGGTGATACTTACATTCATCCAGTATCTGCATCTCCTCTACGCCATGTCAGGTGGTACTTACATTCATCCAGTATCTGCATCTCCTCTCCGACATGTCAGGTGGTACTTACATTCATCCAGTATCTGCATCTCCTCTCCGCCATGTCAGGTGGTACTTACATTCATCCAGTATCTGCATCTCCTCTCCGCCATGTCAGGTGGTACTTACATTCATCCAGTATCTGCATCTCCTCTCCGACATGTCAGGTGGTACTCAGTATATGCATCTCCTCTCCGACATGTCAGGTGGTACTTACATTCATCCAGTATCTGCATCTCCTCTCCGACATGTCACAGATGGTACTTACTTTCATTCAGTATCTGCATCTCCTCTCCGACATGTCATGTGGTACTTACGTTCAGTATCTACATCTCCTCTCCGACATGTCAGGTGGTACTCAGTATATGCATCTCCTCTCCGACATGTCAGATGGTACTTACTTTCATTCAGTATCTGCATCTCCTCTCCGACATGTATTAGTAGAGTCGCCACATGACTTTGTTTGCACTTCTGAAGGCATTCTATCACTTTATAATACACCGAATCCTCGTCATGTCTGCTAACAATGATGTCCAAGATACAACTGTTTCTTGCAGCAGTGTCCTCCATTTGCTGTAAATAACGTACATCATTATGTTACTATCGTTTGGTTGGTGTTTACGAAGTACAAGCACGTACACGTTACACTTGTAACCTAGCGACTGGTGTGGTTCTGTATTCCTTGGCTCTCCGGGATCGTTAGTAACGAAAATACATGCATACTAGAGGCCATAGAAAACGCACACATCGGATAACTATATAAATACATACTTTTAAACATTTTGTAATATTTTTAGTTGTTCAGTTTGTGTTTTGTAATAAAGATTTGATATATCTTTGATGGAATCCTTCGTATTTCGTTTTCGTGTAATAATATTCATATAATGTAGGTGTGCGTTTTCTATGTCCTCTAGTATAACAACAAGTATTGCGAAATCAAACTTTTAGTTAGTTATTAATTATATAATGTATCTGGCCTGCAAATGTATTTCGTCAGCCCACGAGATATGGTGTCTCTCAATAGTAACCAGCGCTCTCTCCCGATACAGATATGGGTGCTATTTAATACCGAGAATAGAACAATACGGTCAAATCATCATCACATGACATTCAGATTGTTATATCATCGTACTAGCAGCCATTTGACCTGGAACTAGTTAGATTCAGTTCTAACCAATGCAAATCAGCCTACCTGCGAGATGATGCCTGATGTAGGTATGTGCTTATCAGCCCGCTCGCGCGCTAATCTCGTGGTCAGCTAGGCTGGAGTAGAGCGCTGTCCATTTGACCATAGGACATGGCATTCCGTTGCGCTTGGAAGCTTTATTTTAGGATCACCCAGAATACACTGGTATTGCTGACGTAGTTCACATTTAGGCTGATGTAATCATAATAATCAGCATTTTATAATGTCAATCGATTTTGCAATTGGTCATGCCATCAGCCGATGGATAACCTGCGAGCTGATGCCTGATATATGTATGTTTTACGTTTATTTATCGCCGCTACCGGTTGCCCATATTCATAATAATCAGCATTTTATAATGTCAATCTATTTTGCAATTGGTCATGCCATCAGCAGATGGATAACCTGCGAGCTGATGCCTGATATATGTATGTTTTACGTTTATTTATCGCCGCTACCGGTTGCCCATATTCATAATAATCAGCATTTTATAATGTCAATCTATTTTGCAATTGGTCATGCGGTCAACCGATGGATAACCTGCGAGCTGATGCCTGATATATGTATGTTTTACGTTTATTTATCGCCGCTACCGGTTGCCCATATTCATAATAATCAGCATTTTATAATGTCAATCGATTTTGCAATTGGTCATGCGGTCAACCGATGGATAACCCATTATATAGCACTGTGCTGTCTGTATTTTAGAAACCCACATCCTACTTCTACTGACTGATACTTTTCGAACAGAATAATATTCTGGAATATAAATGAATTCCAATGTTCCTAAATGCACTAACTAAGTTACCTGCAGTTGTACACAGTCCGTGATGTTGATGATTCCGCATTGTGATAGAGCTGCTAACAATTCCTTGCTGAGGTCAAGGTCACGAACAATGGCGACTTTGTTCTCCTCAATCTTTTGTTTTAATACGTCCATTTTCTGACACACTAGTTCCTGCTGTTATCTGTTATAGTAAAATAACATAACTAAGCGAGCCTATATTTAATACAATTATCCAATGCATCTACTATTGGTGATATTTATTTATATCTTTACCAATATGTGGCGTTTGACATTAAAGGAACATACATACATACATATCTGCTGTTATTATATTCATTCATCATTTCGTGGCGTACATTTGAACATTTTATATTCTATATAAGTGTGTGTATATTTTACATATTGGATCGTTTTCGGCTTATATCCTATACATAAAGCTAACCCCCATTCAATAATATCCATAACTTCGCATACTCTTAATCATGCATATACTATTATTGAATAATGAAGGCACATTAATATACCGGTATCCGGTTGTCTTGCTCTCAATGAAAACTGTTTGTCAATTTACAGCAGAATATTAAAGATTTCGACCAAAGTATTGTAATTATAAAATGATCACGCAAATAATAAACACTTCAGGGATATATGGGTTAACTACCCGTTGGTGGTAAGTAAATAGAGGTGAAGTACTTTGGAAGTTTCTTGCACCCAATGGCGAATGACATATAATTAATTAATGTCATAGTATACGTAATATTACCGTAACGATTAATATCGACAAATATACATAAAGTAAGGTCATTAATACATTTCAGATGGGACATTAAACCGAGGTCTCGTGTCGGTGCTTTACACCGTGCACGTAAATGAACCAGAGGAGACTCTGGAATGGGTCTCTGTCTGTATCATTGCACTATCCTCCAAAATCTAAAATAACTAATCTCTTCAAGAGGCGTCGCTCATATGGGCAACCGGTAGCGACGATAAATAAACGTAAAACACACACATGCGAGCTTTAGCCTGATATGTGCATAGTGATCAGCATTTTATAATGTCAATCTATTGTGTAATGGCCCATTCTATAGCCTTATGTATGTATTTTAGACCCCCCCCCCAGCCTACTCTTACTGAATCATACTTTTCTAACGCAATACTATTGGAACTTGATACTGTTATAGAATATAAATGTTAGAAGAATTCAATGCACATAGAGCAGACAAACTTACATAATACCGGAAAGGGAAGTATGTGAGATGGTACGATGGTCGCCATATCGGACAGGTGGGTTTTCTCCGGGTACTCCGGTTTCCTCCCACATGAATGACCACACATACGCTTTCATCCGAGCCAACAAGAGTGATTAACATAAGTTGTTAAAACTTGCTTCGCAATCGTTGTAAAAATAAATAAAGTATTAAATAAAAAAATACCGGAATAGATCTGACGGATAGCTCAGATGCACTCATCCCCCGCTATCGACAGCTGAACGTTCCTAAGTGGTGTACATATACATGTGTGTCTGCCTATTGTCTGTTGAAACGTGTCTTCCATTGGTGGAAGTCGTGATAGCGCAGTGGATGCGCGTTCGCTTCAGGTGCGAAAGGTCCGGAGTTCGAGCCCCACTGGAGCCGTTACGATTGTGCCCTTAGGCAAGGCATTTAAATTCCACGTTGCCTCTTCTCTCTCCCTCGTGGCGATGGGTTCCATCAGGAATGAGGTCTCGAGAGTGATTTATATAAGTTGAAATAACTTGTTTCGCAATCGAGCTAAAATAAATTTGTATAAACTAAACTAATCTTCCATTGGTGCTTATAACTTAAGCTTAACACTACTATATCTCATACGAGATTAAATTCGTACAGTTTCCCCAGCTATTGTTGGTGGAGGAGCATCGCCGGTGCACCTTCGGGCTGTTGTTCAGACACGGACTGGTCTGGTGCAGGGTAGAACCACCGATCGTTTGCAAACCAGCTGGATAGTTTCCTCACTTGAAAGAATTCGACACCCCTACTGGGATTCGAACCTCCAGAGGTGAGGGACAAATTATCTGAAGTCAGCGAGCGAACGTAACCGCTCGGCCACGAACTTGACAAGGGTCCATCGAAACGCAACTACGAGTAGAACAAGGGCCTACTTAAGGTGTGATGTTCATTCGAGTACATAATACAAGAAACAGTTAAGAAACTTTATTTAGCGTCGGATTACATCTACAACTAACATTAATAGCTTACCGTGTCCTTATCGATAGAGTGGAAGTCGTGATAGCGCAGTGGAAGCACGTTCGCTTCATGTACGAAATGCCCGGAGTTCGAGTCCCGCTGGAGCCGTTACGAGTGTGCCCTTTGGCAAGGCATTTATATTCCACATTGCCTCTTCTCTCTCCTTCATAGCGATGGATTCCATCAGGAATGAGATCTCGAGAGTGATTAATATAAGTTGAAAGAACTTGTTTCGCAATCGAGCTAAAATAAATGTGTATTAACTAATCTATACAATCGAAAGAGACTAATCAACAAAAGACGAAAACATGATTTTAAATGTTTAATATAATTGTATGTATACGTATAACTGTTACAAACCTGTTCATGTTTCCAGGTTCCATCAGCCTACCATTTCAAAATCACACTCAAAACATATTCTACAATTATGTCAGTGTCGTGGGTCCTCATTGCATGCGTATAGTACGTCACAATGGGTGCTTGTGAACTATTCAATTAAGTGTCCGCTGGTTGTTTGGATCTTTTGACATTTATATATCCTCTTGGTTTTTATTAGCAACGATATCTATTCAACTCAATCTCGCATACAATTCACATCTCCTTATCGCGTTATAAATACCCAGGGGCGGTCCCAGTGTTACCGGGGAGTACGGTATATGCCGGTTAAACCGCACAAGCAATGGTGTAGTTGAAGCTGAGGTGTCGATATTAACTTTAACTCCACCGACTTGCATTCACGACAGCATTATAAATAACAAATCCAAACTGGGTAGCACGAACTATTTTCTACAACACGTCAGCCTATTTAACGTCGTGTACCGCCGCTGAACTACTTATACGGTCCAAATTGAAACTCTAATGTAAACAGTAAGATTTAACTTATAGATGTTTAATAATAAACGTCAATGTCACGTGATTAAACATTACAATAGCATATCTATTAAGACTTAACGATTATGATCTTATATCTGTCTTACCTAGCCATTTTTTTAACCTAAACATTCTATAGTCTAGTGTATTAACTGTACCACTTCCAAATTTTAAATGTATCAATGTATACAATAACAAGATTACTAGGGTGAGATCTTTCCGAGATCACAACTGTACAATGGTGTACACCACCGTGTGCATATATTTATTTGTAGAAGATACAAACATATACAATGTTACTAATTGTATCATATATTGTATTCATGTTATATATGCATGATATGTTTGTATAATATAATATAATATAATGTCGGACGTAGAACTTCCTGTGAACAATGGAATGGGTAGAGACAGGACTATTATGTCATGTATACATTGGTTCTTTGAAGTCTCTTTTTTTCTTCAGTTGGAAAGATAATAGTGTGTGTGTGTGATTTACGTTAATTTATCGTCACTACCTTTTGCTCACATGAGCGACGCCTCCTGAAAAGATTAGTCATTTCAGATTTTTGGAGGATAGTGCAATGATACAGACAGAGACCCATTCCAGAGTCTCCTCTGGTTCTTTTACGTACACGGTGCACAGCACAGACACGAGACCTCGGTTTAAAGTCCCACTGTTGCCCACTTGAAATACTGTTAATACTGCGGGGTGACCAACGGTGAGGAGTGCGACCACAGACGTAACAGTGCTTTGATAGTATAAGTGGTGCTTTGTTTTTAAATATGTTATAGAAGACACAAGGCATGGAAACCGACCAGGTAGTTAATACCCTGCAGCGGCATGGAAACCGACCAGGTAGTTAATACCCTGCAGCGGCATGGAAACCGACCAGGTAGTTAATACCCTGCAGCGGCATGGAAACCGACCAGGTAGTTAATACCCTGCAGCGGCATGGAAACCGACCAGGTAGTTAATACCCTGCAGCGGCATGGAAACCGACCAGGTAGTTAATACCCTGCAGCGGCATGGAAACCGACCAGGTAGTTAATACCCTGCAGCGACATGGAAACCGACCAGGTAGTTAATACCCTGCAGCGGCATGGAAACCGACCAGGTAGTTAATACCCTGCAGCGGCATGGAAACCGACCAGGTAGTTAATACCCTGCAGCGGCATGAAACCGACCAGGTAGTTAATACCTGCAGCGGCATGGAAACCGACCAGGTAGTTAATACCCTGCAGCGGCATGGAAACCGACCAGGTAGTTAATACCCTGCAGCGGCATGGAAACCGACCAGGTAGTTAATACCCTGCAGCGGCATGGAAACCGACCAGGTAGTTAATACCCTGCAGCGGCATGGAAACCGACCAGGTAGTTAATACCCTGCAGCGGCATGGAAACCGACCAGGTAGTTAATACCCTGCAGCGGCATGGAAACCGACCAGGTAGTTAATACCCTGCAGCGGCATGGAAACCGACCAGGTAGTTAATACCCTGCAGCGTCATGGAAACCGACCAGGTAGTTAATACCCTGCAGCGGCATGGAAACCGACCAGGTAGTTAATACCCTGCAGCGGCATGGAAACCGACCAGGTAGTTAATACCCTGCAGCGGCATGGAAACCGACCAGGTAGTTAATACCCTGCAGCGGCATGGAAACCGACCAGGTAGTTAATACCCTGCAGCGGCATGGAAACCGACCAGGTAGTTAATACCCTGCAGCGGCATGGAAACCGACCAGGTAGTTAATACCCTGCAGCGGCATGGAAA
>CM026397.1:35231480-35586480 GCA_014843695.1 Archivesica marissinica | reverse complement strand
ACCATACATATATAATATATACACATACCAATATATATAATATATAAATATATACAAACATACATATATATATATATACACATACATCATAAATATATATACACATACATATAATATATAACACCACATACATTAATACATATATATATATATATATATATATACAAATATACATACACACACATACATACATACATATATATATATACATATACATATACACACATACATACATACATATATATATATACATATACACACATACATACATACATATATATGTATATCGGTACAGTCGTTTAATACGTGTGAATGTCTTGCGAAATACAGGACCAAAAAGTTAAATGTTATATACAAATGTAAATGCAGAATTGAATTTCTATGCTTGTAAATTCGTTAAAATCATGTCATATTATTCAATAGATCAATGCATTGTATGTCGTTGTATATATCTATGTATTGATTTAAATGCATTCTTGCAGTTATTGCTGTCCCCATTATTGTATATTACCCATATTCTAAAAACGAAATTTAGTCATGTTGTTACTGTAATATGTGACCTGACTCTAATAAAAGTATTTGTTGTTGTTGTAGAAGATTTATAGTCATGCTTCAGAGTCTTTGACGACACTGGACTCATTGATTGGTTGAGAAATGATTATGCCAGAATTAACAATTGCCACTGTGACATATGATGTATGAATTGAATATATAGATAATATGTCTTTCAGGAGGATTGATGGATAAGACATATTATTCATTGCTGTTTTTATATATATATTTCAGAGTGTTTTTAAACATTCCAACCACGACATGCCATGGATTGCAATAAATGAATTGTTGCAACTCTACAGATGTGTTGTCTCCAAATTATTATTCTGTAGTGAATCCACCCCCCTCAGAACATATAAGTACAAGAGCTAGTCGGAAGGGGTACCTGTCCAAGATTAAAGGATAGGGAAAATGCGAGATGCTACATACATACAATTGAATTAAAATAGAGATGCTGAGATAATTTCTATCTAGTATCTCTCATAACACTCTCACATTGGAAACATTTTTAATCAACATGTATATTTACCATCAGTCTAACATTCTCACATTGGAAACATTTTAATCAACATGTATATCTACCATCAGTCTAACACTCTCACATTGGAAACATTTTAATCAACATGTATATCTACCATCAGTCTAACACTCTCACATTGGAAACATTTTAATCAACATGTATATCTACCATCAGTCTAACACTCTCACATTGGAAACATTTTAATCAACATGTATATCTACCATCAGTCTAACACTCTCACATTGGAAACATTTTAATCAACATGTATATCTACCATCAGTCTAACGCTCTCACATTGGAAACATTTTAATCAACATGTATATCTACCACCAGTTTAACACTCTTCATATATTTATGTTATTTTGTTTTTCATTGCATGCACATTGTATATGTATTATTATGATGATGAGCTATGTAATGCTTAAGTCTAATATCCAATATGTTCTGTTCTGTTCTATAAAATATGTAATACATTTTTACAAGTAAATATACATGTACAGTTGTACAATATATGAACGGTGATCTAATGTCTCGTGGACACGTGAGCAATTTTGTATTTTGTAACATGACAATTCTTCCCTGTTATGAATCGTACTAGTGGATCAGTGGTCCATTGGTTAACCGCCGTATTCGTAAGCCGTGTGTTGGAGGTTCGATCCTCCGCTATGACATACTGATATGACTAATGCACGTATTATGGTCTTTGGGGTGAGACATTAAACCGAGGTCTCGTGGTAGTGCTTTACACTGTGCACATATAGGGGCTACTGTAATGGGGCTCTGTCAGTCTCAACTGACCTCTCCAAGAGGCGTCGATCATGTAGGCAATGAGCAGCGACGATAAATAAACGCAAAAATGCAAAGGAATAAAATAATCAAGTTCGATATCCATTGGACACATTTATGGTTTTTTAAAAGTTAATTAAACTTTATTTATTTTACAACGATTGCGAAGCAAGTATTAACAACTTATATTAATCACTCTCGTTGGCGTGGATGAAAGCGTATACAAGTAAAGTGTTTGTTTATTATAGTGTCACCCCTATTTAAAGGGCCAGCCATTTCTGACTTATGAGACACCTCTTTTTTATGAACATCAGTACTTCCCGAATCCTATGCTTGTGTGCCAGACGCCAGACTGGTAGGCAATCGGTAACAATTATTTAACTAGCTGGCGGCTCACCAACCGGCCATATCAGAACGAACCCCTGACGAGATTCGAACCTTCGACATCCCGCTCCGTAGGCGGACGCCTTAACCACTGGACTACGGAGACGTATATGTGGTCATTCGTGTGGGAGTAAACGGGAGTACCCGGAGAAAACCAACCTGTCCGATCTGGCGACCACCGTACCATCTCACATACTTCTCGGTGCGAGGATCGAACCCGAAGGGAGCAGGCTAACCGCTGCGCTAATCGGACACATTTATGTTATACATTAACAAAGCTTATTTAAGTGCATACATGAGTATTTGTGATCATATGACATGTTGTGACATGTTTTGTCGATGACTATATAAAACCCGGACTTACAAATTGTAACTGATTAAACGATGTCGATAATAAAAATTGATCAATACAAATATCTGAAATAGAAACCACATAGTATCGCTAGGAGTCGCAATAGACGCGACAACCTGGATATAGTAATACAATAAATGCACGTTCCCGTTCTATAGCCGGTGGCGCTGCGTCAGTAGGTGGACTCGTTTCGTTTTGTCGGGATCTCTAGAGAATATCACATACTCGATTGTACGCTGCACATGTCTTCAATTCGTAGGTCATATTGTTGTTTGATCTAAAATCTCTCACAAGTGAAAGTAGTAGTTCATATAACGGTCAGCCACGCTCTGAATTGACGTTTGTCTATCTGCAAGAGTCATTCAGGTTTACTTCCGATGTTCGAACTCAAAACTTGCGATCAGCCGCCAATCTCCAAATTTACCCTCATAAGCAAACTACTGAAGCTTTTAGAAAATCTTTCTTATATTCAGGGTCACACTTGTGGAATTCCCTCCCTTATCACATCAAAACAGCACATTCTGTTCCACACTTCAAAGCTTTATATATCAGGTGGTGCAACGAACAGACCAATAACCTAATAAACTGATAATTTATAATTATACATGAATATAAGTATTAGTTCTTGCAGCTTATATCTTATTTCCTATGGAAGTTTTACTGGTTAATGTTTACATGTTTCATTATGCTATATCATGTTTTAATTTGTTGGGGGCCTCATGGTAGATTGACTCACTTGTTCAAATGAGTTCTCTCGCTAAATAAAGTCTTTATTATTATTATATTATTATTATTATAATCGTTGACAAATAAATATAAAGTGTGTACAGTTTTATACACCAATTCTTTATTATGATATTCAATCTTAATCTGATGACTTGGAATTTGACTGGGCTCATGTCCAGTAGTAAATACTTATGGGACATTCTAAACGAAAATTCTATAGACTTCTGCGGTATATCAGAACATTGGATGTATCCATGTAATGTACATTTTGTTGTGTTACTAGATACAAATTATAAAAGCTATGCTGTATGTGATCATAAACTCAGCTTAGCGAGCAATCGTCGAGCAGGTTCAGGCGGAGTTTGCTATATTATGGAATGTGAAATGTGATAATATGGTAACACCGCTTTCTATTGATGACGATCGTATAATTGGTATTCAGCTGCAAATTAAACCTGGATATTTTGTATTTATGATACAAGTCTATATTCCATGCACAAAACACTCTATTGGTTTATTCAGGGATCACATAGACACACTATACAATATTTGGAGTATGTACAAAGACCAAGACCTTGTACTATTCATGGGCGATTTCAATGCGGACTCCTCTACCGGAACAACTGATAGCAGTAGCGCTTATCTGCGTCAGTTTCTAACAGATACAAATCAAATATCTGTATCTAGTATTGACATGTGTACAGGGGCAAACTGTTCATTTGATAGCTATGATGGTAAATATGAAACTTTGATTGATCATCTTATGCTACCTGTAGAAAAAATGGCATTGTCCGTCAATGTCGAATGGTGAACCTATTTCATGGAAAAGAGTGTCTGAAAGCCATAATCTCGATTATTATTCGAACTTATCTGATATTATACAGAGACATGATATTATACAGAGACATGATTTTTTGTATCGCCTTGAATATATAGACTCCATGTACTCACGTCTTACTGAAATTATGGTATCGTGCGGTGAAATATGCTTCCCCAAGAAAAACACTCTTAAACCATACTGGAACGCACAGCTATCCGAAATACATACATACATGTTTAAATCAAGAACAGCGTTGTGTGATGCCGGAAGGCCCAGAGGCTCTACTCATCCTACATACGTCGCATACAAACAAAGCAAACGAGAATTCAGACGCTTGCACAGACTAATGGTACGAGCTCATCTAACTGAAATGGACCATGAAATAAATGAAACAGCAGAATTTGACAATAATCAATTTTGGAATAAGAAAAACACCCTAATACGAAATCTGGTGCCGAGATGAAATTTGGAGACACTATTTACAGAGACTGCGGTAGAATAAAAGACCAATGGAAGTACTATTATGAAAACTTATATACCCCTGTAGATAACAGGAATTATGATCATGAATGGAACACAAGTGTTGATCAGAGAATTATTAATATCATCTCTGAATCTGTACCCCAAACCGATGTTTATGTAACGTCATGATGCCATTATGATCATATTATGTATGGCGATCAGACACTATTTGACGCTATTTCCATGCTCTTGACTTCCATGTTAAGGACGGGTTATATCTCCAACGAACTGAAGAAAGGCGTCATTGTGACAATATTCAAGGGCGGTAATAAACGCAAGGATACTCCTGATAGTTACCGGGCTATAACACTTACTTCCGCACTACTTAAACTATACGAGGTTGCTCTTCTTATTAGGTCACAACCAAGTATACTAGCTAAATTAAACACGCAGTAAGGAGGTTTTCAGCAAAATCGTGGCTGCCTAATGACTTCTTTCTTTCTGAAAGAGTGTGTATTATACAGCAAGGAGTATTCCAGTGATGTTTTCGTCTGCTTCTTGGACGCTAGACAAGCATTTGACAGTTTGGCATAATGGAATACTCCTAAAGATCTTTGATTGTGGGGTATATATCAACAGCTTCTTATTCTTTGTGAATATATATACGTAATATGACTAGCTGCGTACGATATAAAGGACTGACGTTAGAATGTTTCAGCGTCTTGCAAGGAACCAGACAAGGAGGAAAATCGTCTCCATTGCTATACCTCCTATTCATCAATGAACTGATAGACACACTAGAAAATAGTAGCCTTGGTGTGTGCATCTACAACCTCAAAGCAAGCTTACCTACAGTTGCAGATGATATGGTCCTTCTTTCATATTGCAAGAGGGGCCTCCAAAACATGTTGGACATATGCCACAATTATTCTCTGAAGTGGCGCTATCAATAGAATGCTGCCAAATGTTGCGTGATGACTTTTAATAACGCAATACATGTTCCAGAACATTCATTTTTATGGACACTAGGTGAACACGTCATTAATACGGACTCCAAGTATAAACATATCGGTGTGATATGTGATGAAATGTATAATATGAATGGTGCTATTCGGGCATCTGCTCTCAAATTAAGAGGTACATTTTTAGCCTCGTAAACAGCGGGCTACACCCAAATGGCTTGAATCCTATGACCTTTGTTAATATTTACCGGTCAATTGTTATACCCAAAGCAGTATACGGGTGCGATTGTGGAATTCGATTTCAGTATCACAGCTAATTATCATTGTAAGAGCCCACATACTGTATATTAAATATATGCAACACTTACCGATATCTACATCAACTCTCATGTCCCAATGGTCATTAGGTGTCTACCCAATTGAAGTGGAAATTGATAAAAGGAAACTTCAATTGTTTGGCCAACTTTGCCGTTTGCCGTGTACATATTTGTCTAAGCAATTATTCATAAACCGACCGATTAAGTACATCAATAACGATAGACAGGTACAAGGGTTTATACCAGACATTTATAGACTTTTGGCAAAATATGATTTAATGGTAGCTGTGGGGTTTGTATCTCCAACGGTCATTTTCCAAATAAATGTCCTTGGAAAACTTTGGTTAAACGAAAGATTGACAGTGTGTAAAAACGCGAGAATGCAGTTTGTTAATAATTTCCCTTATAATGGGATATTTTGCTTAGACAGTCCATGCATGTAAAATATGGTCAGTTTCTAAAAGCAGTCCAAACATGTTAAGGAAATGCTATAAAGCCATTCAAATACTAGGCAATAGCTTGTCCTACCGGAAATTTGCGGTGTGCAAATAATGTAATCAGTGTGTAAATGATATAAACATACATGTTGTTCACCATTGTAGACAGAATATTAAATGGAAGCATATGCTATGGACAAAGATTATGGATGTGTGTGGTATACACATCTACTGTCAGTTTATAGAAAGCAGTCCATGCAATCAAGTGTTATATCTTCTATCAGGGTTGTGTCATTATAAAACTGAGGATGATGAGGATATCATGCTATGTATTGCTATTGATATACTCTATATAAAATGTTTAGTGATCATGCTTAGAAATGTTATAGCGTTATCAGTGCTACATAGAATGTTACAAAGTTGCACAATCTGTAAACATACACAGGCCGTATACAGACTCATGGTACGGTATCATATGGCTTCAACGATCGACATTATTTATGTTCCTTTGCATTTCGTTTCGGCAAGGAGCATCTCTGATGATGATCAAGTTATCTCGCTGCACGTATACCATGATGCGTGCATAAACCCAATATCCACACCGTACTTGGATCTCCTTTATACCATATTGATAAAATTGTAACTCCTTAAACACGGTAGCCATGGTAATGTGCGAATATAATTTAATATCACAATAATTATATGTTGTCTAACTGGATCAGTCTGCAGACTCGTGATATAGATTCAGTCCTCAACATCATGTATAATTATGTTCCTTGTATGTATACGTTTATATATATATATATATATATATATATATCTCATTGTATATTCTGTAAATGTGTGCGCTCCTGTGTAATTTGTATATTCGTATATGTAAATATTTACTGTTGGAGAAAATAAAAGTTATTATTATGGGACTAAGGATAACAGAAGAGTCTGAGACAGGACCATGGAGACTCCGTGGATATGATGTTGAACAAGCTCATAACCTCGTATGAGAGTATTGAGAACTCGGTGTTCTCCTCGTAATCGAGGAGTTGTGAGCTTGAACCCTTCCGGAACCATGATGGCTGTGTCCTTAGGCAAGATTCTTATATCCAAATTGGCTCTTTTCTCCTTCATGGCGATGGGTTCCACTAGGAATGGGTTATCGATAGTGGTGGGGTTTACTACAGTTTACTAATGTTGATAGAACTTCTTGCCCAACCCATTTTGCATTTTATCATATATAATGAATGTTAAGTCTATATGTACTATAAATGTTATTGAATTGATGACCTCAAAAAATGTTATAATAATTAAAGATTTGGCTATGTATATATACACAAATCATTTCAAGTCAGAAACAACCTGTTCTATGACTAGTGTTCATATCTCATTATACGTTATACGCTAGCCAATCGTAAACGTTTTGTATTTGCACGTGTTTTTATTTGCACATTTGCTCTATATAATTATATTACATATTTACACAAGGCACGCACGTTTGAAAGGTTTAATCCTTTTATTCCCACTTGCTGTTGTCCAGTAGTACTCTTATTCCCACTTTTGGTTTTCATAGGTAAATGACATGTACACCCGCATGAAGGCATGTTTTATTCATTATACACAGTGTATTTGGCGAAAAGTGCAGGCCCTGGGACTGAGCACTGTGTACAAGGACAACGAGAATGTACACCGCCTTGTGAGAAGGGCGTCCGTTCTACCACTAGTCCTGGAAGATGACGTGGTAGACGTGTGGTTTGAAGCTCTGGACACTTGAAGCTGCAACACAAATCCTCTTATTCCCACACCCGTTTTTACCTAATTTTATATAAGTGGGAACAATAGGACTACACCGTTTGAAAGTATGTAATGTGTATATAATGTGTACTCATGGGAATAGTGTCCATTGTATTTCGAAATAAACTCTCTTGAAGCTCTCTTGTAAACTAGCAAATAAAATAAGATTAAACAGCATGGATAGTGGTTAAACTAGAGTTCAATTAAATGTGTATGTAGATAACCGGACTATCCCCGAGTAAGCGAATCGAGCCCGCTTTAATGCGTATATATTAACGACAGTAAACAGTACATTGCTCTATCTCACGTTGTCGTGACTGTGCATATAGTAGTCATCCACTTGTTCATCAAAGTGCATTAATTAGCGATAATTTCCGTTTCTAGCATATCATTACAGGATCTATGTGAGTATAAACGTATTTCGTGTATATTGTTCAAACCTTGGGTTAGTTATAATAAAACAAGTAAGTTTTGAAGATACCACTACAAGTCAAATCTGCATATTGTTAGATAGATCTAGTATCATTAATTGTCTCATTCCCATTTTCTACTCTGCTAGCCAATTCCATATATCATCATATTCCATTACATATTAAATATAGTTTCTCTATTTTTCAGCTTTTACATTACTATATTATTCCAATGTGCAGTTCTCACTTATAGTGCTATCTTTTGATTGCATTTGATTGTATATATGTTGAGGGCCTCATGGTAGATTAACTTTTGTTAAATGAGTACTCTCGTTAAATAAAGTCTTTATTATTATTATTATTATAGTATAGAAATGTATTTCCTGTGCGTTTTTCTTCTTCAATATACTTAATATAATCTTACCAAATGGTAAACCAATTTAGTTAATAATCCCGTCTTGTTCGAGCTCTTATAATATCATCCCTAATGATTGTAGATTTATTCTTTATTTCAGTCTCATCCTAGTTTAAACATATTTTATTGCTTTCAAATAACATACATATACACAGACTGCACAATAATTGTACAACAAATGAAATGTAACGAATATTATACGAGTGAAACTGTTATAATTTAGAAGCAAATTTCTCATGTCTTATCGTTGTACAATAAATAAAATATACACAACAAATTATTGTGGCAAAGTACAACACCATTCATTATAAAAGAATTATAAGAGACTAATCTAATCACAACAGACGAATCTGTAGTCCAGTGGTAACACGCTGGACTGGTAATCCAGGGATCGCAGGTTCGATCCCCCGCCTGACCCTAATACAATTAACAGACTTTCAGATAAACCGAGGTCTCGTGTCGGTGCTTTACACCGTGCACGTAAAAGAACCAGATGAGACTCTGTAATGGGTCTCTGTCTGTATCATTGCACTATCCTCCAAAAATCTAAAATGACTAATCTTTCAGGAGGCGTCGCTCATATGGGCAACCGGTAGCGACGATGAATAAACGTAAAAAACGAACAATATAATCACAGATAATCAAACTATCACAGTCTACTGACATATTATTATTTACATATTAAAACCGAGGAACAGACGCTAATTGAAAATTAGATACATATTAAAACCAGAAATGTTGATTGTATGAACTATAATATCAAGTAATCAGAATTTGAACAGATATACACTCAACACAATTTCTAATATTTGGAGCTAGCCGTGTTTGTTTGTTTGTTTGTTTGTTTGTTTTGGGGGTTTAAAGTCTCAAGTTTAAAGCTGAGATCATACGGCGACATTCCCACTCTAGCTAATATTGATGGAGGAAGACCCCGGAAGCCACTCAAGTATTTCAGACGCAGTGGCGAATACGATATGCCTCACCTCTTGATGCCCACTTGATGTAAACTCGAAGATGTAGCAATATTAGTCTATATCAATTGAATGAAAACTATTGAAGCAGTTGTGGCCCTGTTGCTTAGCTGTTTATAATACATGTATAATCAAAAACAAACAAACAACATCAGATATTATTTATTGGAACTGAAACAGTTTCGATGACAATACGCGTATCCACTAATAGTACAAGCAATCTACCTCGTGTGTAAGGTCAACTTAGGAAAAAAAAGAAACATAATTTATTTTTGCCACAGTGCATTTCTATGAAGTCTCCAAAACACAATAGTAAAATTTCCAAAAAATCCCATCATGCAAATTTGCATAATTTGCATAAATCCAAGATGGCCAGCAAACGTTTTCTCCTTTCTCAGATGCCATAATAGAGAACAGACGGATCTGTAATCCAGTGGTAACACGCTGGACTGGTAATCCATGGATCGCAGGTTCGATCCCCAGTCTGACCCTAATGAAATTAACAGTCTTTCAATTGGGATATTAAATCAAGGTCTCGTGTCGGTGCTTTACACCATGCACGTAAAAGAACCCGAGGAGACTCAGGAATGGGTCTCTGTCTGTATCATTGCACTATCCTCCAACAATCTAAAAATGACTAATCTCTTCAGGAGGCGTCGCTCATATGGGCAACCGGTAGCGACGATAAATAAACGTAAAACACACACACATCTTAGAGAGGCTTAGGGTTCCTTGTCATTGCTCACGTTATACATCCTTATAAGTGTCGTAGATGTATGAATAATTATTTGCTATTTGATTGGGTGAACATTGTAGGAGTGTTTAGAATTACTGAGTGACAGACTTTATGTTCCTTGAAATAGTATTTATTTTCTTGTTCCAGAACGCGATCATCAATCTCCCTTATACTTGCTGAACAGTAGAGCAATTATATATAATTTGTTATGGAATATGATGATATATGGACTTGTCTAGCAGAGTAGAAAAGGGGGAATGAGACAATTAATGACAATAAATCTATATAACAATGTGCATATATCACTAATAGGGGTATCTTGAAAATAAGTATGAAATCAGCTTAAAGACAGCCATTCACAGAATCTAGTAACTATAGCAATGGTAATGCGCAAACGTGCTAAAGACTGTGTACACTATCATCTGAAGTAATACTAGTATAACTAGGTGAGTGTACTGTAATGTACATACCTATGTATTTTCAAATAAAGTATAATCAATAACATGTGTAGTAATACAACATTGCGCAATGACACTAGCCACAGAGCCCGAGGTTATAAAACTTTTCACAGATCTCAAACTCAAGCTCAAATGATCTGATTGGTTGATTCTGAGTGTTACTGTCAACTGAACCAATCAGACGCTTGAGACTGGGTTCCAGTCTGTCGATTTTCACTGTTTTACTACTTCTGGCAAAAAGAAAAATTGTATTATCAGAAACCTAATACGGCTCAAGTAATGTCTCGGTGTTAAGCATATATATATATATGACTGACCAGGCAACATATATCAACGCCTGTTCACAGGCTACAATGGCACGTTAAATTTAAGGTAAATAAGTTGCTATCTGATTGGGTCTGGGATGGCGCACCGCGCTTTGTTTTTGCCGTGTGGGCATTAAGTATTCTCCAGGGATGTGATATACATTCAAACATTGTAGAATTGCATACAGGACACTATGAATACACCCAGATAGTCGCTCCTCTGCACATTGTTTTCCATTTCTTTGTATGTTTGTTATACTCAGATCTGTACTAATATGTATGTATGTATGTACCATTAATGCCAAACCCCTTGCGTGGACCTAGACATGTTTTCCTGGGCATGCTTAGCCGACCATAGCGGTTAACCAGTACTAAGCAATGTGTGTGAGGTGCCTTGCTCAATGACATACGTGGCCTGACTGAGTATCGAACCCGGACCGTTCGATTCCAAATCCGACGCTCTACCTATCTAATAGTATAGCTATGCGGCTATTAGAGGGCCCTAAGGAAGATTAGTTCAGAACTAATTAGGTCACCCTCTATAAATAAAGAAATATATATATCTATAATAGTATGTGTTATGTGATTTAATATGTTACATAATTATTTACATGTGAAAGTTGAAACAGGATAAAGTAGGCAGTGCCTAGAGGGCCCTCAATACTCTAGACCTCACCGGCCAACCGTGTGTATGTCTTACGTTTATTTATCGTCGCTACCGGTTGCCCATATGAGCGACGCCTCCTGAAGAGATTAGTCATTTTATACTTTTGGAGGATAGTGCAATGATACAGACAGAGACACATTCCAGAGTCTCCTCTAGTTCGTTTACGTGCACGGTGTACAGCACCGATACGAGACCTCGGTTTAACGATCCATCTGAAAGACAACCGATTGCCCCGAAACATATGTATAACTATTTTTTATTATTGTCAATAAAAAACATACACAATAATATAATACATTACAACCAACAGTATAGATAATGGCGGTTGTTGGTTCACAAGTTGTAAAAACATTAGATTCGATCCTTCCCAATTGTGTGCATTATTTTTATATTTACGTATGACAGAGTAGATATATCATACGAGTACATAGTAACATAGTACATAGTATTCAGTGAGGTAAATATATGTAGTTACAATGTAAGAGTCAGTAACTGTTCATAGAACAGAACAGAGCAGAACAGAGCATATAGTTTATTACACTTTTCTCATCATCCTAAGACTACATATACAATGAGAAACATTATTCAGTTACTGCCCCTGAATACTCCTAATATTTGGTCCTCTTAATTGGTTTCCTCTGTTTTTATCGCTGTTTCCTTTGCACCACATGTTTTCCATCCGTCTTCGCGTATTATAATTATGAAATTATTAAATCTCGACAGATATCCTTTAGCATGTCCAATAATGGATACCTTACTGTAAAAATTGGTTCAATTAATTAACTAACACGATTTTGATAAAATTACATTTATCCTAATGCTACATCTGTTTAGACGACAACCGTAAAAACAAAGGAGTCCAACTAAAAGGACAATATTCATTTAGGGATAACTCTGACTTTATCCATCAAGGGAGGTAATAGAAAAACCAGTAATGTCTCTCATTGCAGGCAATGAAAAAAGGTCATAAATATATGTAGACTGTATATATGACGGTCGATCGACATGTAGATTAAAGTGTTTCCAGTGAGAAATACTAGAGATGAATGCTCTCAGCATCTATATTTTAAGATAATTGTATATAGAGCAGATTAAATTTTAATTAATCTATCAAATTGTGTTATACAGCAGATTGTTTTCTTGGCACAGCGTGATCCATTCATCAACATAGCATATTATTATGTTTAGCTATACGTTGTTGATGAAGTTATTTTGCCTCCGTCAAATACGTAAAGAGATAATTAGGAAAATAGATACGATAATAATACAGTTGAATACAGGGTTCATCTTGGTGCCCTATTATTTGCATATAATTATCAGTATTTACTTACATTATAGTGCAAATTAATGTGTAGTATACGATAATAATAATAATAATAATAATAATAATAATAAAGACTTTATTTAACGAGAGTACTCATTTAACAAAAGTTAATCTACCATGAGGCCCTCAACATATATACAATCAATGCAATCAAAAGATAGCACTATAAGTGAGAACTGCACATTGGAATAATATAGTAATTTAAAAGCTGAAAAATAGAGAAACTATATTTAATATGTAATGGAATATGATGATATATGGAATTGGCTAGCAGAGTAGAAAATAGGAATGAGACAATTAATGATACTAGATCTATCTAACAATATGCAGATTTGACTTGTAGTGGTATCTTCAAAATATGTATGAAATTAAAGACAGCAGCAATATTTACGATTCTAATAAATATAGCAATACGGAACGATTGTTTATATGAGCGAAATTGAGTGGAATTCCCCAACTGCTACTTGTAGGCAAAACAGGGGTCAGGTATATGAGGCACCATTTTGCTATTTATTCAGTATTTATGGATATCCATAATTCGAGTTATCAATATCCAATTATCAAAAGGAATTATGCATAATCAAAAAACGAATTATGGATATCCAATAATCGATTTATGGATATCCAATAATCGATTTATGGATATCCAATAATCGATTTATGGATATTTAAAAATCGAATTATGGATATCGAAAATTAGTGAATAAATAGCAAAACGGCGCCTCAAACGATATTAGTAATATTTTAATCCGATTTCAGTGGATGCGCGTTCGCTTCAGGTGCAAAAGGTCTGGAGTTCTAGCCCCACTGGAGCCGTTACGATCGTGCCCTTAGGCAAGGCATTTAAATTCCACAGCCTCTTCTCTCTCCCTCATGGCGATAAACTAATGCGATAAACACCCGTGTATTCTCTCAGCAATACAAGGTACATGGCAAGTTTATTTTCAATATTCCGTCACGGTTACATAGAACATGAACGTTGAGAAGACAAGTGCAATACATGCATATATACACAATACATGCATACATATACAATACACGCATACATACACAATACATGCATACATAAACAATACATGCATACATATACAATACATGCATACATACACAATACATGCATACATATACAATACATGCATACATATACAATACATGCATACATACACAATACATGCATACATATACAATACACGCATACATATACAATACATGCATACATATACAATACATGCATACATATACAATACATGCATACATATACAATACATGCATACATATACAATACATGCATACATACACAATACATGCATACATATACAATACATGCATACATACACAATACATGCATACATATACAATACATGCATACATACACAATACATGCATACATATACAATACATGCATACATACACAATACATGCATACATATACAATACATGCATACATACACAATACATGCATACATATACAATGCATGCATACATATACAATACATGCATACATATACATGTACAATACATGCATACATATACAATACATGCATACATATACAATACATGCATACATATACAATACATGCATACATATACAATACAATATTGCATATTATTACTACTTTCAATTTCTATTGCATAGCTTACTATGCCGATCATATATCCACACGTATGTCTCAAAACCAAACTTAAATACAGTCTACATCCGTTATGTCGAATTCCGCCGGACCGAACAAAATACTTCGACATAACCGACGTTTGATGTAACGAGATGTTATATAAACGGAGCCAGTTATATGTAGAATGATAGTGTCTGAAATCGGACTTTGATCCGACTTCGAGATAACCGGAGAATTCGACATAACCGACTTTGACATAAACGAATGTAGACTGTATACATGTATGCCATGGACTATCATGGTTGGGACTAGTACGAGCGCTAGACTGTGTTTATCCAATACGCTATATATATATTGTTTGAAGAACATGTAACGTTCAAAATAATGAGAGCCATCTCTAATTTTCTATTACCTCCCTTCTCAGATAAAGTCTGATTTATTCCAAAATGTGAATAGGTCCTTTTAGTTAGAATCCTTTGTTTTTACTGTTGTTCCCTAACCAGATGTTGCGGTATGATAAATGTGAATTTATCCACATCGTGTTAATTAACTAATACTATTCTTTTACAAATAAGTACCAATTGCATATACTGTATGACCTCTGTCGAGATATAATAATTTAATACTCATAAGAAGCGATAGTTGAATAAAATTGCTATCATGTTGTGCAACGGAAACAACGATAAAAACAGAGGAAAACACTTATAGGATCTATCTACTTTTAGGGAGTATTCAGGGGCAGTAACTCTCATTCTTTCTTTACGCAGCTGCTCAAGGAACCATGCGGCAATATCTCTTAATTGCTCTGCTTTCCATGTGCGGGACTGTGCGAGGGTATGGTTCCGGTGCACCAATGAGCGCATGTGAGAGCATGACGCCAGTACACAACGGCGCGACCGCCCAGACTGTTCCATTTCCATATACTATACAGATCTCTGCAACTAAATATGCGTGTGAAGGCGAGGAAATCCAAGGTATGTAGTATACGTGCATTATAATACACTATATCGGCATTAAACTCTCCCACTCAGCCATGTGATAGGTACACCGGACTGTGTGTTCTAATCATGTGTACTCGGGAACCAGTCATGTGACAATTAAACCGGACTGTGTGTTCTAATCATGTGTACTCGGGAACCAGTCATGTGACAATTAAACCGGACTGTAGGTTCTAATCATGTGTACTCGGGAACCAGTCATGTGATAGGTATACCGGACTGTATATTCTAAGCAAGTTAACTCGGACCAAGTCATGTTATTGGTTCAGACTGTAAGTTCTAAACATGTGTACTCGTGACAGAGTCACGTGATAGATAAACCGGATCATCATCATCATCATCATCATCATCATCATCATCATCATCATCATCATCATCATCATCATCATCATCATCATCATCATCATCATCATCATCATCATCATCATCATCAATATCAATATCATCATCAACATCATCATCAATATCATCATCATCATCATCATCATCATTCAGTCATTCATGCTGTCATCCATGCTGTCATTCATGTTGTCCTTCATTCAGTCATTCATGCTGTCATTCACGCTGTCATTCACGCTGTCATTCACGCTGTCATTAATGCTGTCATTCACGCTGTCATTCACGCTGTCCTTCATGCTGTCATTCACGCTGTCATTAATGCTGTCATTCACGCTGTCATTCACGCTGTAATTCACGCTGTCATTCATGCTGTCATTCACGCTGTCATTCACGCTGTCATTCACGCTGTCCTTCATGCTGTCATTCACGCTGTCATTAATGCTGTCATTCACGCTGTCCTTCACGCTGTCCTTCATGCTGTCATTCACGCTGTCATTAATGCTGTCATTCACGCTGTCCTTCATGCTGTCATTCACGCTGTCATTCATGCTGTCATTCACGCTGTCATTCACGCTGCCATTCACGCTGTCATTAATGCTGGCATTCATGCTGTCATTCACGCTGTCATTCACGCTGCCATTCACGCTGCCATTAATGCTGGCATTCACGCTGCCATTAATGCTGGCATTCACGCTGCCATTAATGCTGGCATTCATGTCCACCTCCAAGTTAATAACCCAACCCTTTGTCATACCTCGCACGTACGCGCACAATCGCACGCACGCTCTCACGCACGTGCAGTTTTTATTGCATTTTCAGGGCTTGGAGGTTTCATTTTTAGGGATATTCTGAAGGCCGGCCTTTAGTGCCTTATAGTAGCAACGTCCTTGTATACTGCGTAGATCAATTTACTCAACCACTTACAACTTAATAATGTTGAATATGTTTTACAGTGACAATCAACGGTACCGGTCCTCTTCAGGGGTTTCTATGTGAACCGAGGTCAAATCCAAGTGTATACGAGACTACCGGTTCTCTTACTATTTCCGGTGATATCGCTGCACAGAACAATTGTGGCACGGTACAGTAACTATTCATCGTTGTCGGAATTATATACTAGAGGACATAGAAAACGCACACTTCGGATAAGTGTGTTTTACATGAAAAACAATAACTATATAGTTTTAAACATTTTGGAATATTTTTAGTTGTTCAGTTTGTGTTTTGTAGTAAAGATGTGATATATCTTTGATGGAATCCTTCGTATTTAGTTTTCATGTAATAATAATCATATAATGTAGGTGTGCGTTTTCTATGTCATCTAGTATATAATGTAGGTGTGCGTTTTCTATGTCCTCTAGTATAATTTAATGTAACAATATGTATAAAATTGTTATCCAGCGTGGGCGTCTGGCGCCGGGTGTTCTTCTACCTCTGGAAATAGCAAGGAATGTTATATCACGCCCGTACATAACACTTGATCACTGATTGGATGGGGACTCAGAATAGGAAGTTATTACCATCCAAGATTCTCTGTTATGGAATTGCATGTTACCTTGAGTTTCTGGGAAGTAATATAATATAGAGTAATATCTCAGATAGGAGAGCGGCACTAGATACTAGACTGGATCAGCCAGAGTTTTACGAACCTGGGGAATTATATAATTCATGAACTTGTTAAATATGTATTGTTTGAAATTGAGCAGCAGCAGCAGCAGCAGCAGCAGCAGCAGCAGCAGCAGCAGCAGCAGCAGCAGCAGCAGCAGCAGCGCAGCAGCAGCAGCAGCAGCAGCAGCAGCAGCAGCAGCAGCAGCAGCAAGCAGATAGCTATCATCATCATCATCATCATCATCATCATCCATCATCATCATCATCATCATCATCATCATCATCATCATCATCATCATCATCACCATCATCATCATCATCATCATCATCATCATCATCATCATCATCATCATCATCATCATCATCATCATCATATCATCATCATCATCATCATCATCATCATCATCATCATCATCATCATCATCATCATCATCATCATCATCATCATCATCATCATCATCATCATCATCATCATCATCATCATCATCATCATCATCATCATCATATCATCATCATCATCATCATCATCATCATCATCATCATCATCATCATCATCATCATCATCATCATCATCATCATCATCATCATCATCATCATCATCATCATCATCATCATCATCATCATCATCATCATCATCATCATCATCATCATCATCATCATCACAACCATCAGCATCATCATCATATCATCATCATATCATCATCATCAACTTTCAGTGTACCGTTTTTTAATCCAGACATTTTAACAAAACATGCTAAAAATGATGTAAGCACATTCATTTCATTGTTATGATGATTATCTATGGGGAAGCTGACCTACGGCGAAAGGTGAACGGAAAAAATACAATCTTAGTTAAAATAATATTACAATCTACATCCGTTATGTCGAATTCCGTAGAACCGAACAAAATACTTCGACATAACCGAAGATTGACTTAACGTAATTCGATATAAACAGATCCAGTTATATGTAAAATGATAGTGTCTGAAACGGGACCTTGATCCCACTTAGAGATAATTCGACATAACCGACTTTGGTCGGACTTCGAGATAACCGGATAATTCGACATAGCTGACTTTGACATAACGTATGTAGACTGTATATTGTTCCAATGTTGTTCCAGTACATGTACATTGAAGGGATGGAGTTCCATTACTGTAATACTTGAGCAATACGGGTTTTGTAATGACATTGCATAATAGCAGCTGGTTGTGACTTTAAATTATTTATATAATAATTGTAACTTTGTATCTGTTTATTTGATCAGAAAGCATCACTGACACACACAAACAAGAATGACAAACAGTCGGTATCGCTCGTGTGGAAGTCATCATCCGCCATGGATAATGTTTACATTGTGTATGCTTTTTTTACTATTTTATTATGTTTACTCTATTGTTGTTGTTGCTGCTTACTCAGTAATCTACCGTAAATGTTTCTGTTTTCACTGCAAAATAATATACAAACGATCATGTAGCAACATTTATTATTGTTCGCAGTGTATATATGCACGAACGGACGAACGGACGAACGGACGAACGGACGAACGGACGAACAGACGGAAAGGAACTACAAACAATGTTAATAATTATTTGTTGAAGTATTACATCAGGCGACAAGCCTCTGCGCTCAGACAGTCGGATCTATTGTCATATAATCTGTTGTGGTTCGGATTTTGAATACAATCAAATTATTATCAAATAATGAAACATACAACATGTGTTGCTACCATGTAACTATATGAGATATGTATCTGATATATTTTATTTTGTTTTAGATGTACCATCGCGAAAACGCAAAATACATTCTGGGTAAAACAACAGTCCAGCCTCATTGAATATACCACCGGGGGACAATGCACAGACACCGATTCCGGTTCCGGTTCCTCGAGCACGTTCTCAATGACGTCTTCGTTGTACGCCATCTGCATCCTACTACTTGGCCTTTATTTCATAGCAACGAAAAACTAATCACTTGATAGTATACAGTGACAATATCGACATAATATATTATTTTATAGTTTTAGTACTTAGATTAATATATGTATTACATGCATTGTACAAACTGTATATTATTGATATGTGTAAGCAAGTAGAGTGGTGGAACCTATGCTCGGCGTATTCCTATGCTCGGCATATTTGTCCATTTACATCCGTATTTAAAATATTTATATAATTCTAGGCTAATTTCGTTGACAGAGCTGAAGCAGTGTTCAGTAGCATTCCGATGCGTGTATCGGTAGCCTGATGCAACTGTCACGTGACTGGTTCAGCAGACGAATATAAGCAAATAATTGGGAGAATATTTCCACCGAAACTGATACGGTGTATGAGCAATTCAGGTAGCTATCCGAATTAAAAAAATATACCACTAACACGAACAATAGTTTCTATACCATTTCTGATTAAGACCAATACATGTTTTTATTCAATGATGTACTATATCAAAATAAGATATTCAACAAGTTATCGTGAATAAATAAAAAATAGCAAGTACGCCGTGCATAGGTGCCCTGGAGTATTGATTTCCCCATATAAACGGGTGCCTACCCGACACCGTTGCGATAGCTGAATTGAGCACCAAGGTCATATGATGAAGCTAAAACTGTCAACAAGAGTTTTTTGAAAGTTGTTTTCACGACTTAAGAAAATAATAATATACGGGAAGTGCAATTAACATTTTATACTTGTCATTATATGTCGAATTTACACCGAGGTTCCACCACTGTATGTAAATAATGTTATAATTTATCTCATAACTGTGTTTGTATCCGGTGTAATGCAGCATATATTCGTGTATGCACACACGTGTAATATACCTGGAAGGAGTATGACTGGTCGCGGCATGACAGCTTGAATTTTAATTATGTTATATTTCGGGTTTTACGCCTGCATCAGCACCATTTCGGGCTATATCGCCGGCGGGCAGTTTACCTAACAATACCTTTCCTGGGCAGGCTCCAGCGGTTAACCAGTACTTGGGTGCACCAACCTCCGTAAGAAACTGCCAACTTTCTCATATAAATGAGACACGGCCTGAGCGGGGCTCGAACCCGTGACCATCAGTGATGATAGGTTACAGTAGTATACAAGTCAGCGACCTTAACCACTCGACCACGGACTTTGAATTTTAATACATTTGACATATAGTTTGGATTAAACATATTTATTCATTCATAATACACAGTACATATCTATTGTATACAGAATGGAAATGGATGTAATCGAAAGCTTAAAGCGTATTGAGATTATTACATACATGTATAGTTTGCAAGCTTGCCTTCGTGTATTCTTTGTTGAAAATCAATACAATGCTAAATATGCACTAGTGGAATACAGTAGAGTGATTACAAGTATTGTGTCGATTATTTACGTGGAGTTATTTGATTATCAGGGATTTTCTACGGCGTACGGATAAACCATACCGATTTCCTTCAGATGTAATAAGGCTTAAAGCAACATTACATCGTAAAAAGGATGTTTTGGGTAAAATATAAATACTAATGTGTGTGTGTTAACAAAAATCGAAATAGTCGCTCAGAAACGATAACATTCAAATAAATTTAAACCGCCGTATGCGCGAATTTGTTTATCAACACACGAAATGTAAACACGCACAGCGCGCATGCGTGAAACAACAGAGGATGTAGAAAACAACGTATATATTTTGAACATGAAATACTATCTATCTCCTCTAATGTCGAACCCCTCGCGGGGATGTAGAAATATCCCTAAAAGACGTAGCTAACAGAGGTATGAATCAACATATCAAGTAATTCAATTAAAAAAGACAACGTGGGACAAATGGGGACGATGCATTCCGGATGTAAACAAGTGCGGACGATGCGTTCCGGTTGTAAACAAGTGCGTGACCGATCAACTCGGAAAGTCCTACTTTCGGTTTCAAGTTTGTTTTATCGCAAAAAAAACACTGTTTACCAAATGAACATAAGCATACAAAGTATAATGTTAGAATGTGTAGCAGCATTGCTACCCATACGTAAAAATTGAATTTTTCAAATATCTTTGATTTCATACGATGTAATGCTGCTTTAAAAGCATACTTGAAAGCAGAACACGTTTTTACCAAGTGTATAGTTGTTACTGTTGTAATGTGATATACAGGATCTTACACTCATGGTGATTGCATGTCATATTTTATGAAACGAGTTTTGGAATTTTGATATTAAGCCCGCCAAAGCGCTCGCTTAGTAGCAACATTCCAAACTCGTTTAATAAATTATGAATATGGTATGAAATCACCACGGGCGTAAGATCCTATATTTATAGTGGCATTCGTAACATAATCAACATTCATAATATTAACAGAAATACCCGGTCCAGTGAGTGGGCCTATTGGCCATGCACCTAAACATGATGGTATATACATTGTAAGTGGGCATATATGTCACATAAACATGATGGTATATACATTGAAAGTGGGTATATATGTCACATAAACATGATGGTATATACATTGTAAGTGGGCATATATGTCACATAAACATGATGGTATATACATTGTAAGTGGGTATATATGTCACATAAACATGATGGTATATACATTGTAGGTAGGTATATATGTCACATAAACATGATGGTATATACATTGTAGGTGGGTATATATGTCACATAAACATGATGGTATATACATTGTAGGTAGGTATATATGTCACATAAACATGATGGTATATACATTGTAGGTAGGTATATATGTCACATACACGTGATGGTATATACATTGTAGGTAGGTATATATGTCACCTAAACATGATGGTATATACATTGTAAGTGGGCATATATGTCACATAAACATGATGGTATATACATTGAAAGTGGGTATATATGTTACCTAAACATGATGGTATATACATTGTAAGTGGGCATATATGTCACATAAACATGATGGTATATACATTGTAAGTGGGTATATATGTCACATAAACATGATGGTATATACATTGTAGGTAGGTATATATGTCGCATAAACATGATGGTATATACATTGTAGGTAGGTATATATGTCACATAAACATGATGGTATATACATTGTAGGTAGGTATATATGTCACATAAACATGATGGTATATACATTGTAGGTAGGTATATATGTCACATACACGTGATGGTATATACATTGTAGGTAGGTATATATGTCACCTAAACATGATGGTATATACATTGTAAGTGGGCATATATGTCACATAAACATGATGGTATATACATTGAAAGTGGGTATATATGTCACCTAAACATGATGGTATATACATTGTAAGTGGGCATATATGTCACATAAACATGATGGTATATACATTGTAGGTAGGTATATATGTCACATAAACATGATGGTATATACATTGTAAGTGGGTATATATGTCACATAAACATGATGGTATATACATTGTAGGTAGGTATATATGTCACATAAACATGATGGTATATACATTGTAGGTAGGTATATATGTCACATAAACATGATGGTATATACATTGTAGGTAGGTATATATGTCACATAAACATGATGGTATATACATTGTAGGTAGGTATATATGTCACATAAACATGATGGTATATACATTGTAGATGGGTATATATGTCACATACACGTGATGGTATATACATTGTAGGTAGGTATATATGTCACCTAAACATGATGGTATATACATTGTAGGTGGGTATATATGTCACATAAACATGATGGTATATACATTGTAGGTGGGTATATATGTCACATAAACATGATGGTATATACATTGTAGGTGGGTATATATGTCACATAAACATGATGGTATATACATTGTAGGTGGGTATATATGTCACATAAACATGATGGTATATACATTGTAGGTGGGTATATATGTCACATAAACATGATGGTATATACATTGTAGGTAGGTATATATGTCACATAAACATGATGGTATATACATTGTAGATGGGTATATATGTCACATACACGTGATGGTATATACATTGTAGGTAGGTATATATGTCACCTAAACATGATGGTATATACATTGTAGGTGGGTATATATGTCACATAAACATGATGGTATATACATTGTAGGTGGGTATATATGTCACATAAACATGATGGTATATACATTGTAGGTGGGTATATATGTCACATAAACATGATGGTATATACATTGTAGGTGGGTATATATGTCACATAAACATGATGGTATATACATTGTAGGTGGGTATATATGTCACATAAACATGATGGTATATACACTGTAAGTGGGTATATATGTCACATAAACATGATGGTATATACATTGTAAGTGGGCATATATGTCACATAAACATGATGGTATATACATTGTAAGTGGGTATATATGTCACATAAACATGATGGTATATACATTGTAGGTGGGTATATATGTCACATAAACATGATGGTATATACATTGAAAGTGGGTATATATGTCACCTAAACATGATGGTATATGCGTTGCACGTGGGTATATATGTCACATAAACATGATGGTATATGCGTTGTACGTGGGTATATATGTCACCTAAACATGACAGTGTAATAGGCCTACATCATAGAATTAGATGCAATGGTGAGGTACACAAAGGGCTCTTCTATGAGTTATCCGTATACGTGATCCATACCGTGATATGTTATGCGTAGCACATAGGGGGGGGGGGATACATTTATATATACGTATGTCCGTGCGTTCGTGTGTGCGTATCACCTGCCATTACTAGTTATTAAAGTTGGTCGTCCAATTAGCCCAGTAGTAAGCACGCTCGCTTCTCACCAATGCAACCCGGGTCCGAACCCCGGACCGGGAATTATGTGAGATGGTACGGTGGTCGCCATATCGGACAGGTGGGCTTTCCCCGGGAAATGCCCGCATATAAGCTTTCATCCGCGCCAACGAGAATAATTAGTATGTATCAAGGTGTCAAAGCATGTTTCGCATTGTATAATAAATAATAAAGTTTATAAGGAAAATGACTGAAATAACTCAGTTGACAGCGCATTGAACTATTGCAGATATGTTTTGAACTCTTGTGGGATATGTGAACGACCCTCAAGTGATGCGAGCATTCGCGAGTTCGAGCATGGCACATGTCGTATTGTTTTCTTGTCTGAATGTGTTAGTGTTATATTTTGTTGCGTGTTGTAGCAATTTGTTCCTGAAAATCTCGCAACGAACTCCTGAAAATGTGCACATACGTTAAATAATTTACTGTATTAGGTAATGACCGACTTACCTTTGAAGTAAAAATACACATCTTCCTACGAGCCCAGGGCTTCATAGCAGCAACTAAGCGTTTCGAGATCTAATCATTTACCATGAATGTCCGACCTGCGCAGCGTATGAGACAGTACCTATTTTGTTCTACTAATCCTCGAACCGGGAAGTATGTGAGATGGTACGGTGGTCGCCAGATCGGACAGGTGGGTTTTCCCCGGGTACTCCGGTTTCCTCCCCACATGAATGACCACATTTACGCTTTCATCCGCGCAAACTAGAGTGATTAATATGAGTTGTTAAAACTTGCTTCGCAATCGGTGTAAAATAAATAAAGTTTAAACTTTGTTCTACTAATGTTATAAATTAACATTATTTTATTATTAAAATTCAGTATCAAGTTTAAACAAGATCGATTTAATATTAGTCAATGTATTAGCCAATACCTACCATCCGCTGACTGACTAGTACATTTATTTAAAGCAGCCCTATATCGTATGAAATAAAAGATATTTGAAAAATTCAAATTTTACGTATGGGTGCTACGCATTCTTAAATTATAATTTGTATAATTATGTTCAATTAGTAAAAAGTATGTTTTGCGATAAAACAAACTCGAAACCGAAAGTAGGACTTTCCGAATCGGTCGGTCAAGCGCAATTATTTACAATCGGAACCTGATTTACATTAGGAATGCATCGTCCCCCTTCGGCAATGATGAAAACAAACATGGCATATCCGCTGTTGTTTCACGCATGCGCGCTGTGCGTGTTTAATTTCGTTTGTTGATAAACAAATTCGCGTATACGACGGTTTATATTGATTTGAATTTTATCGTTTCTGAGAGACTATTTCGATTTTTGGAAACACACACATATTAGTATTATATTTTACCATAAACACCCTTTATTACGATGTAATGCTGCTTTAAAGTCGCCACTGCATAAATGCATTTGTGCGACTGTTACATCCATTGACCACTATGTGCTAAATGTATATGTTTGCAAACTCCACTATGGAAAGGAATTAGTATAATTAGTTTAATCATATGTTATTACAAATCACAGACGGATCTGTAGTCCAGTGATAGCACGCTGGACTGGTAATTCAGGGATCGCAGGTTCGATCCTCCGTCTGACCCTAATACAATTAACAGTCTTTCAGATGGGACTTTAAACCGTGCTGTACACCGTGCACGTAAAAGAACCAGATGAGACTCTGGAATGGGTCTCTGTTTGTATCATTACACTATCCTCCAAAAATCTAAAATGACTAAACTCTTCAGGAGGCGTCGCTCATATGGGCAACCGATAGCGACGATAAATAAACGTAAAACACATTTATTGCAAATCAATAGTTAATGTTATGCACATAACGATACAATACATAGTATAAACATGCAAATGGTTTGGGCCACACGTTTTGACAACATTAGATAACGGCCCGAACTAGAAAGTCTATCTAACGTATGATTAACTAAATGACAGATTATCCAAAAATAGGATAACAATAAAACTGAACCAAGGGATAATAGAGAGAAAAAAGATAGATAGATAAAAAATCGATATAGATTGATACAAATGACTCATGATTCTAACGGATGCCCCTCATATCACGCCCAGCCCCGAACCCATGACTCCGTCTCAAAGGCACATAACGTATACTTAATTCAAGAGAGCAGTGCCGAAAAACGATGAGAATTAGTACAAACTACAAAGCATTTTAATATGCTTGTTTTCCAATCCAAATGTTTTCTATTTCACCACTGTATTTAGTCAAGTCGGTATATGGAAAATACCCCCTCAACCCCCCAAATATTGCTACAAAAGGTTTCTCAACTGATTCTGGTAGGGCTTAGCATACTTTATAACATACTAAAGGTTTACCAAAGTAGGACCCCCGGAAAAGTTTTTCAAGATGGCCGCCGAAACCTCTTAATGATCATAACTATGTAACTATCAACTCAAATTTGATAATCTTTGTGACTATCCCAAGGTTTTTGGGGGCAAAGAACACATTAAGATCATACAATATGACGTTGGCCTATATATGTAACACAAAACTCCAATATGGCGTAAAAAATGGCCGCTAACACCTCCAAATGACCGCAACTCCATAACTATTGATTCAAATTTGATGATCTATCCCCAGATATTTGGGGACAAGGAACACATTAAGACAACTTTGGATATCACTTAGCTGTTGAATCATTATGAAATTGAACTCATGACCTAATGCACAAACACCTTTGTCCATAGAATAAGTTTCAGAGCGTTCAGTTTTGAGTGTCATACTCCTCCTCAGTATCGACCCCTTGAGTGTTGTTTGGATTGTCACAGTTTTCAGTTTGGCAAGGGCCACATGCAGCAGTGCAGGGGAGTCCATAGCGTCTGTATCTACATCGACAGAATTTTGCATCCCCCCGAACAGCTGCAAAGGATCATTTTCAAGAGTTCGTCGGGCGCAGCATTGTTTTGGGTCATAACTGGAATTCATTGGTTCATTTCATTTGCCATCCTTTGGTAAACTTTTAGTATGTTAAAAAGTACACTAAAACCTACCAGAATCAGTTGAGAAACCTTTTTTAGCAATTTGTTTGGGGATAAACTGTATTTTGACCTGACTAATTATTGTATATTATGTTCTGAATAAAATATGTTTAAAGCGACATTACATCGGTGAAAACGCAAATGTCTGCAGAATGTAATTTGCTATTATATGGTATAATTTCCCCCCAAAATAGTATATTAGAATAGTATATTAGTAAATAGTATTTCAACAAATAAACAAACGTCGTATATGCGGTTTGTTGACATAACAAAATAATGTAAATAGGGGCGACATTCATGCATAATACAACGATTTATCCTGAATAACACGAGATATGGTACATAGTTACCGTTATATCTCACATGTGTGCCAATGCATATTTATTTGTAGACTAATTTTAGTAAAATTATCTCTAATCAAAAGTATCGCGTGTTTAGTATTGACTCCAATGACAAACAAACGTCAATTCAGGAGCGCACTTTTGAAAGTTTGTATACGACAACAACTGTTTATTTATTCAATGTTAGTGTTCGAATGTATTCAGAAGAATGTGTAGTAGCTATGCATTTGTACGTGAAAACAATGCATTTGATTTGATTTTTGCAATGCAATGTCACTTTAAAATAAATCCGGAAAATAATAAAAATATTCAAATGATATATAAAAAAAGAAAAGAATACATCTGTCTTCAAGCGCGTCATTTGTAATATGTGTAACTAACGAGTACTGTGTTTAAATTTAATTAACTCCCTTGTAACTGAGTGTGTACAGATGGAGCTAATATCTGATTTATCCACATAATTATACAACCTTACGTATTATTGATCTGCAACATGAGTCGCGCTATTTTCTAAGCATTCATGGAATTGCAAAGTGTCTTCTGCTTATTAAAAAGATATGGAGGATATTTGTGTTTATGGCTTAAGATATGAATTTATTGCATCGAGTGATCACCGACATTTGGATTTCCATGAGCTGCGTGAGCCATATTTCGATGATCGCGATATGAAATAAAATCATATCTTACAGTAATAAATAGCAACTCTTTTTCTTTTATGATTTCCACAATGATATTGGCTAATACAATAATTTGTTATCAAATTGTGTTCATTTTAACTGCCCTATTGGGAGCCTCTTAACACTACAATACACAATCGCACAGTCACTTATGCTAATGTGAACGCTCGCAATAAAAAAGTTAGGTATAATTTTCAAATATATTACTTTATAATTAACTGTTTATAATTTTCAAAACAGTGAAAGGTAGTATTTTCTTTCGCTGAGAAAACTTATTTGCGCCAATTTTATTGGCGGAAAGCATAAAGAAAAAACATGACAATGATTATAGATATTATTCAGAGATTCATGAGGATTCATTCATGAGGATTCATTCATGAAGATTCATTCATGAGGATTCATTCATGAAGATTCATTCATGAAGATCCATTCATGAGGATTCATTCATGAAGATTCATTCATGAAGATCCATTCATGAGGATTCATTCATGAAGATTCATTCATGAGGATTCATTCATGAAGATTCATTCATGAGGATTCATTCATGAGGATTCATTCACGAATCATTGGTGCAAGGAATTACTCATACCCTAATACTCAAGATTATCGTACATATAGGTCTAAGATAGGATATTATTTCTAACAGCAATGTTGCTGTTTCCGCTAATAAATAAAAGTCAGATTGAAAATAATTATGTTAGAATGTGTATTGTTATTACTGGCTCCTTGTATTTGACTGCCCAAAGTGTTATAAGTTACACTCGAACAGCTCTCATGAAACTTCCGGGGCAATGAATGACGAACATATGTTAACTGCGTTTCTAATCTACCTTACGGTAGCCAACAGTGTGTTCCAAAGGTCATTCGTCAGAGAAATATGGTTAAAATAGCACATAATCAACGTAGCAATACGTAACCATGTCAGGAATGCAACTCACACAACTTCAAGACGATTGGTTTACCTACTTTCATCAATCAATCAGAGTCCATCGATCTCCCCATTGCGTACACGTCGCGGTCGGGGCACATCTCGCAGCAGCAGCGTAGGATACTGGAATTGTCACACGCGTCACCATCGCTGACCACCATCGGAAGTGGTGGAAGTATGGACATACCATGGAGCGACCGAGACGGCCAGATGTCGAACTGTCAGATCCGTTTATATGCTGCTGCGGGATGACCAACAGTGCGGAGGGTGGCCCTAAAAAGCGCCGTTCAGAAAGAGAAGATCATCAGGACTTGTCGCCCTGGAGATGAAGAAGATACCTACCACAGCTGTCGTTTTATCGCACCATCATCGAATACTTCAAGACCATCACACTACAAGACAACAATCTACAACTCTACCAGACACTTCACGAATAATCGATGTTGATAATCAACTTAGAATGCTCGTCCACATGGTTCGCCGGCGGCGTACTACTACTACTACTACTACTACTACTACTACTACTACTACTACTGCTACTACTACTACTACTACTACTACTACTACTACCTTCTAGCACATACTCATCGTGGACAAGAATATATTTGGGAAAGAACCGACGAAGAACCACATGATCACAATATCAAGTTTACATTCCATTAGGCATCAACACCAAGTCACCCAATAATCGACATTGCCTAGCACGTTTTGATCGTTTATATACAAAATGTATATATTTGTGATGCTGAGGTGATTGGTAAACATTTTTACATAATATTTTACAACGATTGCGAAGCAAGTTTAAACAACTTATATTAACCACTCTCGTTGGCGCGGATGAAAGCGAATATGTGGTCATTCGTGTGGGAGGAAATCGGAGTACCCGTAGAAAACCCATATGTGCGATCTGGCGATCTGGTTACCACAGTACCATCTCACATACTTCCAGGACCGAGGATCGAACGCGGGTTTCATTGGTGAGCGCGCTAATCACTGCGCTAATCGGACAGCCAAATAAAGCAAATAAAGTTACACACCACCATCGACATCCATTTCCAAATAAATCCTTTACTGTGGGTTTCTTTTGAAATTTATAATTACTGTAATATGATACATTGTAATGAAAGGGTCTCAAGTTATTGTTGACGATTACTATGCTCTCATTTCATAGTAGAAAGTAATGTATGCGAACTGTTACTGTAACAGCATGGACCACAGAGGATACAGACAATGAAGGGCACGGATTAAATTGTACATGCCAGTAATATAATAGGTGGAGATTATAATCTAAAATAAAAATTCACACAAATTTAGACATTATGAATACTTATTATACACATTTATTTTAGCTCTATTGCGAAACAAATTCTTACAACTTATATCAATCACTCTCAAGACCTCATTCCGGATGTAATACTAATGCATCGCCACGAAGGAGAGAGAAGAGGCAATGTGGAATTTAAATGTCATGCCTATGGGCACAATCGTAACGGCTCCAGCGGGGCTCGAACTCCGGACATTTACATACTAATATAAACATACAAGTTTGTTACACAATAAACAATACACGAACATGTGATAGGATTATGTATGATCTCAAGAGGCAGCTATTACATGTTCAAGGACCAAATACACGCTCTGTTCTTAGACTATCTACTGGCAAACTTGTTAATGATCTCAAGAGGCAGCTATTACATGTTCAAGGACCAAATAATGATCTCAAGAGGCAGCTATTACATGTTCAAGGACCAAATACACGCTCTGTTCTTAGACTATCTACTGGCAAACTTGTTAATGATCTCAAGAGGCAGCTATTACATGTTCAAGGACCAAATACACGCTCTGTTCTTAGACTATCTACTGGCAAACTTGTTAATGATCTCAAGAGGCAGCTATTACATGTTCAAGGACCAAATACACGCTCTGTTCTTAGACTATCTACTGGCAAACTTGTTAATGATCTCAAGAGGCAGCTATTACATGTTCAAGGACCAAATACACGCTCTGTTCTTAGACTATCTACTGGCAAACTTGTTAATGATCTCAAGAGGCAGCTATTACATGTTCAAGGACCAAATACACGCTCTGTTCTTAGACTATCTACTGGCAAACTTGTTAATGATCTCAAGAGGCAGCTATTACATGTTCAAGGACCAAATACACGCTCTGTTCTTAGACTATCTACTGGCAAACTTGTTAATGATCTCAAGAGGCAGCTATTACATGTTCAAGGACCAAATACACGCTCTGTTCTTAGACTATCTACTGGCAAACTTGTTAATGATCTCAAGAGGCAGCTATTACATGTTCAAGGACCAAATACACGCTCTGTTCTTAGACTATCTACTGGCAAACTTGTTAATGATCTCAAGAGGCAGCTATTACATGTTCAAGGACCAAATACACGCTCTGTTCTTAGACTATCTACTGGCAAACTTGTTAATGATCTCAAGAGGCAGCTATTACATTTTCAAGGACCAAATACACGCTCTGCTCTTAATCTATCTACTGGCAAACTTGTTAATGATATCATCAATACATCATGACATTCATCGTCCATCATTAATGCCAATTAACTTCATTCATAAGCTGGCGAGAAGCCATATTCACCAAGACGGGTTTTAACACTATAAGCCCAATTATTGACGCCATTTATCTTCCATTGATATTGAACATCAAATTCATATACCTCACATTGAATAGAGAGGTCTGACATTGATGAGCAAAGATCTGCACTGGCTTTAGTTTGAAAAATGAGTGTGTGTATGTTTTATGTTTATTCATCGTCGCTACCAGTTTCCCATATGAGCGACGCCTCGTGGAGAGATTAGTCATTTTAGATATGTGGAGGATAGTGCAATGATACAGACAGAGACTCATTGCAGAATCTCCTCTGGTTCTTTTACGTGCACGGTGTTAAGCGCCGACATGAGACCTCGGTTTAACGTCCTATCTGAAAGACTGTTAATTTTATTAGGGTCAGACGGGGGAACGAACCTGCGATCCCTGGATAAGATAAATTTTATTTGGAGTCGGCAAGACATATCACAAATAACATAAGCTCTGATGAGATTTTATAACAACATGTGTATATGAATAACAGAAGTAAAACAGCTATGGGAAATAAAAATTTGATTTAAATTAGACACTCTATGCTAAAACAGAACATGCTTATTTAGTCGAACAGTAAAATTAGACATAAGATGAACATAAGAAGCTACATAATAAAAGAATAAGACAACAGCCATGCAGGCAACTAAGATGACGCATAAAAGAAAACTAAAAATGCAATCTAAACTATAGCTGAAATGAACTCCATGCTGATCCTTCATTGTGGACCCATTACCTGGCATAGTATACTACACACTTACAGTCATTTCCATTCCAAGATGAAATCAAGCTCTTGAAATGACTGAAGCTAGTTGTAGCCCTGAATTCATCAGGTAGGAAAATCCACAGCACGGGAGCAGCATAGATGAACGTGTCTTACCGTATGTGCTGGTTCTTACATGTGGTATATTCAAAATATTTGAATATCTAAAGTTATATTTTGATTCCCTTTTTGCAACTGAATCACATAATACAGGAGGTGCTAGTTTATTTACAATTTTAAATGTTTCTAGTGCCATTGTTCTCATCCGTGCGTACATGCACAGTTGGAATGTTTGCTCTACACCACAATAGTTCAGCAACTGGTGTTTTATAATTATTGTGCACACATTTTATTGCACGATCCTGAATGTGTTCCCATTTTCTTAGTATTTGGCTCGGAACAAAAATGCCATGCATGTGAACAAAAGTTGAAGTTTGACAGAACAAATGTGTGGAAAATTGTTAACCTGTTAATTTTGCTTAAGTTTTAGTATGTTCACTTGTTGTGCAGCTTTTTTACATACATTACTAATATGAAAGTCAAAGTTTAACTTACAATCAATGTCAACACCCAGTAACTTTAACTACTTGGTCACATGAAATATTAGTTTCACCTAGTATAAAAACTGAACACTTACTAGCAGTTTTATTACCTACAGCTATAGACTGAAATGTATCAGGATTAGCCTGCATACAGTTAAAATGAAACCAGTCTTAAAATTTGACTTTCTGTTTGGAGAACATTTTAACCTCTTCAAAATTTGGAGAATTAAACGATAAAGTATTGTCATCGGCATAGTTGTATAATGTGCCTCTTTGAATGAAATAAAATAATAGCATTTATAAATACATTAATTAACAGGGAACCGAGTATAGATCCTTGTGGCACCCTTTTGTAATATTATCCTTACTTATCCAATACTTACTGCTGCACCTATTTTAATTTGTTGTTTTCTTTTGGTAAGATCATATTCTAACATGTTTACAGACTGTTTGGAAAGGCCATAATATGATAATTTTGCCAAGAGAATAATATGAGGCAAACAGTCAGAAGCCTTAGAGAGGTCCAAATGTATGACTGCTACATCGTCTTTTTTGTCTATGGCAACTTTCCAATATTCTAGTAATTTCAACAAAGTAGTTTGACAACCATGATTTTATTATATGTTCAAAATATGAAGATAGTTGTTTAGATAAGACTTTCTCAAAAATCTTGGATGGAATAGGCAAGATACTGATTGGCCCAGAGTTACATTTATCCACTGGATCCTTCCCTTTAAATATAGGGGTAACTTGAGCTTGCTTTAGTATATCTGGGGAAATGCCATTGGTAGTGTGGTACATTTTGTAATGTTGTGGGAATTTTTGCTCAAGTTTGATTTTTTGTGTTATTTAGGTTATTTAGACACCAAAGAGTAAAAAAAGTATTTTATACATTTTTTTCAATCACTATATTGGCGGCCATCTTGAATTTCAAAATGGCCACCATTTCCAAACTATTCTGTACAATATCTCTACCTGTAGACAACCTAGGACATTGATGTTGGTGTCTATGCCCACATTTTAAGGGTACAGGAATCTGAAAATGCCATTATTAAAGTGTTAGTACATATGGATGTTAATATAACAGCTATGTGTGGAATGTGTGTGTACATATTATAGGATTTTTAGCAAAATAATTTTTTATTTAATATTGCACATGAACTTGTATAATTTATATGGCTTATGAATTTGGCTTACCATCATTTAAAATACTGTGGAAAGAGACATTAATTTATTCCCTATCAGAATCCATATCTACAGTTTGTTGTGTGTTTAAGCAGTTGTCATCACCCTCACATTCACACATCTCTGTACAGCACAGATTGTTCTGTTTACATGTACATCTACCAGAACACTAACTTTACAGTTGCACTTTAGTAGTTCTACGACTGCTGCTGGGGCAGCTTGCACAGCAGACACCAGCCTGTCATTGTCTTTCATCCAACATAGGTTACATGGATCAAGGAGTGTTGGATCAAGTACTCTATCCTGAGCCCATATATGTGCTTGAAGGTGAGAGCGCAATATATGTTGAAGCCAATCACCATCATTTGGCGGAAGCCGATCAACGCCTTCATTTGCAGAACGTCTTCTGTACTTCTGCAACCTCAGGGAACCAGGATCACTACCGGAGACATTAGTTGTGCTTCCAAGCATACAAAGAAACTCTTTGCACCCAGTAATCACATCTTCCTGTGGCGTATCACCTTCTCCAAGTTGTGAAAGTGCTAAAATAATATGTTAAGGAGCCTTCATAAACACCTTCAGTCCTGTTTTCTTTCCAACTCTACTAATATGTCCTGTTGTGTCTGCTCCAGTGATGGCATGGAACCCAGGCAAAGCAGCTGCCTTTTCTGACCCTAATTTTGTATAAATTGCTTCTAAGTCTACTCTTCTTCGATGTTCACTGGTGCCTGTTACAATACCAGACTTTAAACCCAACAGATTTAGTCTTCGTAAAATGAGGACCCACAGTCTATGTCCTGTGTAAAGAAATCAACCTCATTACCATTTTCTTCATTCACCACCTCCACTGCATGTAGCATCATGACAGTGTCTGCTTCCTCGTGTGTGCTGATGTCTGTGGTTGGGTGGTAATTTGGTAAGTTGTTTCATGATTTTCATGCGAGTTGCTGTAACTACTGGCTTCTTACACAGTGCTATTTCTTTCTCAGCTAAGAAGAAGGTAAGCTGATCTTTAGTCTTCTTGCTAGATAGAAACTTTGTTTTGTCCTTTATAGGAGTGGAAATCTCAATATGTAGGTCTTCACTAGGGCAATCCTTCCCGTATCTGATGTTGTCCTTGATTTGTAATTTCTTGGCATAATTGTCAAAAATGTGTCCACCAGTGTATTCATTTAGCATGGCATCAATGTTATTAGCAAAAGTTTTGCCAAGATCTTCACAGGACATAAATGTGACTGCATGCACCATCGCCTCAACAACTGCCATGTCATCTATAATGAGGTATCTCTTGTTGATGTTGGATGTAATAGATTGATTGTCATTCGACTTTAGCTGATACTCGTTGGTGTTACTTTTGATAGTTATCTTCTTGGACAGATTATCCCAGTTTTTATATTTCAGTTTGGTCATACGGCCCCACAAGTTTACATCTCCACGTATACGGTTTTCGACAAAGGATTCCTTTGCATTTTCTCCTCGAACCTCTAAGTTAAGAACACTTTCCTGTGTTTCTTTTCCCAACACTTTCTTGCTCATGCAGTTAAATAGATGTGCTCCTTTGTCTTTCAATATCTTTAGCTGAATATGCACATGAAGTGAATTCCACAATATTCTGAGCATAATCCAGTCTGTTGTAGGCAAAAACGTATGTGGAAAGTTTTTCCAAAGATGCTAAATACAATGGTAAGTTGGGATCCTTGACAGATCGATGGAAATACAGAAGTGTCTGGACTTGGTGCATGTATATATGAATCCATCTATACATAGGAAATGCGTCATGGCTCTTGTCAAAATCATCCAACTGTTTTTCTATATTTATGCTTTCTATCTGTACCATCAATCCTTTGTGGAAAATTTGAATAGCTGTTCTGTCAACAAGGTCACCTCTACATGCTTCAGCCAAAACACCCAAGCTGCTATTTAGAGCTAGTTGCACTTGAGGATTTTCAGAAAAGTATTCCTGGAACCAAAGGTTAGATAACACTTGTAATGTTGTTTCATGAGCATCCACAGCTCGGTTGTGGTGGCTACCATTTATTATTTGATTGATAACAACTGAGCCGTACAGTCCCGATTGAACCCAGGTCTCGTCGATACCACTATGCTCTATAGTCTTCCCTAAACACCTGATAGAACAAAGACTGGTGTGAAAAGGGCCTGGCAATATCCACCACTTATCCTTGTACTGGTCACTGAGATGCTTGAATTTAACTTCCCTTTTGTAAAGGTCCATATCAAAAGTAACCATGATCTTTCTATTGTTCTCAGGACATACAACTCTATGTAGCTGATATAAGTGTTCTAATATTGTCACCAGTGTGGACAACTCATGAGCTGGATTATTTATTATGGACAGAGAGTGGTTATAGTCAACATTCAGTAACATTTTAATAGCATTCATTCATATTTTGTTAAACACCTCTATAAAACATGTTAAACCATCATCTTAGTACAATTTATATTAGTTTGATGTGTTCTGCAATATTGTTAATGTAATTTCCAGATTCCCAGACTCCTAAAATGTGGGTATATGTACCAAAATCAAGGCCCTATATCATCTACAAGTAGAGATATTGTCCAAAATAGGTTTAAAATGGTGGCCATTTTGAAATCCAAGATGGCCGCGAATATAGTGATTGAAAAAAAATTCCCACAACTATTTTAAAAGCTACAAAATGTTATCACACTATTTCGACGGACATCTTGGATGACGTAATTATCCGACTTTGATGATAATTGCATTTTACTTGAGTTTCTGTTCGTGAGTAGAAAACGTTTGAAATATCTCATAAATTGTTGACATTTTGACCTTTCGACGGCCATATGAACAACTTTGAAAAGAGCATTGTACTTCGATCATTTCTACCAAAGATTCGTCAAAATCAGGCTGGCGGTTCGTGAGAAGAAAATTTAAGAATGTGTGCTATTTTTAGACACCTACTTAAGTATCCTGGTCATAAATGGTGGACATAGACCCAATGATTACTGAGGAAAAGATATTTTAAAATTTTCACGGACGACATTCGACGGACATACACATTGCGATAACAATACCTCACATGAGTTTTGCTCAGGTGAGCTAAAAATGGAAGAAGAAAAGCAATAATTTGCATGCTGTTTTATTACTTTCAACCATTAAACGTATAAACATGAGAGTATAACATACAGGGCAGGGTATATGCATTTTCACGTTGGTAAGTACTATTGCACATTGTGTATTGTGTATATACAGTAAATATTAATGTATCTACTTACGATATTGGATTACAGAACATTAATTAGTTTTTGCATAAGTCAACATAAAATACAACTCAATAATGTTATTTGCATTTAGTCGGAATGTAAACAAATGAAGACTAAATACGGTAATACTTGGAACGTACTTTCTTATTTTAGTAGTTGAGATTCTGTTACAAACATTTGGAAAACCAGTTATGAGTTATCATATTATAGGAAATTACATTCTGTAAGTTTAAACTTTATTTATTTTACAACGATTGCCAAACAAGCTTTAACAACTTTTATTAATCACTCTCGTTGGCGGGGATAAAACCGGAGTACCCGAAGAAAACCCACGTGTCCAATCTGGCGACAACCATACCATCTCACATACTTCCTGGTCCGAGGATCGAACCCAGGTTGCATTGGTGAGAAGCGAGCGTGCTAACCATTGCGTTAATCAGCGGGTAACCAATTTAGTAAGGATAATATTCCATGACGCCTTCAAAACATATGTATACATACATGATGCACCACATAACACAAGTAAGTCGTGTGATAAAGTATATTTAACGTTGCTACCGGTTGCCCATATGAGCGACGGGCATTTACCTAGCAATACCTTTCCTGAGCAGACTATAGCGGTTAACAAGTACTTAGGTGCGTGTGTGCGTGCGTGCGTGCGTGCGTGCGTGCGTGCGTGCGTGTGTGCATGCGTGCGTGCGTGTGTGTAAAAAGAACTGAAACGTAAATGCAATGGTATTACAATTATTAAAAATATCATATACATATGTACATGCATAATATATAGTAGTTAGTATAGTAGAGTATCACATACATGTAGTCTATAATTCAACTATTTAAAACATTACACAGTATTTGTAGAGTACATTGACAATTATGTTTGTATTTCAAGCGTTAAGAATGTATTATTTGTCTACGATTTGTGGTGAAACATGATCCCACTCCCCCGCTGTTGAAACACTTCAACGCAGCGAAAGCGAACTCGACCCACATGCATAAACAAAGGATGTAACTGACATGTCAGTTACAGACGGATCTGTAGTCCAGTGGTAATATGCTGGACTGGTAATCCAGGGATCGCAGGTTTGATCCCACGTCTGACCGTAATAAAAGTATCAGTCTTTCAGATGGGACTTTAAACCGAGGTCTCGTGTCAGTGCTGTACATCGTGCACGTAAAAGAACCAGCGGAGACTCTGGAATGGGTCTCTGTCTGTATCATTGCACTATCCTCCAAAAATCTAAAATGACTAATCTCTTCAGGAGGCGTCGCTCATATGGGCAACCGGTAGCGACGATAAATAAACATAAAACACACACACACGACATGTCACTCGGTGACGTCGGTGTAGGATAAATACTACCTAAACGATTCCAAAATGACGCTCACAACTACTTTACTTTTGTTGACATATTTATATAATCTCCCCTCTTTGGGTAGTCCCAGCGTACCAATTCTCAATCGCTACCAATTCTCGACTATATTTAATATTCCCCAAGATAACTGCAATAAATCCACCATTATTTTCGGTTATAAAATGTGGCATAGGTAAACTATTCTGTCCTCGATTTGAATTCTAACATTGCAGACGAACATTTTTAGAAATACATTCTACCACAGACGCCTGGTGTCTGGACAAATGGTTTCGGATTCAAAACAAAAAAAAACATGTTTTTATTTCTTTTTTAAGAACCTTATGATACGCTATAGGCTTGACACTATACAAACAATTGCTTAGGCAATATCCAAACAAGTCAAAAATGACACCCCTTCGCAATCAAAGACATATAAACATTGCTTTTCAATACAATTTATGTCAGACAATCGGTCGAGAGTTGGCAGTCTGAAGCTACTAACTATTGGCATACAACTCGGGATGAAACCCTTCACAGATTCAATTTAACTAATATGACGAAACGTCATTCCAAAATAACCAAACATACAAACTGTAATGCAGGTCATGCATGCAGATATAGAGATGTATAGTTTACTAGTCTAATGGTCTGGTCCCCGTGTCGTGCCACACTACAGTGAACTTGGAATGGACTGATGATAAATGCGTGCACGTCGATCTATACGAGTGTTGTTGCCGTATAAATCATTGCGCACATGTTTGCTATCTCAGGTCATCATTAAACGACATATGTCTATTTATTTCTCTACTAACAGGTTTGAATCGTCCACCGGAAGCTGTAGATGCGTTCCTACTAACCTTACTTGTACTGCGTTTAGAACGTTTCCGGTTGTCAATACTGTCTAGAGTTTGACTATCAAAGCTGACATTAGCACTCGTACTGGCACTTGTACTGTATTTACGCATTTCATTGTCGCTCTTGTACGATCTGAACGAGTCGTTGATGATTTTACTTGTAGACCGGAAACGGTTAGAATCTGAACGCGATGATTCCCGTCCCTCCGATCTAATACTGTCAACATTATAAGAGTCTTCTGGCGTTCTTATCTTCACATCTGGGTCATCAAATACGTCATTTAAGTCACGTGGGTTTGGTCTAAGTTCTTCTGTACTTCTACGTATCCATATAACATCAGCACCATTATTAGTGTTTTCCGAATCGTTCAAACCCTCTAAGTCCTCTGTGAATGTCTCATCATCTTCAATTGGTCTCTTCTGTATAATTAAATCTGGTCTATTAACTTGTTGATATCTCCACGACTTTGACCTTTCGCTTCTATTATTTCTACGACTGGAAATGCTTAAAGAAGCAGTAGTGTACCCGTGTGATGTAACTGAATCGTCGATGCTATTTGCAAGTAGAGGCTTACCGACACCATAGCCGACGGCCGCCCCGACGACGACTGCAATCAGAAGCCAGATGTTCATCGTATTAACACACACTATCAAAAAGTAAGCAAATGAAACACGTAACACTTGTATAATACTTTGACCTAATTTTTCTCCGAATGTTACCACTGGTGCGCCACAACACTTTGCCCTGTAATCAGATGCAATTAGACAATGAGTACATATATGACGGGACATATTTAAATGCCATGAAGTTGTGTTTCTTGGAATGGTTGTGTCTTACCAAATCATGTGCGAAAGGCCCGGAGTTCGAGCCCCACTGGAGCAGTTACGATTGTGCCCTTAGGCAATGCATTTAAATCCACATGCCTCTTTTCTCTCCCTCGTGTCGATGGCTTCCAACAGGAATAAGGTCTCGAGAGTGATTAATATAAGTTACAAGAACTTGTTTCGCAATCGAGCTAAAATAAATTTGTATGAACTATCCATTACACTTCTGGTGATATTTCTTTGGAGCCAAAGATCAAACATCTTAAACGACTTTAATATTTCTGAATGTTTACTATGTCAGTGACTTACCTGATTATCGAGCTTGTCATCGACCGTGTGTCATACATATGAAACGTTGCCAAGTTTCATATCGATTGAATGAAATTAGGTCATTTAAAGTTTCATTTTCAACGTTTTCGGTGTAAACCGTTACTATTTAAATGAATCAGCCTGTCTATCAGATGACGGATAGACGGACTAGCGTTTTGATAAATGTTGCTAAAGAAATTGTAAATCTCTTTTTTTTTTTACTATAATAGACCTAGGCTACCTAGATATTCCTGTCCTAGACCTATAATAATATATAATAGATACTATTTGTTATACAAACATGTCCGAATTTGTCTTTTAAATGCAGCAGAATGCGGGAAATTGCATCCTAAAAACCAAAACATTCCAGGGGGGCTTGCCCCCGGACTCCCCTAGCAACCTCGTTCGCTACGCTCACTCAACATTCTTTACCCGGGCATGTACATAATTTGCCATTTGGCTACGCCCCTGTCCGGTATGTATTTGCAATACATAACAAAGATAAAACAGTAAACTTGTGTCTGTTAATAAGTCCTTAATCACGATTCGAATAGAGCTGGAGAGAAAGTACACACCCTTTACATTGTGTGAGGGCTTTGCGTCTGAGGAAGCGCAGGTACTCGTCCATACACTCGTACGTCACGGCGGCAACGACTGCAGCCAGCATGGCGCCTGTAAGACCTAAACAAAACAAACATTTGGATTTATATACCATGAACCAGGATATATATGTACCGTGAACCAGGATATATATATACCGTGAACCAGGATATATATATACCGTGAACCAGGATATATATGTACCGTGAACCAGGATATCTATGTATCGTAAACCGGGATATCTATATACCGTAAACCGGGATATATATGTACCGTGAACCAGGATATATATATACCGTGAACCAGGATATATATATACCGTGAACCAGGATATATATGTACCGTGAACCAGGATATCTATGTATCGTAAACCGGGATATCTATATACCGTAAACCGGGATATCTATGCATCGTAAACCAGGATATATATGTACCGTAAACCGGGATATCTATATACCGTAAACCGGGATATCTATGCATCGTAAACCAGGATATCTATGTATCGTAAACCAGGATATCTATGCATCGTAAACCAGGATATCTATGTATCATAAACCGGGATATCTATATACCGTAAACCGGGATATCTATGCATCGTAAACCGGGATATCTATATACCGTAAACCGGGATATCTATATACCGTGAACCAGGATATCTATATACCGTAACCGGGATATCTATATACTGTGAACCGGGATATCTATATACCGTGAACCAGGATATCTATGTACCGTAAACCAGGATATCTATGTATCGTAAACCGGGATATCTATGCATCGTAAACCGGGATATCTATATACCGTAAACCGGGATATCTATATACCGTGAACCAGGATATCTATATACCGTAACGGGAATATCTATATACTGTGAACCGGGATATCTATGTACCGTAAACCAGGATATCTATATACCGTGAACCAGGATATCTATATACCGTGAACCGGGATATCTATATACCGTGAACCAGGATATCTATATACCGTGAACCAGGATATCTATATACCGTAAACCAGGATATCTATATACCGTAAACCAGGATATCTATGTACCGTAAACCAGGATATCTATGTACCGTAAACCGGGATATCTATGCATCGTAAACTGGGATATATATGTATCGTAAACTGGGATATCTATGCATCGTAAACCGGGATATCTATGCATCGTAAACCGGGATATATATGTACCGTAAACCGGGATATCTATGTATCGTAAACCGGGATATCTATGCATCGTAAACCGGGATATCTATATACCGTAAACCAGGATATCTATGTACCGTGAACCAGGATATCTATATAACGTGAACCAGGATATCTATGTACCGTAAACCGGGATATCTATATACCGTGAACCAGGATATCTATATACCGTGAACCGGGATATCTATATACCATGAACCAGGATATCTATATACCGTGAACCGGGATATCTATATACCGTAACCAGGATATCTATATACCGTGAACCAGGATATCTATATACCGTAACCAGGATATATATATACCGTAACCGGGATATCTATATACCGTGAACCAGGATATCTATATACCGTAAACCGGGATATCTATATACCGTGAACCAGGATATCTATATACCGTGAACCGGGATATCTATATACCGTAACCAGGATATATATATATACCGTAACCGGGATATCTATATACCGTAACCGGGATATTTATGTACCGTAAACCGGTATATCTATATACGGTAAACTGGGATATCTATATACCGTAAACCGGGATATCTATATACCGTGAACCGGGATATCTATATACCGTGAACCAGGATATCTATATATACGGTAAACCGGGATATCTATATACCGTAAACCGGGATATCTATATACCGTGAACCGGGATATCTATATACCGTGAACCAGGATATCTATATACCGTGAACCGGGATATCTATATACCGTGAACCGGGATATCTATATACCGTGAACCAGGATATCTATATACCGTGAACTAGGATATATATACCATGAACCAGGATATCTATACCGTGAACCAGGATATCTATATACCGTGAACCAGGATATCTATATACCGTAACCGGGATATCTATATACCGTGAACCAGGATATCTATGTACCGTGAACCAGGATATCTATGTACCGTGAACCGGGATATCTATATACCGTGAACCAGGATATCTATGTACCGTAAACCAGGATATCTATATACCGTGGTCCAGGATATCTATGTACCGTGAACCAGGATATCTATGTACCGTAACCGGGATATCTATATACCGTGAACCGGGATATCTATATACCGTAACCAGGATATCTATATACCGTGAACCAGGATATATATATACCATGAACCGGGATATCTATATACCGTAACTGGGATATATATATATATACCGTAACCGGGATATCTATATACCGTAACCGGGATATTTATGTACCGTAAACCGGGATATCTATATACGGTAAACTGGGATATCTATATACCATAAACCGGTATATCTATATACCGTGAACCGGGATATCTATATACCGTGAACCAGGATATCTATATACCGTAAACTAGGATATCTATATACCGTAACCGGGATATCTATATACCGTGAACCGGGATATCTATATACCATAAACCGGGATATCTATATACCGTAACCGGGATATCTATATACCGTGAACCGGGATATCTATATACCATGAACCGGGATATCTATATACCGTGAACCAGGATATCTATATACCGTGAACTAGGATATATATACCGTGAACCAGGATATCTATACCGTGAACCAGGATATCTATATACCGTGAACCAGGATATCTATATACCGTAACCGGGATATCTATATACCGTGAACCGGGATATCTATATAACATAAACCAGGATATCTATATACCGTAAACTGGGATATCTATATATGGTAAACCAGGATATCTATATACCGTAAACTGGGATATCTATATACCGTAAACCGGGATATCTATATACGGTAAACCGGGATATCTATATACCGTAAACCGGGATATCTTTATATGGTAAACCAGTATATCTATATACGGTAAACCGGGATATCTATATACCGTAAACCGGGATATCTATATATCGTAAACCAGGATATCTATATACCGTAAACTGGGATATCTATATACCGTAAACCGGGATATCTATATATGGTAAACCGGGATATCTATATACCGTGAACCAGGATATCTATATACCGTGAACCAGGATATCTATATACCGTGAACCAGGATATCTATATAACGTAAACCGGGATATCTATATACCATGAACCAGGATATCTATATACCGTAAACTGGGATATCTATATACCATAAACCGGGATATCTATATACCATGAACCGGTATATCTATGTACCGTAAACCGGGATATCTATGTACCGTAAACCGGGATATCTATATACCGTGAACCGGGATATCTATATACCATAAATCGGGATATATATGTACCGTGAACCAGGATATCTATATACCGTGAACCAGGATATCTATATACCGTGAACCGGGATATATATGTACCGTGAACCGGGATATCTATATATCGTAAACCAGGATATCTATATACCGTAAACCGGGATATATATGTACCGTGAACCAGGATATCTATATACTCTAAACCGGAATATCTATGTACCGTAAACCAGGATATCTATATAACGTGAACCAGGATATCTATGTACCGTGAACCAGGATATCTATGTACCGTGAACCAGGATATCTATATAACGTGAACCAGGATATCTATATAACGTGAACCAGGATATCTATATACCGTGAACCAGGATATCTATGTACCGTGAACCAGGATATCTATATAACGTGAACCAGGATATCTATGTACCGTGAACCAGGATATATATATACCGTGAACCAGGATATCTATATATGGTAAACCGGGATATCTATGTACCGTAAACCGGGATATCTATGTACCATAAACCGGGATATCTATATACCGTAAACCTGGATATCTATGTACCGTAAACCGGGATATCTATGTACCATAAACCGGGATATCTATATACCATAAACCGGGATATCTATGTACCGTAAACCTGGATATCTATGTACCGTGAACCAGGATATCTATGTACCGTGAACCGGGATATCTATGTACCGTGAACCGGGATATCTATGTACCGTGAACCGGGATATCTATGTACCGTGAACCGGGATATCTATATACCGTGAACCGGGATATCTATGTACCGTGAACCGGGATATCTATGTACCGTAAACCGGGATATCTATATACCGTAAACCAGGATATCTATATACCATAAACCGGGATATCTATGTACCGTAAACCGGGATATCTATGTACCCTGAACCGGGATATCTATGTACCGTGAACCGGGATATCTATATACCGTGAACCAGGATATCTATGTACCGTGAACCGGGATATCTATATACCGTGAACCGGGATATCTATATACCGTGAACCTGGATATCTATGTACCGTAAACCGGGATATCTATGTACCATAAACCAGGATATCTATATACCATAAACCGGGATATCTATGTACCGTAAACCTGGATATCTATGTACCGTGAACCAGGATATCTATGTACCGTGAACCGGGATATCTATGTACCGTGAACCGGGATATCTATGTACCGTGAACCGGGATATCTATGTACCGTGAACCGGGATATCTATATACCGTGAACCGGGATATCTATGTACCGTGAACCGGGATATCTATGTACCGTAAACCGGGATATCTATATACCGTAAACCAGGATATCTATATACCATAAACCGGGATATCTATGTACCGTAAACCGGGATATCTATGTACCCTGAACCGGGATATCTATATACCGTGAACCGGGATATCTATGTACCGTGAACCGGGATATCTATATACCGTGAACCGGGATATCTATGTACCGTGAACCAGGATATCTATGTACCGTGAACCGGAATATCTATGCACCGTGAACCGGGATATCTATGTACCGTAAACCGGGATATCTATATATGGTAAACCGGGATATCTATGCACCGTAAACCGGGATATCTATGTACCGTAAACCGGGATATCTATATACCGTAAACCAGGATATCTATATACCGTAAACAGGTATATCTATATACCGTGAACCGGGATATCTATATATGGTAAACCGGAATATATATGTACCGTAAACCGGGATATCTATGTACCGTGAACCGGGATATCTATGTACCGTGAACCAGGATATATATAACGTGAACCGGGATATATATATACCGTGAACCGGGATATCTATGTACCGGAACCGGGATATCTATGTACCGTAACCGGGATATCTATATATAATGTGAACCGGGATATCTATATACCGTGAACCGGGATATATATGTACCGTGACAGTCACTTTGAACAGGAACAAATGTATGCTTAGAAGATCGTAACTGTCCGTTTTGTAGTGTGTTGGAAGATGAACGCCATGTATTGTTAGAATGTATATTTTATAATGAATGACCTTTTCTAAAAATACACTGTTGTATGAACACAACTTCCGTAATATAAGCAAAACTGATCAACATATTTTTCTGTTCACTATCCCATCTCTAATTAGAATTTGTGCCAAAACCTGTTTTAATATACTTCAACGACCCTACTTTTACCTGTGTAACGTACCATTTTATTTATCACAAGACACAGCTACTAATTAGTTCATTCTCGACCTGATCGAGGTTGATAGCTGATCTTTTAAAATAGTTCTTAATCTGCACATTAGTGTTCTTTTTTCATTTCAGTGTTTTGAAACCTATGTATTGTAATTTTTTAATTCATTTTTAATAAGAGAATTAGCAACTTTTTCTTTGTATTAGGTTGTACATACTTTGATGAATTGCACTGCAATCATGTGATTGTCTTACTGTGATATACTATCTTGTAATTCACCGAGGAATGGCCATGTACTTTTTTTAGTATGTACTTTTATTAGTGTTTACGAATATCTGTATATATTGTATGTGATGTACATGGATGAGACATTAATAAAGATTAAAACTAGCTCTAAACTGAGCAAAACATACACTTATGTACATATAACACTGATAAGATCTATACAATATATACACGAGTTTAATGTACATATTAAACATACGCGCAATACATAGTTCCCGTGTGACGTCATCATTCCTACTGTGGCTGCCATTTTGAATGGCAAAGTTGATCAGATATTATATATAATATATAGTAGCGTAATTTTGCTTTCTTCATAAAATATTTATTTTTCATCCCATCACCATGGTTCATACATTGTTGGAAAGCTCTCAATGGACATAATTTTTGTATCATTTCACAAATTTCGTATCAATGACGAATACATAATAAGTTACCTGTATATTAATATTTCAACTGTGAAAATAGACTTTCAAAAATAGGTGCAAGTTAAGTTCTTATAATTTATAATCCATACATCATTGTCAAAAAATAAATTAATATTTAAAAAGTGCATTTCAATACCTTTAAAATCATACCAAATTTTATATTAAGAAACCAAAATTAATAAAGTTATTGCAATTAAAGAATTACTAGTAAAATCATGAAATTGCCGTTAATAAAACTTGCCAGTCAAAATGGCTGCCAAGATAAGATTTTATCAGTGTTTTTGACTGCCGTGGGAACTATGTATACAGAATATGAACCATGTAGGCTATTGAAACATGTATAGTTAGACCGGTGTTCTAACATAATTGAAATCCGTAAGAACTGAAAGTTTGCGCATGCGCATAACCGGCATAACATGTCAATATGTTTAATGCACCGATGGGAAATGTAATTAAGTAAATGATGGTTCGTTAATAGGTACTCCCCTGTCATTACAGCTTCAGGAACAACCGTCAGGAACTTCGTTGAATTATTCATACAAAATACAGAAACACGAGAGTCTAGTACATACCATATATAGATTGTGTACTCCATTCTGGCACAACTAAATACGTAGATGTCTGTACCTGTAGAAACTGAAAACAAATTGTTTTATAGTTAAGTTTAGCACATTAGCAAGCCAATGAAGATGTTATGCCAATCAAATAACAACGATCTGACAAGTATATAGCGCACTGTAGAGTATCGCGGCAAACAGACGGATCTGTAGCCCAGTGGTAAAACGCTGGACTGGTAATCCAGGGATCGCAGGTTCGATCCCCCGTCTGACCCTAATAAAATTAACAGTCTTTCAGATGGGACGTTAAACCGAGGTCTCGTGTCGGTGCTTTGCACCGTGCACGTAAAAGAACCAGAGGAGACTCTGTAATGGGTCTCTGTCTGTATCATTGCACTATCCTCCAAAATCTAAAATGACTAATCTCTTCAGGAGGCGTCGCTCATATGGGCAACCGGTACCGACGATAAATAAACGTAAAACACACACGCGGCAAACAACATACCTGAGATCTGATCTAACAGTGCATTGTGTTTTTTTATTTAAGTTTATTTAACTTCGCTACCTGTTGCCCATTTCAGCGACGGGCAGTTTACTTAACAACACATTTCGTGAGCAGGCTCCAGTGGTTAACCAGTACTTGGTGCACCAACCTCCGTAAGAAACTGCCAACTTTTTCATATAAATAGACAGGGCCTGAGCGAGGCTCAAACCTGTGACCATCAGTGATGATAGGTTACAGGGGTATACAATTCAGTGACCCTAACCACTCGACCACGAAGGCGGACCGCTCACGGTATAGTGGCGCGGAGGCTGAGTGTTTAGCTGGGTGTGCCTGATCCGGATACTATGTGTTCGAACATCGGATAAGTCAACACATTGATACATTAGTTAGTTAGTAGTGGCAAGCGTGAATACCACACACACAATGCATAAATATAATGTTAATAGTACAGGCCCGTAGCCACACTGAGGCACTGAGGTTAACATTTCCAAAGAAGAAGAAAATGAAAAATGAAATAAATAAAATGCCAAAAAATATCCCTTTGCTGTATAAAATGTTGACTGCTAGAGAGCTGAAAGATCAGTACATAATTATACGTCTAAACTCATTAAATCAGAAAACGCAGGAAATCGCTTCTATATCCCCAACACGTTTAAGGGGGAACATGACCCCGGGGCCCCTATATTGCCTCGGGTTAAATTTGCCTCTGGCTACGGTACTGTAATAGGTTAGTAATATTCACTTACCCGAGAATCGCCCATACCCGGATACCCGGACGGCTCCACCATGCTGTGATTTGTACCCATTGTCTACCAAGTTGGTTGGTGATCGGCCGCTTCATCCATTAATGTACTCCAAATTGATATGTGAACTACAACGTAAGTACAGAAAGACGCTTAACTCTTTCACCGCCAATGTCGCATAAAAGCGACTTTGTAAAAAAGTAGAGAACCCGATCGGACAGAACAGAACATGCCGTCTGATCAGGCTATATGCTGATTGCTCTTCAGACAGCGGAGCTGAAGCACATGTCCGAATAGCAAACAACATAGATCCTGATCAGACGCGGCGTTACGCCGCGGCTGATCTGGATCTATGTTGTTTGCACATGCTCTGAATTTATTCGGCGCTGAAAGAGTTAATGGACAATGGCATCTATTTCGTATACTGATATTGACCCATGCTAATTGATTTGGAAGTAATCAACGATATGTGTCCACGTTGTTTCGCTATTAGTATGTGGTCCAATACCATACCTAGAAATAGAAACTTAAGTTTGAAAAGGAACATTTAATTAATGAATAGTTTCTACAAATTTATTTTAGCTCGATTGCGAAACAAGTTCTTATAACTTATATAAATCACTCTCGAGACCTTATTCCTGATGGAATTCATCGCCACGATGGAGAAAGAAGAGGCAAAGTGGAATTTAAATGCCGTGCCTAAGGGCACACTCGTAACGGCTCCAGCGGGGCTCGAACTCCAGGCCGTTCGCACCTGAAGCGAACGCGCTACCATTGCGCTATCACGACTTCCACAAATTAATGAACCTCTAGAATAATATATTATTTTATACAACAGATATAGACAGTAAGAAATGAACAGTTTGAGTCAATATTTTACACAATTATGTTTTCGGTCAATTTATACTAGAGGACATAGAAAACGCACACTTCGGATAAGTGTGTTTTTACATGAAAAACAATAACTATATAAATACATAGTTTTAAACATTTTGGAATATTTTTAGTTGTTCAGTTTGTGCTTTGTAATAAAGATGTGATATATCTATATATGATGGAATCCTTCGTGTTTCGTTTTCATGTAATAATTATCATATAATGTAGGTGTGCGTTTTCTATGTCCTTTAGTATATATTGACGTAAATATGTTGCATGAGTACGTATAATATAAATATGTATTGTTTATGTTGCAATTCGACTTTGGCCATATTTCACATAAATATCATTTGGCCAAAGGCATACTTGCCAACTGCTAATAAATATTGAATTTAATTGTAAACCGTTGACATATAGTTAATTATAGTCAATATATATGGGTTACATAAATAAATATATTGTTATATAGAGGTTCATTAAGTAAACATACGTTGCTAATGTCTCAAGTTGCTATTTCTAAACATCGTATTTGGGCAGATGGTTGAAGCACAGGAACTTGAAATTGTATCCATAAGCCACCAAAGGTCTCGTACCTCTATCCTAGGACACCCCCCTCTATTAAAAAAAAGATCTTAGGATAGAGGTACGAGACCTTTGGTGGCTTATGGATAACATTTCAAGTTCCTGTGGTTGAAGTAATAAAAACGAAGCGTGGTGACAGTGCTGTGTGAACCCCATATGTAAAATGTGTCAGATATGTAAAACCGTGTCAGATATGTGAAACCGAGTCAGATATGTAAAACCGTGTTAGATATGTAAAACCGTGTTAGATATGTGAAACCGTGTCAGATATGTAAAACTGAGTCAGATATGTAAAACCGTGTTAGATATGTAAAACCGTGTTAGATATGTAAAACCGTGTTAGATATGTAAAACCGAGTCAGATATGTAAAACCGAGTCAGATATGTAAAACCGTGTTAGATATGTAAAACCGTGTTAGATATGTAAAACCGAGTCAGATATGTAAAACCGTGTTAGATATGTAAAACCGAGTCAGATATGTAAAACCGAGTCAGATATGTAAAATCGTGTAAGATATGTAAAACCGAGTCAGATATGTAAAACCGTGTCAGATTTGAACGCTACATAATGTAAGTGGCGTTACGGTATTAAAGCTGAACACATGTACATAATGCATTTTACAATATTTAATTTATTTAATCTGTGAAATTCTCAAAGATATATACTAGTTTGCACAATCCACTGTTCAATTTCCCAAGAAGTGCATCCCAGGAGCAAAGCTTATTTATCTTGTGTCAATATCTAGCTCATCTTCAATGTTATGCCCCCTTGATATCTGCAACTATCATAGACCATATGTACAACTGAGTTGGTATTCAAATATACTAATTTCTGTATTCATTACAATTAAATAATTAATATAGTGTAACTCTTGTTGCGTTATCACGGAGCAGGTTATAGATCGAATAAATTTAATATTCATGGACACAAGTCAAACGTTGCCGCATCTGTACCACATAATAAGACCTCACATGAACGTTATAAAACTATTCTCCAATCTCAGTATTAAGTTTCCATCACGTTTCAACTTACAAACACCTACGATACAGCTAACTTACAAACACCTACGGTGCAGCTAACTTACAAACAAACACCTACGATGCAGCTAACTTACAAACACCTACGATGCAGCTAACTTACAAACACCTACCATGCAGCTAACTTACAAACAAACACCTACGATGCAGCTAACTTACAAACACCTACGATGCAGCTAACTTACAAACACCTACGATACAGCTAACTTACAAACACACACCTACGATGCAGCTAACTTACAAACACACACCTACGATGCAGCTAACTTACAAACACCTACCATGCAGCTAACTTACAAACACCTACGATGCAGCTAACGTACAAACACCTACGATACAGCTAACTTACAAACACCTACGATGCAGCTAACTTACAAACACCTACCATGCAGCTAACTTACAAACAAACACCTACGATGCAGCTAACTTACAAACACCTACGATGCAGCTAACTTACAAACACCTACCATGCAGCTAACTTACAAACAAACACCTACGATGCAGCTAACTTACAAACACCTACGATGCAGCTAACTTACAAACACCTACGATGCAGCTAACTTACAAACACCTACGATGCAGCTAACTTACAAACACCTACGATACAGCTAACGTACAAACACATACGATGCAGCTAACTTACAAACACCTACGATACAGCTAACGTACAAACACATACGATGCAGCTAACTTACAAACACCTACGATGCAGCTAACTTACAAACACCTACGATGCAGCTAACTTACAAACACCTACGATACAGCTAACTTACAAACACCTACGATACAGCTAACTTACAAACACCTACGATGCAGCTAACTTACAAACACCTACGATGCAGCTAACTTACAGCTAACTTACATAAATTGCACGTGCAAACTTATTTGATTTTCATTTTTTCGTCCACTATCTTGGTTCTCCTACATTGCGACTCGTACATATTATTATTATTATTATCATTATTATTATTGGTTATTATAAACATCGTCTCTCATTAAGTTTTGAATAGGAATTAACCTGCATGTATATACAGTCAAAACTGTGTTAAGCAGCCTTGTGGAAGTCGTGATAGCTCAGTGGCATCGCGTTCGCTTCCTGTGCGAAAGGCTCAGAGTTCGAGCCCCGCTGGAGCCGTTACGATTGTGTCCTTAGGCAATGCATTTAAATTCCACATGTCTCTTCTCTCCCTCGTGACGATGGATTCCTTCAAGAATGAGGTCTCGAGAGTGATTAATATAAGTTTGTATAATGTGTATAAACTAAGCAGCCTTACGGAGCGGACAACCATAAGCTGTATAGCTGTATACTATTTCAATTGTTGTATATAATCATGTACATGATAGACAATAAATATGTTTAAACCAAGCAGTCTGCCAAGGAATTACAGAAAGTGGATGTTTAGCACCGGTGGCTACTTAATAGAGGTCATGATAGCGCAGTGGGTGCGCGTTCGCTTCAGGTGCGAAAGGTCCGGAGTTCGAGCCCCGCTGGAGCCGTTACGATTGTGCCCTTAGGCAAGGCATTTAAATTCCACGTTGCCTCTTCTCTCTCCCTCGTGGCGATGGATTCCACCAGGAATGAGGTCTCGAGAGTGATTTATATAAGTTGAAATAACTTGTTTCGCGATCGAGCTAAAATAAATTTGTATAAACTAATAGAGGTCAAATGTATAATAAAATAACATATTTGGAATCTGGAAACTGGCTGTTTAATACAGGTTGGCTGCTTAATAGAGGTGACCACTAACACATGTTTGACTGTATAAGATAAGAAATGAACTGGCTTCAAATGAGTAGATTCTTCAGTATTAAGTATATGATGCAAGGTTGAAAATTAAATTCTAACATGACTTGATATATTGTTCCTATAAACAAAGAACAAAGCTACCGTTGTTGAATTTTGCTCTACATGTAAAAACCTTATCTATGGACGTACATATGCACACCTTTGAATACGTTTACGTTGGAATTGACTACAGTGAGTTGGCAGGGTTTGTAGTGATAATATCCAGCAATACAGGACATATATCGTTGATAGATGGAGGATGATTTTCAGTGTCGTTTGAATACAGACGATATTTTACAGGGAGGTATTTTGTAACGCCATCAGCAAAATAACAGACATGGATACAAAATAAAATACACACTTATTCGTTTATGGCATTACATTTGGGTCATGTTGGAATGGAAATAATAGTGGTATTGTCGTTGTTTATGAACTTTATCGGCGACTGAACAACTGTGTGTCGTTCTGATGCATAGTAATTCAAATTGTATTTCCTAATTGACTCACAAATACATGACGCCACTCCATAGCTCCACATCATGACATTACCAATACAACATACATTGACAATGTAGTAGCCAAACCAATGTTCATAATAAAGGCCAGAATCTCATGTAGTCCCAGTAATATCTATGGATGTGGCGACTACTTATCCACTGCATGATAGCTGTCGTTTGTATGGAGATATAATAGTATATTAACCTAAATATCTATGAAGGAAAGGGTTATAGACAGTGATACGACACATGTGATCTTACCCGGCATTGACGTTAACTGCCTAATGCCCAACTGGAAATGTGAAAGCACTTGACTTGAATGATAACAATTGTTATTTTGTATGGAAGTACGTTTAAAACAATATGCGCTGTTCAATACGTACACATAGGCCTGCATACATGTACCTTGTCAGTAATATTTAATGTATAATGTGTCATCAGGTATGCGATTAAAGTATAACATACTTTTGTAGATCTCTCTGCGGAAACGAACCATCCCATATGTACCCTTGTACTGATGTTTGTATAGTAAATCAAATTATCCGATGTATTGCTTAGTCATAATAAACACATATTTATCGAAAACAAGCATTTATTTATCCCACTTAACGTCTATGAACACACTTGGTGACGTGTTGACATTCAACATGTCGTGATAGCGCTGTAGTAGCGCGTTCGCTTCAGGAGCGATAGGCACAGAGTTCGATTCCTGCTGGAGCCGTTACAATTGTGCCCTTAGGCAAGGCATTTAAAATTCCACATGGCCTCTTCTCTCCCTCGTGGCGGTGGATTCCATCGGCAATGAGGTATCGAGAGTGATTAATATATATATGTAGTAAGAACTTGTTTCGCAATCGAGCGAATATAAATTTGTATAAATTAAACATGCCGTTCCTACAAGTAATCAGGAATCAAGATAGCTAGTCAACCTACCTTAGAAGAACTATATAAGTTTTCTTTCGTTCTAATCCTTTTCAGTCTATTGCTGTTAATTTATATGTAAAATGTTAATTATGTTATGTACATGTAAAATACTGAAATAAATAATGTTTAAACTAACCTACCTTTTAGTGATGGGGGAAATTACTAAGCACCGAATGCGTGTTGTCCCCGGCGGTATCTCGTCGTTATTGTCTACCGGTATATATTAGTAACAACAACTGGTGTAGAATCTCTCTGGTGTCTAAATGCTGTCTAGTTCAGTCTTAAGCTGTATCACATGCCTAGCACTTGCGGTGTAGTCTGGTAGCTCATTCCAATTGTTAATCAAATGATAATGCAAAAATACTGCTGTGTAAAATTATTTTTTTTACACGAAATTCCTCGAAGGAGAAGAGAATGTGAATTATTCTGTCTTTATAACACTTCTCTAGATTTATTACAATATCCGAGTCTCGATTCCGGGTTTTCCCAATATCTTCAGACGAGTTGGTTGAATCATGAACTCCCACCTGTAGTTAGCACACCTGTGTCTTCCTCTCCGTCAATATCACCACCACCAACGTATGTCCTGACCCAGAGTCGTATGTTCTGACCCAGAGTCGTATAATACATGACATGTACACGATCGACTTTACGTTTTACACATTAAAGTTGTAATCTCACTATAAACCATATAACACAACTTATTTACGTTCTCCAGGTACGTCCCGCTATAGAATCAATTGTAGAATATACCACTATACAATATATAGATTTATCATTCAATTTTATAATACCTATAGTAACATAAACGCGTACTTCTCATAACAACCACCACCGTAACACGGACCCAACATACCGCGCATACTATACCGTTTGTGATGAAGATAACAAAGAAGGCATATTGAGATAAAAATAGAATGAAATAAGGTAAATTTATACCGTCTTAACTGGGTCATCCGAGTGGAAATTCCATTTTTAATTACGGTTTAAATCAATAATCACTGATAATAAATATCACTCTATAATGGAATGAGTTCATCATAGCGTGATAGGTGCTTGCAACTTACATGAAAGTGGAATAGATTAAACTTTAATATATAATAAGCAACCCCGTGAAACTAGAAGAGCCGAAAGTGTTACTGACTAAGTGAGGGTATGCCTAGCCTACCCTATGTAGGCCTACCGCGTCCCTTTGATCCGACAAGAGACTCGACCTGCAGCACCATATACGGCCCGCTGAACCGATACAACACATTGCCCTGTTTTTGTAACTAAGTTGACACAACGGCACACGAAACTCGATTTGCTGTTACAACTTGTTTCATATTTAAAGTAAGTCGACATATTTTGGCGAGCTTTAAAACTGATTATACAAGTAAAAACAATAATCTACAGTACAAAAAGGTATACAATAATAAAAACGCGTTTGTATGAAGCGCATTACAACGACTAAGTTTTACATAAACAGGCCCGTAGCCACACTGAGGCAAATGAGGCACTTGCCTCGGTTAGAATTTGGCAAGTAACGACAGGTATTGGAAAACTCTGATAACACTACCTTCCGAATGCACAGACAAGCATCCACAAAATAATTCGGGGGGGCGGTCGCCACAGTTATTTTCATAGTTTGGCTACGGAACTGATAACTATAAAGAGATGACTAAACTACTATGATTGAATGAGTGAGGTAATCGTTTACTGCTGTGATATCAGATTTCTGCAATTTATAGATGAAACGAATAGTGTTGGCTTATTATGTTACAGATAATTAATTCGAATATCCAAGCTTGCGTTTAGTGGAGTTTATAGGTTAAAACAGGTATTAATTAAGACCAAACAAATCGATCGTGTGCGGTATATCGTTTGAAAAACATGTCGTGACTTATTCGGTTACACGGTTTTTTATTATTTCGTGACAACTATGTCGCTCGGAGGCACGCACATGTGTTGCATTTCTATCGATCTGCCGTTTGTCCATAGAGATCTGGATCAAATAGGGTAACTGACGCGTGACAATACCATTCACAGTTTATCCAGATATCCAGATATCCTTCCACTTTCACCAAGGTCAAATGTCAGTGTTAATATGTCTTATTTGGAGGTGCTCTGCGGAACTAGTGATCATTGATAATTGTTTAAAAAGTTTAAACGTTATTTATTTTACAACGATTGCAAGTTCTAACAGCTTATATTAAAGCAGCATTACATCGTAATAAAGGATGTTTTGGGTAAAATATAAATACTAATGTGTGTGTGTTTACAAAAATCGAAATAGTCGCTCAGAAACGATAAAATTCCAATAAATTTAAACCGTCGTATACGCGAATTTGTTTATCAACATACGAAACGTAAACACGCACAGTGCGCATGCGTGAAACAACAGAGGATATGTAGAAAACAACGTATATAGTTTGAACATGAAAGACTATCTATTTATCTTCCTCTAATGTCGAACCCCTCGCGGGGATGTAGAAATGTCCCTAAAATACTTAGCTAACAGAGGTATGAATCAACATATCAAGTAATTTAATTAAAAAGACAACGTGGAACAAATGGGGACGATGCATTCCGAATGCAAACAAGTGCGGACGATGCGTTCCGGTTGTAAACAAGTGCCTGACCAATCGACTCGGAAAGTCCTACTTTCGGTTTCGAGTTTGTTTTATCGCAAAAAAAACACTGTTTATCAAATGAACATAAGCATACAAAGTAAAATGTTAGAATGTGTAGCAGCATAGCTACCCATACGTATAAATTGATTTTTTCAAATATCTTTATTTCATACGATGTAGGCTAATGCTGCTTTAATTACTCTCGCGGATGGAAGCAGATGAAAGCGTAAATGTGGTAATTCGTGTGTGTGTGGGGGGGGGGGCGGATTACCCGGAGAAAACCCACCTGTCCGATCTGGCGACCACCGTACCATCTCACATACCTCCCGGTCCGAGAATCGAGCGCGCTAACCACTGCGCTAATCGGACAACCAATATTATTAGATAATTGTTGCCCGGCCCATTTGCTTCTAGATATTTTATTCTCACCGTGTTCAAGTATAAACATAACATTATAGTTGTATCATTTTGTTCATACATATTTATCATGTTTATATTTATAATTGTTTACTATAAATCATGCTAATACAGTGGAAAGCAAATGAGAGGGTGGGCATGTTCTAGCAATGTTGCCATAATTGGCCACGACTTTTTGAAGGTGCTCTTTGTAAATTACCTACCGTTATGTATTTACACGAAATAACGATTTATGTTGTCATAGTGAGAAGAAAATAAGCTTATAGAGACAGACGCAAGCTGGACACTGTATATTCACTTTAATAGCTGCATTCTAGGGATATAAATAAAGAAGAGGCAGTTGGGTGCTGAATTCTGAACCGAAGTTGGCTTGGGGAAGGTCGGTGGTTCTACTCGGGTGCTAGTATGTGCCTGAACTACTGCTCGAGAATCGCCATATGTTAAAGTTTAAACTTTATTTGACGATTGCGAAGCAAGTTCTAACAACTTATATGAATCACTCGTTGGCGCGGATGAAAGCGTATATGTGGTCATTCGTGTGGGAGGATACAGGAGTACCCGGAGAAAACCCAGCTGTCCGATCTGGCGACCACCGTACCATCTCATATACTTCCCAGGATCAAACCCGGGTTGTATTGGTGAGAAGCGAACGCACTAACCACTGCGCTAATCGGACAGCCATATGTTGACAGCGCGACTTAAGTCCAAGACTAACCAGCTATAAGATGCACTGGGCTCGTAATCCCGAAATTGATCGCAGGTTCGATCCCCCGTCTGACCCTAATAAAATTAACAGTCTTTCAGCTGGGACGTTAAACCGAGGTCTCGTGTCGGTGCTTTACACCGTGCACGTAAAAGAACCAGAGGAGATTCTGGAATGGGTCTCTGTCTGTATCATGCACTATCCTCCAAAATCTAAAATAACTAATCTCTTCAGGAGGCGTCGCTCATATGGGGCAACCGGTAGCGACGATAAATAAACGTAAAAACATACATCCCGAAATTGCCTACTAAGCGATTTTCTTTAGTCATCTACTAATCTGTCACTACATAAAAGGGCCTCCACAAGATTAGAAAACATGACCTATATCAATAAGGTTAGTAGTGTTTCAAGGTTAGTGACCTTTATTGACATACTTATATTTAGCGGAACATGTGCAGCACATAAAACATGATATTTAAATGGTTTTGTGTACGCAATATGAAACTGAAGTTGAATATTTAGGATTTAGGATCAATGCAGATGGCATCAAGCAATATCAGAAACACGTTGAAGCAATTTTAACTTTGCCTAGTGCTACTCGTGCAAGGTCGGGTAATTCATAGGCACGGGTTCGTGTTATCGCTTCTTTCCAAACTATTCTCAAATAGCGGAACCAGTCATATCTTCTACAATAAAACAGGCACGCTTTAAATGGACACGTATCCACGTTTAACACTAATCATATCATATACATTGTACAGTCAAACCTGTGTTAGTGGTCACCTCTATTAAGCAGTCAACCTGTATTAAGCAACCAGCTTCTCAATATGTTGTTTAATTATACATTTGACCTCTATTAAGCAGCCACCTATGCTAAGCAGCCACTTTCTGAGATTACCTAGGCTGGCTGCTTAAGACAGGTTTGACTGTATTCTAATTCAAGTGATACCTATATTGCATCGTGTCTTACTCAGCGGTATGAGGGAGCAGATGAACCTATATAGTACTTGTCTCACAAACTTAGCCGATGTCAATATAAGTGGCAGCAGTAGAGAATATAATACAATACGTTGCTAAGTGACGTCATAAACGACTATGTGACGTCATAAACAGCACGACTATGTCCTACTTTTATTACCAGACGAGATATAAATCGAGAGACGAATCACCAATCGTCGCTGAGGCAATGGTACACCATGCATTGATCTGTCTCTACCTAGCAGTTAATGACACTACAAAGCAAGCGCCTATGCCCATGGGCTGAACGAGCTCAATGGCAATGCAAGCTTGAATACTACGCTATAGTTGACATGGGGAAATAGCTATAATCTAAGTCCGCCAATGAGGATTACTCATCTTCCGGAGGATTTCTATTGCATAAACCTCTCCAGAACTTGCTTAAACCTCTCCAGAACTTGCTTAAACCTCTCCAGAACTTGCATAAACCTATCTAGAACTTGCATAAACCTCTCCAGAGAACTTGCTTAAACATCTCCAGAACTTGCATAAACCTCTCCAGAACTTGCTTAAACCTCTCCAGAACTTGCATAAACCTCTCCAGAGAACTTGCTTAAACCTCTCCAGAACTTGCTTAAACCTATCTAGAACTTGCATAAACCTCTCCAGAACTTGCTTAAACCTCTCCAGAACTTGCATAAACCTCTCCAGAGAAATTGCTTAAACCTCTCCAGAACTTGCTTAAACCTCTCCAGAACTTGCATAAACCTCTCCAGAACTTGCTTAAACCTCTCCAGAACTTGCATAAATCTCTCCAGAGAGCTTGCTTAAACCTCTCCAGAACTTGCTTAAACCTCTCCAGAACTTGCATAAACCTATCTAGAACTTGCATAAACCTCTCCAGAACTTGCTTAAATCTCTTTGCATAAACCTATATAGAACTTGCATAAACATATCCAGAACGTGCATTAACCTCTCCAGAACTTGCATAAACCTCTACAGAACGTGCTTAGATCTCTGCTTAAACCTCTCCAGAACTTGCATAAACATATCCAGAACTTGCTTAAACCTCTCCAGAACTTGCATAAACCTCTCCAGAACTTGCATAAACCTCTCCAGAACTTGCTTAAACCTATCTAGAACATGCATTAACCTCTCCAGAACTTGCTTAAACATCTCCAAAACTTGCTTAAACCTCTCCAGAATTTGCTTAAACCTCTTTGCATAAACCTATCCAGAACATGCATTAACCTCTCGAAAACTTGCTTAAACCTCTCCAGAATTTGCAATAACCTATTCTAGCACCTGCATTTACCTATCCAGAATCCACATTTACCTATCCAGAATCCGCATTTACCTATCCAGTACCTATGTTACTCCAACAGTTAAATACACGACTCACTAATGCAGTAGATTTTTTTCAATATATATTTTATCTTCTTAATACCAGGGAAGATCAAGTGTTTTGCTCCACATTTTGGAAACCAGTAGTAAAATGGAGGGTTTTACATTGGACAAAGCCATTTTTGCATCAATATTGACAAGAACCATCAAGTACATTGCAGCATTTATTCTAATATTCAGCCATTTACCAAATAGTTTATACATAGTGTGCTACGAAATGCATTGCTTATTTAATTCTGATTGCAACATTAATTAATAAGTCTCTTTTAAACAAGTACGATGCAACAGAAATGAAATTCCATATCACTGCAGCTTCGTCTCCCGATTCCATATCACTGCAGCTTTCATCTCCCGATTCCATATCACTGCAGCTAGGTCTCCCGATTCCATATCTCTGCAGCTTCCGTCTCCCAATTCCATATCACTGCAGCTAGGTCTCCCGATTCCATATCTCTGCAGCTTCCGTCTCCCGATTCCATATCTCTGCAGCTTCCGTCTCTCGATTCCATATCTCTGCAGCTTCCGTCTCCCAATTCCATATCTCTGCAGCTTCTGTCTCCCGATTCCATATCTCTGCAGCTTCCGTCTCCCGATACCCACCCCCTCCATATCACTGCAGCTCTGTCTCCCAATTCCATATCACTGCAGCTCCGTCTCCCGATTCCATATCACTGCAGCTCCGTCTCCCGATTCCATATCACATGATATGTCACAGTATTTTGTTGATATCACATTTCTAATCAGTCATTTGATATTTTATAATATTTTGTGCCAACTATTAAGCACACATGGCACATATTTTCATATTGTCATTTAATGCATATTTATTTCAGATGACTGACTATACAGGAATTCATTGCATAAAAATGTATCAAATAAGACGATATGAGTGGTGATTTCATACCATATTTTATGAAACGAGTTTTGGAATTTTGCTATTTAAGTGAGCCAGCCTTGTACTGGGGGAATAACTGGTAAGATCACTAATACATGGGCATTAACTCCAGTAAGATCACTAGTACAGGGGGAATAACTCTGGTAAGATCACTAGTACATGGGCAATAACTCCAGTAATACCATTAGTACAGGGAGAGTAACTCTGGTAAGATCACTAGTACATGGGCAATAACTCCAGTAATACCATTAGTACAGGGAGAGTAACTCTGGTAAGATCACTAGTACATGGGCAATAACTCCAGTAATACCATTAGTACAGGGAGAGTAACTCTGGTAAGATCACTAGTACATGGGCAATAACTCCAGTAATACCATTAGTACAGGGAGAGTAACTCTGGTAAGATCACTAGTACATGGGCAATAACTCCAGTAATACCATTAGTACAGGGAGAGTAACTCTGGTAAGATCACTAGTACATGGGCAATAACTCCAGTAATACCATTAGTACAGGGAGAGTAACTCTGGTAAGATCACTAGTACATGAGCAATAACTCCTGTAATACCATTAGTACAGGGAGAGTAACTCTGGTAAGATCACTAGTAGTAAGTACATGGGCATAAACTCTGGTAAGACCAGTAGTACAGGGGGAATAACTCTAGTAAGATCACTAGTACAGGGGAAGTAACTCTGGTAAGATCAGTAGTACAGGTACAATAACTCTTGTAAGATCAGTGGTGCATGGCCACAACTCTCATAAGATCAAAATAATTCTGTTGCATGGTGACCACTTTCATCATATTAGGACCTGAACAAATTGTTGGTTTTCAATTTGCTGTCTACAGCTGCCAGCATCCTTCTATGAGGGAAACAATGCCGGCTCATTTCACAGTGATGTTGACAATACAAGCGATGCAGTCTCATTTCACAGCGATGTTAACAATACAAATGTCATCATGTGGTTGGTCGGTCTTGGGGTTTGTTTTCACGTTTGCAATACTTTGTACAACTTCCATTCCTCGGGTAACGCGTCCAAACACTGTGTGCTTGTTATCTAACCATGGCTGAAAGACAATAATTTATATTTATTTATTTATATTTAGGGTTTTACGCCTGCATCAGCACCATTTCAGGCTATATCGCCGACGGGCAGTTTACGTAACAACACCTTTCCTGGGCAGGCTCCAGCGGTTAACCAGTACTTGGTGCACCAACCTCCGTAAGAAACTGCCAACTTTTTTTATATAAATGAGACACGGCCTGAGCGGGGCTCGAACCAGTGACCATCAGTGATGATAGGTTACAGTGGTATACAAGTCAGCGACCGTAACCACTCGACCACGGAGGCGGACCGCTGAAAGACAATAGAACTAGCTTATACATACAACATCTTAAACAACCTATACAAGAAATGCTTCGTTCGTGCATGTGGTGTCGTTTTAAAAGCAAATTTGGAACCGATAAGCAACATAACTAATTTAGTTTCATCTCTAATATACATGTAATGTAATATACATGTAGTGTAATATACATGTAGTGTAATATACATGTAGTGTAATATACATGTAGTGTGATATACATGTAGTGTGATATACATGTAGTGTAATATACATGTAGTGTAATATACATGTGGTGTAATATACATGTAGTGTAATATACATGTAGTGTAATATACATATAGTGTAATATACATGTAATGTAATATACATGTAGTGTAATATACATGTAGTGTAATATACAATAATAAGTAACATGTAATGTAATATACATGTAGTGTAATATACATGTAGTGTGATATACATGTAGTGTAATATACATGTAGTGTAATATACATGTAATGTAATATACATGTAGTGTAATATACATGTAGTGTGATATACATGTAGTGTAATATACATGTAGTGTAATATACATGTAGTGTAATATACATGTGGTGTAATATACATGTAGTGTAATATACATGTAGGTAATATACATGTAGTGTAATATACATATAGTGTAATATACATATAGTGTAATATACATGTAGTGTAATATACAATAATAAGTAACATGTAGTGTAATATACATGTAGTGTAATATACAATAATAAGTAACATGTAGTGTAATATACATGTAATGTAATATACATGTAGTGTAATATACATGTAGTGTGATATACATGTAGTGTGATATACATGTAGTGTAATATACATGTAGTGTAATATAAATGTAGTGTAATATACATGTAGTGTAATATACATGTAGTGTAATATACATGTAGTGTAATATACATGTAGTGTAATATACATGTAGTGTAATATAATGTAGCATAATAAATGTAGTGTAATATACATGTAATATACATGTAGTGTAATAACATGTAGTGGATATACAGTAGTGTAAACATGTAATGTAATATACATGTAGTGTGATATACATGTAGTGTGATATACAGTAATGTAAAACAAATGTAATATACATGTAGTGTAATATACATGTATAAATACATGTAGTGTAATATACATGTAGTGTAATATACATGTAATGTAATATACATGTAGTGTAATATACATGTAGTGTGATATACATGTAGTGTAATATACATGTAGTGTAATATACATGTAGTGTAATATACATGTAGTGTACTATACATGTAATGTAATATACATGTAGTGTGATATACATGTAATGTAATATACATGTAGTGTGATATACATGTAGTGTAATATACATGTAGTGTAATATACAATAATAAGTAATATGCAGTGCAATATACATGTGGTGTAATATACATGTGGTGTAATATACATGTAGTGTAATATACATGTAGTGTAATATACATGTAGTGTAATATACATGTAGTGTAATATACATGTAGTGTAATATATGTGTAGTGTAATATACATGTAGTGTAATGTACATGTAGTGTAATATACATGTAGTGTCATATACATGTAGTGTAATATACATGTAGTGTAATATACATGTAGTGTAATATACATGTAGTGTGATATACATGTAGTGTGATATACATGTAGTGTAATATACATGTAGTGTAATATACATGTGGTGTAATATACATGTAGTGTAATATACATGTAGTGTAATATACATATAGTGTAATATACATGTAATGTAATATACATGTAGTGTAATATACATGTAGTGTAATATACAATAATAAGTAACATGTAATGTAATATACATGTAGTGTAATATACATGTAGTGTGATATACATGTAGTGTAATATACATGTAGTGTAATATACATGTAATGTAATATACATGTAGTGTAATATACATGTAGTGTGATATACATGTAGTGTAATATACATGTAGTGTAATATACATGTAGTGTAATATACATGTAGTGTAATATACATGTAGTGTAATATACATGTAGTGTAATATACATGTAGTGTAATATACATATAGTGTAATATACATGTAGTGTAATATACATGTAGTGTAATATACAATAATAATAACATGTAGTGTAATATACATGTAGTGTAATATACATGTAGTGTAATATACAATAATAAGTAACATGTAGTGTAATATACATGTAATGTAATATACATGTAGTGTAATATACATGTAGTGTGATATACATGTAGTGTGATATACATGTAGTGTAATATACATGTAGTGTAATATAAATGTAGTGTAATATACATGTAGTGTAATATACATGTAGTGTAATATACATGTAGTGTAATATACATGTAGTGTAATATACATGTAGTGTAATATACATGTAGTGTAATATACATGTAGCATAATATAAATGTAGTGTAATATACATGTAATATACATGTAGTGTAATATACATGTAGTGTGATATACATGTAGTGTAATATACATGTAATGTAATATACATGTAGTGTGATATACATGTAGTGTGATATACATGTAATGTAATATACATGTAATGTAATATACATGTAGTGTAATATACATGTAATGTAATATACATGTAGTGTAATATACATGTAGTGTAATATACATGTAATGTAATATACATGTAGTGTAATATACATGTAGTGTGATATACATGTAGTGTAATATACATGTAGTGTAATATACATGTAGTGTAATATACATGTAGTGTACTATACATGTAATGTAATATACATGTAGTGTGATATACATGTAATGTAATATACATGTAGTGTGATATACATGTAGTGTAATATACATGTAGTGTAATATACAATAATAAGTAATATGCAGTGCAATATACATGTGGTGTAATATACATGTGGTGTAATATACATGTAGTGTAATATACATGTAGTGTAATATACATGTAGTGTAATATACATGTAGTGTAATATACATGTAGTGTAATATATGTGTAGTGTAATATACATGTAGTGTAATAACAAAAAAGTAACATGTAGTGTAATATACATGTAATGTAATATACATGTAGTGTAATATACATGTAGTGTGATATACATGTAGTGTGATATACATGTAGTGTAATATACATGTAGTGTAATATAAATGTAGTGTAATATACATGTAGTGTAATATACATGTAGTGTAATATACATGTAATATACATGTAGTGTAATATACATGTAGTGTAATATACATGTAGTGTAATATACATGTAGTGTGATATACATGTAGTGTGATATACATGTAGTGTAATATACATGTAGTGTCATATACATGCAGTGTAATATACATGTAGTGTAATATACATGTAGTGTAATATACGTAATATACATGTAATGTAATATACATGTAATGTAATGTACATGTAATATACATGTAGTGTAATATACATGTAAGTAGTGTAATATACATGTAATGTAATATACATGCAGTGTGATAAATGGCTAGATGGTTAAGGTGTCCACCTACTGAGTGGGAAGTCGAATGTTCAAACCTTGTCAGGGGTATATTCTGATATGGCCGGTTGTTGAGCCACTAGCTAGTTAAATAATGGTTACTGATTGACTGGTGCCTGGTCGGCAAGGATAGGATTCAGGAAGTATTACTGTTTATAAGAGGTGTCCGAAATGGCCTTTCAATAGGGGTGACATTATAATAAACAATTTCAATAGGGGTGACACTATAATAAACAATTTCAATAGGGGTGACACTATAATAAACACGTTCAATAGGGTGACACTATAATAAACATGTTCAATAGGGGTGACACTATAATAAACACTTTCAATAGGGGTGACACTATAATAAACACTCAATAGGGGTGACACTATAATAAACACTTTCAATAGGGGTGACACTATAATAAACACTTTCAATAGGGGTGACACTATAATAAACATGTTCAATAGGGGTGACACTATAATAAACACTTTCAATAGGGGTGACACTATAATAAACACTTTCAATAGGGGTGACACTATAATAAACACTTTCAATAGGGGTGACACTATATTAAACAAACACTACATTGCTAGATACACACATCTGCCTAATATTGTCCGACTTACAGTGGGAACAAGTGTGATGAAGAACTGAGAGCCGTTGGTATTCGGGCCAGCATTTGCCATGCTCAGTGTGTATGGGCGGTCATGTCGTAGAGTGGGGTGAAACTCATCTTCAAACTCGCCGCCCCAGATCGACTCTCCCCCTGTGCCGTTGCCTGTAAAATGCATAAACCAAACATGTATCAAGGAACTTATTTTGTAGCTAATATAAGGATCTGGACTCCTAATTTTATTGCATCTCTGTGTGTTCAACAAGTGCTAAAGTTAGTTTTCAGCCATCTGAGGTGACCAATGGGAATAGCTTTATCCCTCAATGTCTTCCAATCTCCAGATTTGAAATAATGATTTTATATTTAAATTTTTTTTTTTACATCTGTAGTTTATAACGATTGCTAAGATATCTGAAAAACAAAGCAACACAACTATGAACAGCTCAGTAAATAATTGGACTTGATTGGTTGTTTACACACATGTTTATAATAAAATTTTGATGAAATAAAATTGACAATGACACAACGTTACTTTATATAACATAAAACTTTGATGAAATAAAATTGACAACTTTATATCAAGGTTATTGAATCAAGTAACATAGGAGGACATTACAAGTAGGGCACGACCAGTTATGTCGCCTTGTTCGTTCTTGTCCACGAGACCAAGACGGCACAAAAGGCGAACAACTATGTCACACATAGGGCTGTCACAATATGCCTGAAACGTACACCGATATATTTCAATACACAAAACACGTATTGCGGTACGTACCACAATATAGTGTAATACACAAAACACGTATTGCGATACATACCACGATATATTGCAATATACGAAACACGTATTGTGATACATACCACGATATATTGCAATATACAAAACACGTATTGTGATACGTACCACGATATATTGCAATATACGAAACACGTATTGTGATACATACCACGATATATTGCAATATACGAAACACGTATTGTGATACGTACCACGATATATTGCAATACACAAAACACATATAGCACAGTTCAGGCTATATCTCGCCAGGTTAAGTATATTGTATACATACAACAACACATTCTGTGAGTTTTGTAATCCATCTTGCAGAATTACAGAAAGAGAATGATAAAAAGTGAAACTATGTTAAAATTGGCACAAAAACCGGTATGTGTCTGTATCGCGGTACGTGTCTGTATCGTGGTATGTGTCTGTATCGTGGTATGTGTCTGTATCGTGGTATGTGTCTGTATCGTGGTATGTGTCTGCATCGTGGTATGTGTCTGTATCGTGGTATGTGTCTGTATCGTGGTATGTGTCTGTATCGTGGTATGTGTCTGTATCGTGGTATGTGTCTGTATCGCGGTACGTGTCTGTATCACGGTACGTGTCTGTATCATGGTACGGTACGTGTCTGTATCGTAGTATGTGTCTGTATCATGGTATGTGTCTGTATCGTGGTACGGTACGTGTCTGTATCGTGGTATGTGTCTGTATCGCGGTACGTGTCTGTATCGTGGTACGGTACGTGTCTGTATCGTTGTATGTGTCTGTATCGTGGCATGTGTCTGTATCGTGGTATGTGTCTATATCGCGGTACGTGTCTGTATCACGGTACGTGTCTGTATCGTGGTATGTGTCTGTATCGCGGTATGTGTCTGTATCACGGTACGTGTCTGTATCGTGGTACGGTACGTGTCTGTATCGTGGTACGGTACGTGTCTGTATCGTTGTATGTGTCTGTATTGTGGTATGTGTCTGTATCGCGGTACGTGTCTGTATCGTAGTATGTGTCTGTATCGTAGTATGTGTCTGTATCGCGGTATGGTACGTGTCTGTATCGCGGTACGTGTCTGTATCGTGGTACGGTACGTGTCTGTATCGTGGTACGTATCTGTATCGTGGTATGTGTCTGTATCGCGGTACGGTATGTGTCTGTATCGTGGTACGGTATGTGTCTGTATCGTGGTACGGTACGTGTCTGTATTGTGGTACGTGTCTGTATCGTGGTACGGTACGTGTCTGTATCGTGGTACGTGTCTGTATCGTGGTATGTGTCTGTATTGCGGTATGTGTCTGTATCGTGGTACGGTACGTGTCTGTATCGTGGTACAGTACGTGTCTGTATCATGGTACGGTATGTGTCTGTATCGCGGTACGTGTCTGTGTCGTGGTATGTGTCTGTATCGCGGTACGGTACGTGTCTGTATCGTGGTACGGTATGTGTCTGTATCGTGGTACGGTACGTGTCTGTATCGTGGTACGTGTTTGTATCGTGGTATGTGTCTGTATCGCGGTATGTGTCTGTATCGTGGTACGGTACGTGTCTGTATCGCGGTACGTGTCTGTATCGTGGTATGTGTCTGTATCGTGGTACGTGTCTGTATCGTAGTATGTGTCTGTATCGTTGTATGTGTCTGTATCGCGGTACGGTACGTGTCTGTATCGTGGTACGGTATGTGTCTGTATCGTGGTACGGTACGTGTCTGTATCGTGGTATGTGTCTGTATCGTGGTACGTGTCTGTATCATGGTATGTGTCTGTATCGTGGTACGGTACGTGTCTGTATCGCGGTACGTGTCTGTATCGTGGTATGTGTCTGTATCGTGGTATGTGTCTGTATCGCGGTACGGTACGTGTCTGTATCGTGGTACGGTATGTGTCTGTATCGTGGTACGGTACGTGTCTGTATCGTGGTATGTGTCTGTATCGCGGTACGGTACGTGTCTGTATCGTGGTACGGTATGTGTCTGTATCGTGGTACGGTATGTGTCTGTATCGTAGTATGTGTCTGTATCGTGGTATGTGTCTGTATCGTGGTATGTGTCTGTATCGCGGTACGGTACGTGTCTGTATCGTAGTATGTGTCTGTATCGTGGTATGGTACATGTCTGTATCGTGGTATGTGTCTGTATCGTGGTACGGTACGTGTCTGTATCGTGGTATGTGTCTGTATCGTGGTACGGTACGTGTCTGTATCGTAGTATATGTCTGTATCGCGGTAGGGTACGTGTCTGTATCGTGGTATGTGTCTGTATCGTGGTATGTGTCTGTATCGTGGTATGTGTCTGTATCGTGGTATGTGTCTGTATCGTGGTATGTGTCTGTATCGTGGTATGGTACGTGTCTGTATCGAGGTACGTGTCTGTATCGTGGTATGGTACGTGTCTGTATCGTGGTATGTGTCTGTATCGTGGTATGGTACGTGTCTGTATCGAGGTACATGTCTGTATTGTGGTATGTGTCTGTATCGTGGTACGTGTCTGTATCGTGGTACGTGTCTGTATCACGGTATGTGTCTGTATTGTGGTATGTGTCTGTATCGTGGTATGTGTCTGTATCGTGGTACGGTACGTGTCTGTATCGTGGTACGGTAAGTGTCTGTATCGTGGTACGGTACGTGTCTGTATCGTGGTACGGTACATGTCTGTATCGTGGTACGTGTCTGTATCGAGGTATGTGTCTGTATCGTGGTATGTGTCTGTATCGTGGTACGTGTCTGTATCGCAGTACGTGTCTGTATCGTGGTACGTGTCTGTATCATGGTACGTGTCTGTATCGTGGTACGGTATGTGTCTGTATCGTGGTACGTGTCTGTATCGTGGTACGGTACGTGTCTGTATCGCAGTACGTGTCTGTATCGTGGTATGTGTCTGTATCGTGGTATGGTACGTGTCTGTATCGCAGTACGTGTCTGTATCGTGGTATGTGTCTGTATCGCAGTACGTGTCTGTATCGTGGTACGTGTCTGTATCGTGGTACGTGTCTGTATCGAGGTATGTGTCTGTATCGTGGTATGTGTCTGTATCGTGGTACGTGTCTGTATCGTGGTACGTGTCTGTATCGTGGTATGTGTCTGTATCGAGGTATGTGTCTGTATCGTGGTACGTGTCTGTATCGAGGTATGTGTCTGTATCGTGGTACGTGTCTGTATCGAGGTATGTGTCTGTATCGTGGTATGTGTCTGTATCGCAGTACGTGTCTGTATCGCGGTACGATATATTTCTGATTAGTATTGCAATATACCGGTATATCGTGACAGCCCATATCACATAGTTTCTCTGACAAGCGTGATAACCAGCAATATTGTACCAGTATTGCCAGAGTAATGGCCCCAGTCTGATTTCTAGCACCCACACCTGGAAAGTTGACGGTTTACAGTTACGGTATTTGTGAACTGTGTCTGAAATTTGGCTGAGAACTAGAGCAAGAATCGGACCAAGAAAAAAGTAAATGCCAGCACTAACCTACTGGATCCCCAGTCTGGACCATGAAACCCTTTATAACTCTATGTACCAGATGTCCATTGTAATAACCATCTCTACTGTGTACACAGAAATTCTCCACTGTCTTTGGACATCTGTAACATGTATAATACGCACTATATTTGAACAATAATCTTAAAACTGATTTTCCATAACTAATACAGTAACTGAACTTGTTGTTTAGTTAGGTTTTCTGTATACTTTACGGCTGTCCGATTAGCGAAGTGGTTAGCAGGCTCGCTTCTCACCACCATGCAAACCTGGTTCGATCCACGGACCGGGAAGTATGTGAGATGGTACAGTGGTCCACAAATCGGACAGGTGGGTTTTTCCGGGTACTCCGGTATCCTCCCACACGAATGACCACAGATACACTTTCATCCGTGCCAACGAGAGTGATTAATATAAGTTGTTAAAGCCTGTTACGCAATCGTTGTAAAATTAATAAAGTTAATACTTAGTTAGGAGACTATGTACTTTTCTACGTCTTTAAGATCAGGTGTTCTATATATTTTTAGATACAGATACTTACTCTTTTGAGAACAGCTTGCACGTGATATCTCCCAGACTGGTATAGAGAATGCAGGAATCGGCAACACGTGTGTACCCTATATCCTGAAATAACAATAACCCAGACTGGTATAGAGAATGCAGGAATCGGCAACACGTGTGTACCCTATATCCTGATATAACAATAACACAGACCGGTAAGCAGGGATATTTGTAGGTCTGCAAACACTGCACTTAACATCAAAATGCATCAACAGTTTTGTCTATAACCAACTGAATATTGTTATTATTGTAGCATCTAATATGATGTATCAACCGTATCAAAACAATCCCCAATCCTCCGGTGTATTGAAATTTGTGACATTTGGCGAAACCTGTTAAATCTCGCGACTTGGTTCCATTCTGTCTTGAAAACGTCAAAGTGGCAACGTTTCAAATCGGATTTGGTTTAACGGATACGCAATGTGACTGACGTCCGTTGAAGAATAATGAACGCAGCCATGTTAATTTGGATGAGAAAATACTTGGCATAATCTTTGAATCCATTGTTATTACAGTATTCTAACACGACCCAGCTAACAACATACATACTTGTAGAGTAAAATCTACCTCGGGTTATTCTGCGATATACCTACCTTGAACTATGCTGCGCGCGCACCGTGTTTTGGCTATTCCATTTATACAATGCGTGTAAAGTTTTATGAATGAAAGTCATGTGATGTTTGTAAATACTACCATGGGAATTCGCAGAAGTGAGCTATTTTTAGAATCAGATAATCTCTTGTCCGTCTTGTTTTTCTGTTAAGTAACGTTTCAGTTACTATTCTGTACAGTTTTATTTGACAAAATAAATAAAATTATTGATCAGTTACAACTTTTGTTCATTTATGCACTAGATTGATATTTTCCATAAAAAATAACATCATCACCCCTTACGCCGGAGGAAATTTCGAAAGCCAAATGCAGCGGAGTATCACGGCGTTTGAAGAAAATACTCCTTTGATTCTCGTCTAAAATTATTAGAGGTAAGTCGTGTTAGTAACGAAATAATAAGTATCAACCGTGGTATATTGCAGAATATTTCTTAACTTGCAATACTGAATGCAAAACATCTCTAAATCTCCATATGCTGAACAATTTTGATTGGTTCACTGGTTTGATGAGCTAATTCATGAGCTAATTCATGTTGACCGTTTGGGAGAAATTAAATTGAAGCCTCGTGCTCGATTTCAACTTTTTTCATGCCCGCCTCCCGGGTATTTAACCGGGAGTCTGATACATCCTGGGAAACATGATATGAGCAGTACCTGTGTGGCAGCTATAAGCTCTTCCTTCGAAGGTTTTTCATTGAAGATATCTCTGTCTGCCTCAGCACTGAAATAATGTATGCAAACTAACATAGAGTATTCCCAGGACTCATATCATACATACAGGCTCATTTTATTGAACTTGGGCGAAATAGTCACCTAGGGACCATGACTTCACCCCCCCCCCCCACTTCTGCAGGTTCGATCCCCCCGTTTGACCGTAATAAAATTAACAGTCTTTCAGATGGGACTTTAAACCGAGATCTTTTTGTCAGTGCTGTACACCGTGCACGCAAAAGAACCCGAGGAGAGACTCTGGAATGGGTCTCTGTCTGTATCATTGCACTATCCTCCAAAAATCTAAAATTACTAATCTCTTCAGGAGGCATCGCTCATATGGGCAACCGGTAGCCACGATAAATAAACGTAAAACATTTTTAATAAAATTTTCGGGTTTATAAATTTTCATACAAAATTAAGATACATAAAGTATTCCTATTCAAATGTTGTATTTAATGGCCATAATTTATTTATTAAATAACACCATTTAAGGATGCAATCTCACTTCTCCCAAAAATTCTGACCTAGAATGAGCCCCGATGTACATTGTGTATGATAGAACTAAAGAAGCCCCTATATATGAGCTATCGCTAAGCCCTTCACAATGTTGAAAGTATTCTCAATATTGGACATATAGCCATTTGAAATATGACAAAATAGCGGGTCACAGAATGGCGGGTCATAGAATGGCGGGTCACAGAATGGAGGATCACAGAATGGCGGGTCACAGAATGGAGGATCGAAGAATGGCGGGTCACAGAATGGAGGATCAAAGAATGGTGGATCAAAGAATGGCGGGTCACAGAATGGCGGATCACAGAATGGAGGATCACAGAATGGAGGAACAAAGAATGGCGGGTCACAGAATGGAGGATCAAAGAATGGCGGGTCACAGAATGGCGGGTCACAGAATGGAGGATCACAGAATGGAGGAACAAAGAATGGCGGGTCACAGAATGGAGGATCAAAGAATGGTGGGTCACATAATGGAGGATCAAAGAATGGCGGGTCACAGAATGGTGGGTCACAGAATGGCAGATCACAGAATGGAGGGTCACAGAATGGCAGATCACATAATGGAGGATCAAATAATGGAGGGTAACATAATGGAGGATCAAAGAATGGCGGGTCACATAATGGAGGATCAAAGAATGGTGGGTCACAGAATGGAGGATCACAGAATGGAGGATCACATAATGGCGGATCACAGAATGGCGGGTCAAAGAATGGCGGATCACAGAATGGCGGATCACAGAATGGCGGATCACAGAATGGCGGATCACAGAATGGAGGATCACAGAATGGAGGATCACAGAATGGAGGATCACAGAATGGCGGATCACAGAATGGCGGGTCAAAGAATGGCGGATCACAGAATGGAGGATCAAAGAATGGCGGATCACAGAATGGCGGATCACAGAATGGCGGATCACAGAATGGAGGATCACAGAATGGAGGATCACAGAATGGCGGATCACAGAATGGCGGGTCACAGAATGGAGGATCAAAGAATGGTGGGTCACAGAATGGCAGATCAAAGAAGCAGCCATTTTGAAGTTTGTGACATCAATTACAATCTTTTGAATTCCTGTCCCGGAAATTGGCAATTAACGGTCAAATTACTCTGGTGTTACTGAACCGATCCAGATGGATATCATGCGAGTACCACCGCACTATGGTGACATCAAGCTTCATAAAATTCCACACATTGGGTACTGAGAACAGTCTCCGGATGGATAAATTAGATGTTTAGCCAATTAAATGGCAATAACTCTGGTAGTACTGGGCCAATTCCCCATGAATGGTGCCCGTGCATCACCACACTTTAACGATACATATTTCATTTAGCTTTCATAATATTCCACCCATTGGTTACTTAGAACTGACTCCAGACAGTCGGATGTACAGGCACATGAATGACTCCAAATCAATATCCCTCGCCGTAATTCTGGTGGGGGATAACAAACTATACAGTGTACAACATTAAGGGTACTTTGTGTATTTATTTTCCCCAACATTCTTTGATCATGAGATTTCGTTGCTTCAGGTGCGAAAGGTCCGGGGTTAGAGCCCCGCTGGAGCCGTTACGATTGTGCCCTTAGGCAAGGCATTTAAATTCCACGTTGCCTCATCTCTCTCCCTCGTGGTGATCGATTCCATCAGGAATGAGGTCTCGAGAGTGATTAATATAAGTTGTAAGAACTTGTTTCGCAATCAAGCTAAAATAAATTTGTATAAACTTGCTTTAATATTACGTTGTTAAAAATAGATTACCTGGTTTTGTCAAATGCTTCCCGGCGTGAGAACAAATAAAATCTGTTCTTTTTGAAAGCTGTACAGAAGAGAATGGGGTCGAGCCATTGTGTCTGCAGCAATGGATTATCCGAGGCGGCTGTGATAACATCTGTAGCTGCCTTTGCTTTCTTGCCACTGCCTTGAAACAATGCTATGTGAAGGAACCGGGGATTTTCTGGCTTCCCGAGGATCTTCATGCACCGATTGGTGTGTAGGTTTATCACTGTATATAAAGGTCTCAGCATTTACAAAGGTGTAACGAATTGCCAGCTCTCATCAAAACTAAACTCTCTATTACAACTAATACTAACTTTTGCTATGTTATTTATGGCTTTACGTCGCACCAACGGCTTAGCTCATGTGGCGACTCTCACCCCGGGAGAAGTATTTCAGGCACAGACAGGTGTCCGGATAGAACCACTGATCTTTCGCAAGCCACCTGAATAGCTTCCTCACATGAATAAATTTGAATTGATCCTACAGTTGTGAAAGACATGTGATTTGAAGTCAATGGTCTTAACCACTCAGCCACGGAGGCCAACTAATATTATCTACTTAATAAGATCATCTGCCTGTAATAACCAAATTTAAAACTGCACACATTTTTTTTCTTCTTCCAAATTTAACGTCTCATCATCAGTGACTTCCCTGTAACAGACTATGTTAGTATGGCTACTGTAGGATGGCTGTTGTATAGAGGTCTGACTGTATCTGCCTTCCAATAGTCTATTTCATAATAGGAGTTAAACGTTCCTTTTCATAGAGAAAGAATATTGAACCTAACACTATTCCGTACAATAAACACGATGTACCTTTAACACCTAACATTATTCCGTACAATAAACACGACGTACCTTTAACACCTAACATTGTCCCATACAATAAACACGACGTACCATTAACACCTAACATTGTCCCGTACAATAAACACGACGTACCTTTAACACCTAACATTGTCCCGTACAATAAACACGACGTACCTTTCACACCTAACATTGTCCCATACAATAAACACCTCGTACCTTTAACACCTAACATTGTCCCGTACAATAAACACGACGTACCTTTAACACCTAACATTGTCCTGTACAATAAACATGACGTACCTTTAACACCTAACATTGTCCCGTACAATAAACACAACGTACCTTTAACACCTAACATTGTCCCGTACAATAAACATGACGTACCTTTAACACCTAACATTGTCCCGTACAATAAACACGACATACCTTTAACACCTAACATTGTCCCGTACAATAAACACGACGTACCTTTAACACCTAACATTGTCCTGTACAATAAACACGACGTACCTTTAACACCTAACTTGTCCCGTACATAACACGACTACCTTAACACCTAACATTGTCCCGTACAATAAACACGACGTACCTTTAACACCTAACATTGTCCCGTACAATAAACACGACATACCATTAACACCTAACATTGTCCCGTACAATAAACACGACGTACCTTTAACACCTAACATTGTCCCATACAATAAACACGACATACCATTAACACCTAACATTGTCCCGTACAATAAACACGACGTACCTTTAACACCTAACATTGTCCCGTACAATAAACACGACGTACCTTTAACACCTAACATTGTCCCGTACAATAAACACGACGTACCTTTAACACCTAACATTGTCCCGTACAATAAACACGACATACCTTTAACACCTAACATTGTCCCGTACAATAAACACGACGTACCTTTAACACCTAACATTGTCCCGTACAATAAACACGACGTACCTTTAACACCTAACATTGTCCCGTACAATAAACACGACGTACCTTTAACACCTAACATTGTCCCGTACAATAAACACGACGTACCTTTCACACCTAACATTGTCCCATACAATAAACACGACATACCTTTAACACCTAACATTGTCCCGTACAATAAACACGACGTACCTTTAACACCTATCATTGTCCCGTACAATAAACACGACGTACCTTAACACCTAACATTGTCCCGTACAATAAACACGACGTACCTTAACACCTAACATTGTCCCGTACAATAAACACGACGTACCTTTAACACCTAACATTGTCCCGTACAATAAACACGACATACCTTTAACACCTAACATTGTCCCGTACAATAAACACGACGTACCTTTAACACCTAACATTGTCCCGTACAATAAACACGACGTACCATTAACACCTAACATTGTCCCGTACAATAAACACGACGTACCTTTAACACCTAACATTGTCCCGTACAATAAACACGACATACCTTTAACACCTAACATTGTCCCGTACAATAAACAAAATGTACCTTTAACACCTAACATTGTCCCGTACAATAAACACGACGTACCTTTAACACCTAACATTGTCCTGTACAATAAACACGACGTACCATTAACACCTAACATTGTCCCGTACAATAAACACGACGTACCTTTCACACCTAACATTGTCCCATACAATAAACACGACGTACCTTTAACACCTAACATTGTCCCGTACAATAAACACGACGTACCTTTAACACCTATCATTGTCCCGTACAATAAACATGACGTACCATTAACACCTAACATTGTCCCGTACAATAAACATGACGTACCTTTAACACCTAACATTGTCCCGTACAATAAACACGACGTACCTTTAACACCTAACATTGTCCCGTACAATAAACAAGACGTACCTTTAACACCTAACATTGTCCCGTACAATAAACAAGACGTACCTTTAACACCTAACATTGTCCCGTACAATAAACACGACGTACCTTTAACACCTAACATTGTCCCGTACAACAAGAAGTATCCTGTGTCGTCAAACACTGAAAAATAAATACCAACAGTCTAAACACATTCTATGGAAACATTTATAGAGGTATACAGGGATCATTCTAGAGGGCGATGTGGGCGAAATTGTCGCCCTAGGGACCCTGACGTCGCCCTCTGGGGGCCCCACTTCTCCCTAAAAAAAAATTATTATTTTTTGTTTTTACGATTTTCAAACAAAATTTTGTCTAGTAAGATACACTGGCCCATTATAAAGCACTCCTTCTATTCAAATGTTGTATTCAATGGTTGTATTGTGTATTTTAACCCTATTTTGCAAAAGTATATTAAAGAACACCATTTAAGGAAGTGATCATGCGCTTTCTCACTTCTCCCAAAAATTCTGACCTAGAATGAACCCTGGGTATATATATACATATACACCCTCCCCCTGAGTAGAAACAAACAGAATATAACCCCCAAAGTATTTATCAATAGAATAAACAAGCTTACTCCCTCCCTTCTGAGAGTGGGGCCTCAAACAAAAGTATGCATATATTTACCAGATTTTCACAACATTAAACAATGAAAGACAGAATGCTCTTACATATATTACTGAGATGGAAAGCATCTGATTTCTCCAGCTCTTTCTCCACCGCCATTCTTCTACCAAACTCCATGTTGGACATCTGTTGTTTCATCTGTACACATGCAATCATAAACCAGGTATCAATTCCAGCATCCGTATGCACTGTTTCTAAACACCACGAGTAACTTAACATGCTGGTGTAAGTGTAGGGAATTGGCACAAAGTTACGGTGTAGTACTTAAAATGCTGGTGTAAGTGTAGGGAATGGGCACAAAGTTACGGTGTAGTACTTAAAATGCTGGTGTAAGTGTAGGGAATGGGCACAAAGTTACGGTGTAGTACTTAAAATGCTGGTGTAAGTGTAGGGAATGGGCACAAAGTTACAGTGTAGTACTTAAAATGCTGGTGTAAGTGTAGGGAATGGGCACAAAGTTACGGTGTAGTACTTAAAATGCTGGTGTAAGTGTAGGGAATGGGCACAAAGTTACGGTGTAGTACTTAAAATGCTGGTGTAAGTGTAGGGAATGGGCACAAAGTTACAGTGTAGTACTTAAAATGCTGGTGTAAGTGTAGGGAATGGGCACAAAGTTACAGTGTAGTACTTAACATGCTGGTGTAAGTGTAGGGAATGGGCACAAAGTTAAGGTATAGACATGACATTAAAACATTGAACTGTTTATTTGCGAATATATTTATGAAATGAAAAAAAAGAAGTTGTATCCATGCATTCAATTTTGAGAAAGATAAGCATTAAGCAACCCAGATATGATTGTATGATTGATTACATCGGCAGACACAGTACTAATCTATTCTTTTTGGCCTTTTTGTAAAAGTACAATGTTTTGTCTAAACGTTTGATGTGTCTCCAACTTTCTGTGTCAAGTTAATAAAATTTGCATTGCAGCTTTATAGCTGATATGAAACTAGCCACGTAATAACATCTAAATATACAATGCCTACAACCCATACCTGCTGTGAACCTATACATATACCATACCTACAACCCATACCTGCTGTAAATCTATAAATATACAATGCCTACAACCCATACCTGCTGTAAACCTATAAATATACAATGCCTACAACCCATACCTGCTGTAAATCTCTAAATATACCATGCCTACAACCCATACCTGCTGTAAACCTATAAATATACCATGCCTACAACCCATACCTGCTGTAAACCCATAAATATACAATGCCTACAACCCATACCTGCTGTAAACCTATAAATAGACCATGCCTACAACCCATACCTGCTGTAAACCTATAAATATACCATGCCTACAACCCATACCTGCTGTAAACCTATAAATAGACCATGCCTACAACCCATACCTGCTGTAAACCTATAAATATACCATGCCTACAACCCATACCTGCTGTAAACCTATAAATATACCATGCCTACAACCCATACCTGCTGTAAATATATAAATATACCATGCCCACAACCCATATCTGCTGTAAACCTCTAAATATACAATGCCTACAACCCATACCTGCTGTAAACCTCTATATATACAATGCCTACAACCCATACCTGCTGTAAACCTCTATATATACAATGCCTACAACCCATACCTGCTGTAAACCTCTATATATACAATGCCTACGACCCATACCTGCTATAAACCCATAAATATACAATGCCTACGACCCATACCTGCTGTAAACCTCTATATATACCATGCCTACAACACATACCTGCTGTAAACCTATAAATATACGATGCCTACAACACATACCTGCTGTAAACCTCTAAATATACCATGCATACAACCCATACCTGCTGTAAACCTATAAATATACGATGCCTACAACCCATACCTGCTGTAAACCTCTAAATATACCATGCATACAACCCATACCTGCTTTAAACCTATAAATATACGATGCCTACAACACATACCTGCTGTAAACCTCTATATATACCATGCCTACAACCCATATCTGCTGTAAACCTCTATATATACAATGCCTACAACCCATACCTGCTGTAAACCTCTATATATACCATGCCTACAACCCATACCTGCTGTAAACCTATAAATATATGATGCCTACAACCCATACCTGCTGTAAACCTCTAAATATACCATGCCTACAACCCATACCTGCTGTAAACCTATAAATATACAATGCCTACAACCCATACCTGCTGTAAACCTATAAATATACAATGCCTACAACCCATACCTGCTGTAAACCTATAAATATACAATGCCTACAACCCATACCTGCTGTAAACCTATAAATATACAATGCCTACAACACATACCTGCTGTAAACCTCTATATATACAATGCCTACAACCCATACCTGCTGTAAACCTCTAAATATACCATGCCTACAACCCATACCTGCTGTAAACCTATAAATAGACCATGCCTACAACCCATACATGTTGTAAATCTATAAATAGACCATGCCTACAACACATACCTGCTGTAAATCTATAAATAGACCATGCCTACAACCCATACCTGCTGTAAATCTGTAATATTCTTTAGCCGTTCATCCAACATCTTCACCATTTTACCAGTCAACATCTTGAATATGCGTACCTGACCAAAACAAAAAGCTGTAAAATGCATGTAATATCAATGGCTTCATATCTATATTTAGACACCTTTATTAATTCAAAATGAAACTAAATGTGTGAAAAATACTGACTGAATGTGTTTTACATTTATTTATCAACGCTACTGGTTGCCGATATGAGTGACGCCTCCTGATGAGATTAGTCATTTTAGATTTTTGGAGGATAGTGTAATGATACAGACAGAGACCCATGCCAGAGTCTCCTCTGGTTCTTTTACGTGCACGATATACATCACCGACACGAGACCTCGGTTTAACGTCCCATCTGAAAGACTGTTATTTTTATTAGGGTCAGATGGGGGATCGAACCTGCGATCCCTGGATTACCAGTGCAGCGTGTTACCACTGGACTACATATTCGTCTGTCTGACTGAATGGATTTAGTATGAAAGAAAATATACATATCCTGTGTATATTGTATATGTGTTGTTTTATTTATTTTTTGCTATGATAAATGATGTACTTAATATACATGCTTTGTGTACTTTAAATATATTTTGGAGGGAGGTTTGTTTGGGTTTTACGCCTGCATCAGCATCATTTTGGGCTATATCGCCGACGGGCAGTTTACGTAACAACACCTTTCCTGGGCAGGCTCCAGCGGTTAACCAGTACTTGGTGCACCAACCTCCGTAAGAAACTGACTGCCAACGTTTTCATATAAATGAGACACGGCCTGAGTGGAGCTCGAACCCGTGACAATCAGTGATGATAGGTTACAGTGGAATGCAAGGCTGCGACCTTAACCACTCGACCATGGAGGCCGACTGGTTGTGTATTGTAGTGAAGAGGCAGTTAAAATGAATAAAATTGGATAACAAATATATCAGCCAAATTCATTGGAAATCATAAAAGTAAAAGAAGATGTGTTTTACTTGTGTAAGAACTTGGTGCACCAACCTCCGTAAGAAACTGACTGCCAACGTTTTCATATAAATGAGACACAGCCTGAGCGGGGCTCGAACCCGTGACAATCAGTGATGATAGGTTACAGTGGAATGCAAGACTGCGACCGTAACAACTCGACCACGGAGGCAGACTTTTAGGAGGGATGGTTTCCAAAATTCAGATATACGTATATGTATATATATATTGTATGCTCTTGTGATATACGTATATGTATATATATATTGTATGCTCTTGTGATACACGTATATGTATATATATATTGTATGCTCTTGTGATATACGTATATGTATATATATATTGTATGCTCTTGTGATATACGTATATGTATATATATATTGTATGCTCTTGTACTAAATGTTACGCAATTCCAAGCCAAGTTTCATCAAAATTGGTCATGTTTGAGAGGATTAATAAATTGTAGATGGACTGAAAGTCATACATGCTTACTTGGTATCCATGACAACATATTTTGATTTCTGCATTTACCTTTCTGTCAGTTGATATACTAGCTATTTGTTTCCCATCTTTTGAAAAGCATACATCCGTCGGTACACACTTGCACTGAAAGCACAGAAATACAATCTAGAACCAACATCCGTCGGTACACACTTGCACTGAAAGCACAGAAATACAATCTAGAACCAACATCCGTCGGTATACACTTGCACTGAAAGCACAGAAATACAATCTAGAACCAACATCCGTCGGTATACACTTGCACTGAAAGCACAGAAATACAATCTAGAACCAACATCCGTCGGTACACACTTGCACTGAAAGCACAGAAATACAATCTAGAACCAACATCCGTCGGTACACACTTGCACAGAAATACAATCTAGAACCAACATCCGTCGGTACACACTTGCACTGAAAGCACAGAAATACAATCTAGAACCATACATCTGTCGGTACACACTTGCACTGAAAGCACAGAAATACAATCTAGAACCAACATCCGTCGGTATACACTTGCACTGAAAGCACAGAAATACAATCTAGAACCATACATCTGTCGGTACACACTTGCACTGAAAGCACAGAAATACAATCTAGAACCATTCATACGTCGGTACACACTTGCACTGAAATACAATCTAGAACCATATATCCGTCGGTATACACTTGCACTGAAAGCACAGAAATACAATCTATAACCATACATCTGTCGGTACACACTTGCACTGAAATACAATCTAGAACCATATATCCGTCGGTACACACTTGCATTGAAATACAATCTAGAACCATACATCTGTCGGTACACACTTGCACTGAAATACAATCTAGAACCATATATCCGTCGGTACACACTTGCACTGAAATACAATCTAGAACCATACATCAGTCGGTACACACTTGCACTGAAATACAATCTAGAACCATACATCAGTCGGTACACACTTGCACTGAAATACAATCTAGAACCATACATCAGTCGGTACACACTTGCACTGAAATACAATCTACAACCATACATCAGTCGGTACACACTTGCACTGAAATACAATCTACAACCAACATCAGTCATGCAAGTGCATAAACGTGGCGGAACCTGAACACCGTGTTTCTCTGTGGTAGAACCTGAACACAGTGTTTCTCCGTGGTGGAACCTGAACACCGTGTTTCTCCATGGTAGAACCTGAACACCGTGTTTCTCCGTGGTGGAACCTGAACACCGTGTTTCTCCGTGGTAGAACCTGAACACAGTGTTTCTCCGTGGTGGAACCTGAACACCGTGTTTCTCCGTGGTAGAACCAGAACACCGTGTTTCTCGGTGGTGGAACCTGAACATCGTGTTTCTTGGTGGTGGAACCTGAACACCGTGTTTCTCGGTGGTGGAACATGAACACCGTGTTTCTCGGTGGCGGAACACCATGTTTCTCGGTGGCAGAACCTGAACACCGTGTTTCTCGGTGGTGGAACATGAACACCGTGTTTCTTGGTGGCGGAACCTGAACACCATGTTTCTCGGTGGTGGAACATGAACACCGTGTTTCTCTGTGGCGGAACCTGAACACCATGTTTCTCCATGGCGGAACCTGAACACCGTGTTTCTCTGTGGTAGAACCTGAACACCATGTTTCTCCATGGCAGAACCTGAACACCGTGTTTCTCCGTGGCGGAACCTGAACACCGTGTTTCTCTGTGGTAGAACCTGAACACCGTGTTTCTCCGTGGCGGAATCTGAACACCGTGTTTCTCTGTGGTAGAACCTGAACACCATGTTTCTCCGTGGCGGAACCTGAACACAGTGTTTCTCCGTGGTAGAACCTGAACACAGTGTTTCTCCGTGGTGGAACCTGAACACCGTGATTCTCCGTGGCGGAACCTGAACACCGTGATTCTCCGCTACATTATGAGTAACTAATCCTGCATACTAAACACAAGTATTATTATTAAGCGTTTATTTATCATCGCCCCTGGTTATCACCCCCTGGTTAATGTCTCCTGGTTATCACCCCCTGGTTGATCCCTGGTTATCACCCCCTGGTTAATGCCCCCTGGTTATCACACCTTGGTTAATGCCCCCATGGTTGATCCCTGGTTAATGCCCCCTGCTTATCACACCCTGGTTGATCCCTGGTTATCACCCCCTGGTTAATGCCCCCTGGTTATCACCCCTGGTTAATGCCCCCTGGTTAATGCCCCCTGGTTATCACCCCCTGGTTAATGCCCCCCTGGTTATCACACCCTGGTTAATGCCCCCCTGGTTAATGCCCCCCTGGTTATCACACCCTGGTTAATGCCCCCCTGGTTATCACACCCTGGTTAATGCCCCCCTGGTTATCACACCCTGGTTATCACCCCCTGGTTATCACATCTGGTTAATGCCCCCCTGGTTATCACACCCTGGTTAATGCCCCCTGGTTATCACACCCTGGTTAATGCCCCCCTGGTTATCACACCCTGGTTAATGCCCCCTGGTTATCACACCCTAGTTAATGCCCCCCTGGTTATCACACCCTGGTTAATGCCCCCCTGGTTGATCCCTGGTTATCACCCCCTGGTTAATGCCCCCTGCTTATCACCCCCTGGTTATCACACCCTAGTTAATGCCCCCCTGGTTATCACCTCCTCGTTAATGCCCCCCTGGTTATCACACCCTGGTTAATGCCCCCTGGTTATCACTCCCTGGTTAATGCCCCCTGGTTATCACACCCTGGTTAATGCCCCCCTGGTTATCACACCCTGGTTAATGCCCCCCTGGTTAATGCCCCCTGGTTATCACACCCTAGTTAATGCCCCCCTGGTTATCACACCCTGGTTAATGCCCCCCTGGTTGATCCCTGGTTATCACCCCCTGGTTAATGCCCCCTGCTTATCACCCCCTGGTTAATGCCCCCTGGTTATCACACCCTAGTTAATGCCCCCCTCGTTATCACCTCCTCGTTAATGCCCCCTTGGTTATCACACCCTGGTTAATGCCCCCCTGGTTATCACACCCTGGTTAATGCCCCCTGGTTATCACACCCTGGTTAATGCCCCCTGGTTATCACACCCTAGTTATCACACCCTGGTTAATGCCCCCTGGTTATCACACCCTAGCTAATGCCCCCTGGTTATCACATCCTGGTTAATGCCCCCCTGGTTGATCCCTGGTTAATGCCCCCTGCTTATCACACCCTGGTTGATCCCTGGTTATCACCCCCTGGTTAATGCCCCCTGGTTATCACACCCTGGTTGATCCCTGGTTATCACACCCTGGTTATCACCCCCTGGTTATCACACCCTGGTTATCACACCCTGGTAAATGACTTTTGGCAGGCTAATGGTTAAGATACACAAGACACTCCAAATTTTAAACCGGAAAGTCATAAACTACTGTACGTCGAGCTTCAAGTGTTACACATACATATATACATACACATTGATACCTGACACACACACTGGATATACCTTGATGAACTCATACAAGTCGGTGTCTGTCTTATATTCCCACTGCAGATGTTTAGGGAACTTATAGTCCCCTCTTGGGCCTGTCCAAACCTCCAACATGCCCCCTTTATCACACGATAAAACTAGGTCACATACTGGGTTATACTGAAATAAAACACAAAATAAAATAACCCTGGACACATTAACGATCATGTATAAAAGTAACATTTTATAAAGGTCATTCAATTATACAAACATTTATATAAGTCATTCAATTATTCAAGCATATATAAGTAGGTTTATTCAAACATTTTTCCTAGTTTATACAAACCTTCATCAAGGTTACAGATTATACAAACATATCAAGGTCACTTGGTTATACAAACCTTCATCAAGGTATAAGTGATTTATACAAACCTTTTAAGTTTATCAAGGCCAAGGGTTGATACAAACTGGTAAAAGTGGTTTATACAAACCTTTATCAAGGTAAATGGTTTATACAAACCTTTATCAAGGTAAATGGTTTATACAAACCTTTATCAAGGTAAATGGTTTATACACACCTTTATCAAGGTAAATGGTTTATACACACCTTTATCAAGGTAAATGGTTTATACACACCTTTATCAAGGTAAATGGTTTATACACACCTTTATCAAGGTAAATGGTTTATACACACCTTTATCAAGGTAAATGGTTTATACACACCTTTATCAAGGTCACTGGTTTATAGTGAAGCTTGTGTATGGTGTGCATGGGTGTATTAGATCCCCTACCATCATAGATATGAATGTTTGCGGTCTCCTTCTCCGATCTGCAAGACATAAACACATAATCACAAACATACAATAAATAGCCATATCCACATAGTGGTACTCTATCTTCAATAAGCATCCTCAATGAGTCTGGGTCACAAACCTTAATATACTGAGTGGAAGTCATGATAGCGCAGTGGATGCACGTTGGCTTCAGGTGCGAAAGGTCCGGAGTTCGAGCCACGCTGGAGTCATTACGCTTGTGCCCTTAGGCAAGGCATTTTAATTCCACATTGCCTCTTCTCTCTCCTTCATGGCGATGGATTCCATCAGTAATGAGGTCTCGAGAGTTATTAATATAAGTTGAAAGAACTTGTTTCGCAATCAAGCTAAAATAAAATTTGGTATAAACTAATATACTGATGACTAGGTTAGCTTCTGTATAGATGTATACAGGCATTTGTTTACAGTTTCATTGGCCTGATGGGACATTAAACCGAGGTCTTGTGTCGGTGCTGTACACCATGCACGTAAAAGACTCTGGAATGGGTCTCTGTCTGTATCATTGCACTATCATCCAAAAATCTAAAATGACTAATCTCTTTAGGAGTCGTCGCTCATATGGGCAACCAGTAGCGACGATAAATAAACATAAAACACTTACTTCATTGGCCTAGTGCTTTTTAACCTTTAGCACGCTATTGGGACGATTTGAATGAATAGGAAAAATAATATGATATATATATGATATATTTCGGGTTTTACGCCTGCATCAGCACCATGTTGGGCTATATCGCCGGCGGGCAGTTTACCTAACAACACCTTTCCTGGACAGGCTCCAGCGGTTAACCAGTACTTGGGTGCACCAACCTCCGTAAGAAACGGCCTGAGCGGGGCTCGAACCCGTGACCATCAGTGATGATAGGTTACAGTGGTATACAAGTCAGCGACCGTAACCACTCGACCACGGAGGCGGACTTAGGAAAAATAAGAAAAATATCAATTGGAAACATGCACTGGAATGATAGAGGGGGGAAAACGCTATATGAAGCAAGTGCGAGGGGGGATGAGAAAATGGGTCGCCCGCCAGTACCAATTCACCTAGAAATATGAGTAATTTAAAGTTTAATTTACAACTTATATAAGTATTATTCTCTCAACCAATCAGGATCCTTTCAGGTTGTATTACATACAGTCAAACCTGTGTTAGTGGTCACCTCCATTAAGCAGCCAACCTGCATTAAGCAGCCAGTTTTCACATTCCCAATATGCTGTTTTATTATACATTTGACCTCTATTAAGCAGCCACCTGTACTAAGCAGTCACTTTCTGTGATTCCCTTGGCTGGCTGCTTAAGACGGGTTTGACACTTATGTGAATTATATGATGGCTGTATACAAGCACAATTATGTGATAAATTACCATTTATAAAACAGTAACCTAATATTCTATATATACGACAACTCACATTGCTAGTGCTGGAATGGCATCCCCCGAGTTATAGATCCAACCACAGCAGCCAGGTACAAACTCCAGCTTGAACATGTTGATCATGTCTGAAATGTTTCATCAGAGAAATGGAGCTTCGGAGAGGATTGTTTCATCAGAGAAATGGAGCTTCGGAGAGGATTGTTTCATCAGAGAAATGGAGCTTCGGAGAGGATTGTTTCACCAGAGAAATGGAGCTTCGGAGAGAATTGTTTCACCAGAGAAATGGAGCTCCGGAGAGAGGATTGGGAAAATGAATATCCTAGTCAAATTACGATTAGTTTATACAAATTTATTTTAGCTCGATTGCAAAACAAGTTCTTACAACTTATATTAATCACTCTCGTGACCTCATTCCTGATGGAATCCATCGCCACGAGGGAGAGAAGAGGCAATGTGGAATTTAAATGTCTTGCCTAAGGACACAATCGTAACGGCTCCAGTGTTATGTCGAATTTCGTCGAACCGAACAATATATTCCAAAATAACCGAAGCGTGACATAAGCAGATATTGACCATATTTCCCAACATGTTGTTTCACGTAGATCACAAGCCTTATCCGTTATAAAATTTGTCCCATAATAAATTATTTTCCAAGTTGTCATTGTATGTTATAGCCGTGATATGATAAAAAACCAACTGTAATATCGTATTTAATATTCTGTGGAATTTTTGCACTAATTATTGACAAATTAAAGTTTAAAGTCAAAACAAACTGATTAATTATAAAAATGTAATTATTATGATGAGCAGTTTATCCAATTATTGGTTAATTGCCGATAAGTGTGTACCTGTAGTGAACATATTGTAAGTACTGTCACGGTAAACACCTTCAATAATCTTTATCGATTGTTTGCACAGGCACGGCAGTAGGTCTTTGATCAGATAAATTTGTCGAATGAAAGTCGCACTTCGTAGGCAAGCTGACGTTTTGACAGAATAATACTGCCTATTTATACTGAAGGGACCAAAAACAAACCTGATATAACGAAATATTTGACATAAATGAAGCCAGTTATATGTAAAATGGTAGTATCTGGAATGGTACTTTGACCCAACCTCAAGATAACCGGAGAATTTGACATAACCGACTTGATATAACGGATGTGGACTGTATGTATCAACTATCATATAACGGATGTGGACTGTATGTATCAACTATCATATAACGGATGTGGACTGTATGTATCAACTATCATATAACGGATGTGGACTGTATGTATCAACTATCATATAACGGATGTGGACTGTATGTATCAACTATCATATAACGGATGTGGACTGTATGTATCAACTCTCATATAACGGATGTGGACTGTATGTATAAACTATCATATAACGGGATGTGGACTGTATGTATCAACTATCATATAACGGATGTGGACTGTATGTATCAACTATCATATAACGGATGTGGACTGTGTATATAAACTATCATATAACGGATGTGGACTGTATGTATCAACGATCATATAACGGATGAGGACTGTGTATATAAACTATCATATAACGGATGTGGACTGTATGTATCAACTATCATATAACGGGATGTGGACTGTATGTATCAACGATCATATAACGGATGTGGAGTGTATGTGTAAACTATCATATAACGGATGTGGACTGTATGTATCAACGATCATATAACGGATGTGGACTGTATGTATCAACTATCATATAACGGATGTGGACTGTGTATATAAACTATCATATAACGGATGTGGACTGTATGTATCAACTATCATATAACGGATGTGGACTGTATGTATCCACTATCATATAACGGATGTGGACTGTATGTATCAACTATCATATAACGGATGTGGACTGTATGTATCAACTATCATATAATGGATGTGGACTGTATGTATCATATAACGGATGTGGACTGTATGTATAAACTATCATATAACGGGTGTGGACTGTATGTATCCACTATCATATAACAGATGTGGACTGTATGTATAAACTATCATATAACGGATGTGGACTGTGTATATAAACTATCATATAACGGATGTGGACTGTATGTATCATATAACGGATGTGGACTGTATGTATCAACTATCATATAACGGATGTGGACTGTATGTATCAACTATCATATAACGGATGTGGACTGTATGTATCAACTATCATATAACGGATGTGGACTGTGTATATAAACTATCATATAACAGATGTGGACTGTATGTATCAACTATCATATAACGGATGTGGACTGTGTATATAAACTATCATATAACGGATGTGGACTGTGTATATAAACTATCATATAACGGATGTGGACTGTATGTATCAACTATCATATAACGGATGTGGACTGTATGTATCAACTATCATATAACGGATGTGGACTGTGTATATAAACTATCATATAACGGATGTGGACTGTGTATATAAACTATCATATAATGGATGTGGACTGTATGTATCAACTATCATATAACGGATGTGGACTGTATGTATCAACTATCATATAACAGATGTGGACTGTATGTATCAACTATCATATAACAGATGTGGACTGTATGTATCATATAACAGATGTGGACTGTATGTATCATATAACGGATGTGGACTGTATGTATCAACGATCATATAACGGATGTGGACTGTGTATATATAAACTATCATATAACGGATGTGGACTGTATGTATAAACTATCATATAACGGATGTGGACTGTATGTATCAACTATCATATAACGGATGTGGACTGTGTATATAAACTATCATATAACGGATGTGGACTGTATGTATCAACTATCATATAACGGATGTGGACTGTGTATATAAACTATCATATAACGGATGTGGACTGTATGTATCAACGATCATATAACGGATGTGGACTGTGTATATAAACTATCATATAACGGATGTGGACTGTATGTATCAACTATCATATAACGGGATGTGGACTGTATGTATCAACGATCATATAACGGATGTGGAGTGTATGTATAAACTATCATATAACGGATGTGGACTGTATGTATCAACGATCATATAACGGATGTGGACTGTATGTATCAACTATCATATAACGGATGTGGACTGTATGTATAAACTATCATATAACGGATGTGGACTGTATGTATCAACTATCATATAACGGATGTGGACTGTATGTATCAACGATCATATAACGGATGTGGACTGTATGTATCAACTATCATATAACGGATGTGGACTGTGTATATAAACTATCATATAACGGATGTGGACTGTATGTATCAACTATCATATAACGGATGTGGACTGTATGTATCCACTATCATATAACGGATGTGAACTGTATGTATCAACTATCATATAACGGATGTGGACTGTATGTATCAACTATCATATAACGGATGTGGACTGTATGTATCATATAACGGATGTGGACTGTATGTATAAACTATCATATAACGGGTGTGGACTGTATGTATCCACTATCATATAACAGATGTGGACTGTATGTATAAACTATCATATAACGGATGTGGACTGTGTATATAAACGATCATATAACGGATGTGGACTGTATGTATAAACTATCATATAACAGATGTGGACTGTATGTATCATATAACGGATGTGGACTGTATGTATCAACTATCATATAACGGATGTGGACTGTGTATATAAACTATCATATAACAGATGTGGACTGTATGTATCAACTATCATATAACGGATGTGGACTGTGTATATAAACTATCATATAACGGATGTGGACTGTGTATATAAACTATCATATAACGGATGTGGACTGTATGTATCAACTATCATATAACGGATGTGGACTGTGTATATAAACTATCATATAACGGATGTGGACTGTGTATATAAACTATCATATAATGGATGTGGACTGTGTATATAAACTATCATATAACGGATGTGGACTGTATGTATCAACTATCATATAACGGATGTGGACTGTATGTATAAACTATCATATAACGGATGTGGACTGTATGTATCAACTATCATATTACGGATGTGGACTGTATGTATCAACTATCATATAACAGATGTGGACTGTATGTATCAACTATCATATAACGGATGTGGACTGTATGTATCAACTATCATATAACGGATGTGGACTGTATGTATAAACTATCATATAACGGATGTGGACTGTATGTATCAACTATCATATAACGGATGTGGACTGTATGTATCAACTATCATATAACGGATGTGGACTGTATGTATAAACTATCATATAACGGATGTGGACTGTATGTATCATATAACAGATGTGGACTGTATGTATCAACTATCATATAACGGATGTGGACTGTATGTATCAACTATCATATAACGGATGTGGACTGTATGTATCAACTATCATATAACGGATGTGGACTGTATGTATCAACTATCATATAATGGATGTGGACTGTATGTATCAACTATCATATAACGGATGTGGACTGTATGTATCAACTATCATATAACGGATGTGGACTGTATGTATCAACTATCATATAACGGATGTGGACTGTATGTATAAACTATCATATAACGGGATGTGGACTGTATGTATCAACTATCATATAACGGATGTGGACTGTATGTATCAACTATCATATAACGGATGTGGACTGTGTATATAAACTATCATACAATGGATGTGGACTGTATGTATCAACGATCATATAACGGATGTGGACTGTATGTATCAACTATCATATAACGGATGTGGACTGTGTATATAAACTATCATATAACGGATGTGGACTGTATGTATCAACTATCATATAACGGATGTGGACTGTGTATATAAACTATCATATAACGGATGTGGACTGTATGTATCAACGATCATATAACGGATGTGGACTGTGTATATAAACTATCATATAACGGATGTGGACTGTATGTATCAACTATCATATAACGGGATGTGGACTGTATGTATCAACGATCATATAACGGATGTGGAGTGTATGTATAAACTATCATATAACGGATGTGGACTGTATGTATCAACGATCATATAACGGATGTGGACTGTATGTATCAACTATCATATAACGGATGTGGACTGTATGTATAAACTATCATATAACGGATGTGGACTGTATGTATCAACTATCATATAACGGATGTGGACTGTATGTATCAACGATCATATAACGGATGTGGACTGTATGTATCAACGATCATATAACGGATGTGGACTGTATGTATAAACTATCATATAACGGATGTGGACTGTATGTATAAACTATCATATAACGGATGTGGACTGTATGTATCCACTATCATATAACGGATGTGGACTGTATGTATCAACTATCATATAACGGATGTGGACTGTATATATCAACTATCATATAACGGATGTGGACTGTATGTATCATATAACGGATGTGGACTGTATGTATCAACTATCATATAACGGATGTGGACTGTGTATATAAACTATCATATAACAGATGTGGACTGTATGTATCAACTATCATATAACGGATGTGGACTGTGTATATAAACTATCATATAACGGATGTGGACTGTGTATATAAACTATCATATAACGGATGTGGACTGTATGTATCAACTATCATATAACGGATGTGGACTGTGTATATAAACTATCATATAACGGATGTGGACTGTATGTATCAACTATCATATAACAGATGTGGACTGTATGTATCATATAACAGATGTGGACTGTATGTATCAACTATCATATAACGGATGTGGACTGTATGTATCAACTATCATATAACGGATGTGGACTGTATGTATCAACTATCATATAACGGATGTGGACTGTATGTATCAACTATCATATAACAGATGTGGACTGTATGTATCATATAACAGATGTGGACTGTATGTATCATATAACGGATGTGGACTGTATGTATCAACGATCATATAACGGATGTGGACTGTGTATATATAAACTATCATATAACGGATGTGGACTGTATGTATAAACTATCATATAACGGATGTGGACTGTATGTATCAACTATCATATAACGGATGTGGACTGTATGTATCAACTATCATATAACGGATGTGGACTGTATGTATCAACTATCATATAACGGATGTGGGCTGTATGTATCAACTATCATATAACGGATGTGGACTGTGTATATAAACTATCATATAACGGATGTGGACTGTATGTATCAACTATCATATAACGGATGTGGACTGTATGTATCCACTATCATATAACGGATGTGGACTGTATGTATCAACTATCATATAACGGATGTGGACTGTATGTATCAACTATCATATAACGGATGTGGACTGTATGTATCATATAACGGATGTGGACTGTATGTATAAACTATCATATAACGGGTGTGGACTGTATGTATCCACTATCATATAACAGATGTGGACTGTATGTATAAACTATCATATAACGGATGTGGACTGTGTATATAAACGATCATATAACGGATGTGGACTGTATGTATAAACTATCATATAACAGATGTGGACTGTATGTATCATATAACGGATGTGGACTGTATGTATCAACTATCATATAACGGATGTGGACTGTATGTATCAACTATCATATAACGGATGTGGACTGTATGTATCAACTATCATATAACGGATGTGGACTGTGTATATAAACTATCATATAACAGATGTGGACTGTATGTATCAACTATCATATAACGGATGTGGACTGTGTATATAAACTATCATATAACGGATGTGGACTGTGTATATAAACTATCATATAACGGATGTGGACTGTATGTATCAACTATCATATAACGGATGTGGACTGTATGTATCAACTATCATATAACGGATGTGGACTGTGTATATAAACTATCATATAACGGATGTGGACTGTGTATATAAACTATCATATAATGGATGTGGACTGTGTATATAAACTATCATATAACGGATGTGGACTGTATGTATCAACTATCATATAACGGATGTGGACTGTATGTATAAACTATCATATAACGGATGTGGACTGTATGTATCAACTATCATATTACGGATGTGGACTGTATGTATCAACTATCATATAACAGATGTGGACTGTATGTATCAACTATCATATAACGGATGTGGACTGTATGTATCAACTATCATATAACGGATGTGGACTGTATGTATAAACTATCATATAACGGATGTGGACTGTATGTATCAACTATCATATAACGGATGTGGACTGTATGTATCAACTATCATATAACGGATGTGGACTGTATGTATAAACTATCATATAACGGATGTGGACTGTATGTATCATATAACAGATGTGGACTGTATGTATCAACTATCATATAACGGATGTGGACTGTATGTATCAACTATCATATAAATCACAGGAGTGCAGCCATTTGCACACCAATTTATTTTGCAGTACTCTTCAAACGGAGGTCTTCCAGACTTAATTATGCAAATGAAATAATTGTCTCCAGATATTTCAACAGATAAATGGAACCTAAGGCATAGAGAGTCTTTAACTCGGCTGGGATAATTACATCAGGTGATCAGGTCAGAATTTTTAGGGATGAAGTGATAAAGCGTGCTATCGTGTCCTTAAATGGTGGCATTTAATAAATGTCAACAAAATATTGTTAAAATGCACAGTATGACCATTAAATACTATATTTATATTTCGGGTTTTACGCCTGCATCAGCACCATTTCGGGCTATATCGCCCGCCGACGGGCAGTTTACCTAACAACACCTTTCCTGGACAGGCTCCAGCAGTTAACCAGTACTTGGGTGCACCAACCTCTGTAAGAAACTGCCAACTTTCATATAAATGAGACACGGCCTCGGGGCTCGAACCCATGACATCAGTGATGATAGGTTACAGTGGTATACAAGTCAGCGACCTTAACCACTCGACCACGGAGGCAGACCCCATTAAATACAACATTTGAATAGAAGGAGTGCTTTATATAATAATGGTTTTTTTTTACAATTTTCATACAAGATTTTGGCCAGTAAGATACACTGACCAAAATCTTGTATGAAAATTGTAAAAAAAAAAACATTTTAGGGAAAAGTGGGACCCCAAGAGGGCGAAGTCAGGGTCCCTAGGGTGACTATTTCGCCCACATCGCCCTCTAAACTGATCACTGTCACATGAAACAAAAATACAAATTTACCAGAAAGTTCTGAACTAACTTCACAGAAATGTTAGGAAGCATACCGAAGTTAACAACATCAAACACTTTGGATGATTTATCGTCCGAGATGGTACACGCCAACTCCCCATTGTTGCTGACCTTCATGTCTTCAATGGACCCTGGATATACAGTAGAAAACAGTGCTTAGTTGTATGTCAGGCAATGTCACAGGTGCGATAATGCCTCGCCTATCCCTACCCTATTATTTCCTAATAGTCACCTGTATTATCTCCAATAAATTTACATCAGTAATTTACATCAGTCGGTCATCCCTATAAAATAACTAACGTAACTACTAACTAACTCTTACCTGTTCCTTACCTGATATTCCTTTATTATGCAAATTATTTATTACTGACATTATATTGTGGCGTCCGTGGTCCAGTGGTAGAGCGTCGGATTTGGAATCGAACGGTCCCGGGTTCGATACTCGGTCAGGCCACGTATGTAGTGTCATTGAGCAAGGCACCTCACACACATTGCTTAGTACTGGTTAATCGCTTAGGTCGGCTAAGCCTGCCCAGGAAATCATGTCTAAGTCCCCGCGAGGGGTTTGACATTAAAGGAACATACATACATAAATAAATATTTGGAGCCAATCGTATGATTTGACGAAAATATATCTAAACGTTTGGTTTGGTTTTTGCAACCATCACGATATAATATATAAATGTGTGGGTATTGAATAATAAGAATATACCGGTAAATTGTTACCGAGTTGTTCCCTGAATCATCCCCAAACCCCAGATACACTGTTGTTCTGCTACTGGGAACACCCCAACTGCCCAGAGCTAGAGGGATGTAGGGCCCCGGTGTCACAAGACAGCTTACAGTTACTGTGAGGTAATTTCAATGTCCATACAGTATTGGATTCTCTCAGAAAATTCTTATTACCAAATTTTTTGAGGCCCCTAATGGGTAACCCTGTTTATTTCCAAAGCATACATACACAACAGTATGCAACATACATACACAGCAGTATGCAACATACACAGCAGTATGCAACATACACAGCAGAATGCAACATACATACACAGCAGTATGCAACATACATACACAGCAGTATGCAACATACATACACAGCAGTATGCAACATACATACACAGCAGTATGCAACATACATACACAGCAGTATGCAACATACACAGCAGTATGCAACATACATACACAGCAGTATGCAACATACATACACAGCAGTATGCAACATACACAGCAGTATGCAACATACATACACAGCAGTATGCAACATACATACACAGCAGTATGCAACATACATACACAGCAGTATGCAACATACATACACAGCAGTATGCAACATACATACACAGCAGTATGCAACATACATACACAGCAGTATGCAACATACATACACAGCAGTATGCAACATACATACACAGCAGATGCAACATACATACACAGCAGTATGCAACATACATACACAGCAGTATGCAACATACATACACAGCAGTATGCAACATACACAGCAGTATACAACATACATGCACAGCAGTATGCAACATACATACACAGCAGTATGCAACATACATACACCGCAGTATGCAACATACATGCACAGCCATATGCAACATACATACACAGCAGTATGCAACATACATACACAGCAGTATGCAATATACATACACAGCAGTATGCAACATACATACACAGCAGTATGCAACATACATACACAGCAGTATGCAACATACACAGCAGTATACAACATACATGCACAGCAGTATGTAACATACATACACAGCAGTATGCAACATACATACACCGCAGTATGCAACATACATGCACAGCCATATGCAACATACATACACAGCAGTATGCAACATACATACACAGCAGTATGCAACAAACATACACAGCAGTATGCAACATACATACACAGCAGTATGCAACATACATACACCGCAGTATGCAACATACATGCACAGCCATATGCAACATAAATACACAGCAGTATGCAACATACATACACAGCAGTATGCAACATACATACACAGCAGTATGCAACATACATACACAGCAGTATGCAACATACATACACCGCAGTATGCAACATACATACACAGCAGTATGCAACATACATACACACAGCAGTATGCAACATACATACACAGCAGTATGCAACATACATACACAGCAGTATGCAACATACATACACAGCAGTATGCAACATACATACACAGCAGTATGCAACATACATACACAGCAGTATGCAACATACATACACAGCAGTATGCAACATACATACACCGCAGTATGCAACATACATGCACAGCAGTATGCAACATACATACACAGCAGTATGCAACATACATACACAGCAGTATGCAACATACATACACAGCAGTATGCAACATACATGCACAGCAGTATGCAACATACACAGCAGTATGCAACATACATACACAGCAGTATACAACATACATGCACAGCAGTATACAACATACATACACAGCAGTATGCAACATACATACACAGCAGTATGCAACATACATACACCGCAGTATGCAACATACATACACAGCAGTATGCAACATACATACACAGCAGTATGCAACATACATACACAGCAGTATGCAACATACATACACCGCAGTATGCAACATACATACACAGCAGTATGCAACATACATACACAGCAGTATGCAACATACATACACCGCAGTATGCAACATACATACACAGCAGTATGCAACATACATACACAGCAGTATGCAACATACATACACCGCAGTATGCAACATACATACACAGCAGTATGCAACATACATACACCGCCGTATGCAACATACATGCACAGCAGTATGCAACATACACAGCAGTATGCAACATACATACACAGCAGTATGCAACATACATACACAGCAGTATGCAACATACATACACAGCAGTATGCAACATACACAGCAGTATGCAACATACATGCACAGCAGTATACAACATACATGCACAGCAGTATACAACATACATGCACAGCAGTATGCAACATACATACACAGCAGTATGCAACATACATACACCGCAGTATGCAACATACATGCACAGCAGTATGCAACATACATACACAGCAGTATGCAACATACATACACAGCAGTATGCAACATACATACATAGCAGTATGCAACATACATACACAGCAGTATGCAACATACATACACAACAGTATGCAACATACATACACAGCAGTATGCAACATACACAGCAGTATGCAACATACATACATAGCAGTATGCAACATACATACACAGCAGTATGCAACATACATACACAACAGTATGCAACATACATACACAGCAGTATGCAACATACATACACAGCAGTATGCAACATACATGCACAGCAGTATGCAACATACACAGCAGTATGCAACATACATACACAGCAGTATGCAACATACATACACAGCAGTATGCAACATACACAGCAGTATGCAACATACACAACAGTATGCAACATACATGCACAGCAGTATACAACATACATGCACAGCAGTATGCAACATACATACACAGCAGTATGCAACATACATACACAGCAGTATGCAACATACATACACAGCAGTATGCAACATACATACACAGCAGTATGCAACATACATGCACAGCAGTATGCAACATACATACACAGCAGTATGCAACATACATATACAGCAGTATGCAACATACATACACAGCAGTATGCAACATACATACACCGCAGTATGCAACATACACAGCAGTATGCAACATACATGCACAGCAGTATGCAACATACACAGCAGTATGCAACATACATACACAGCAGTATGCAACATACATACACAGCAGTATGCAACATACATACACAACAGTATGCAACATACATACACAGCAGTATGCAACATACATACACAGCAGAATGCAACATACATACACAGCAGTATGCAACATACATACACAGCAGTATGCAACATACATACACAGCAGTATGCAACATACATACACAGCAGAATGCAACATACATACACAGCAGTATGCAACATACATACACAGCAGTATGCAACATACATACACAGCAGTATGCAACATACATACACAGCAGAATGCAACATACATACACAGCAGTATGCAACATACATACACAGCAGTATGCAACATACATACACAGCAGTATGCAACATACATACACAGCAGAATGCAACATACATACACAGCAGTATGCAACATACATACACAGCAGTATGCAACATACATACACAGCAGTATGCAACATACATACACAGCAGAATGCAACATACATACACAGCAGTATGCAACATACACAGCAGTATACAACATACATGCACAGCAGTATGCAACATACATACACAGCAGTATGCAACATACATACACCGCAGTATGCAACATACATGCACACCATATGCAACATACATACACAGCAGTATGCAACATACATACACAGCAGTATGCAACAAACATACACAGCAGTATGCAACATACATACACAGCAGTATGCAACATACATACACCGCAGTATGCAACATACATGCACAGCCATATGCAACATAAATACACAGCAGTATGCAACATACATACACAGCAGTATGCAACATACATACACAGCAGTATGCAACATACATACACAGCAGTATGCAACATACATACACCGCAGTATGCAACATACATACACCACAGTATGCAACATACATACACAGCAGTATGCAACATACATACACACAGCAGTATGCAACATACATACACAGCAGTATGCAACATACATACACAGCAGTATGCAACATACATACACAGCAGTATGCAACATACATACACAGCAGTATGCAACATACATACACAGCAGTATGCAACATACATACACCGCAGTATGCAACATACATACACAGCAGTATGCAACATACATACACAGCAGTATGCAACATACATACACAGCAGTATGCAACATACATACACAGCAGTATGCAACATACATGCACAGCAGTATGCAACATACACAGCAGTATGCAACATACATACACAGCAGTATACAACATACATGCACAGCAGTATACAACATACATACACAGCAGTATGCAACATACATACACAGCAGTATGCAACATACATACACCGCAGTATGCAACATACATACACAGCAGTATGCAACATACATACACAGCAGTATGCAACATACATACACAGCAGTATGCAACATACATACACCGCAGTATGCAACATACATACACAGCAGTATGCAACATACATACACAGCAGTATGCAACATACATACACAGCAGTATGCAACATACATACACAGCAGTATGCAACATACATACACAGCAGTATGCAACATACATACACAGCAGTATGCAACATACATACACAGCAGTATGCAACATACATACACAGCAGTATGCAACATACATGCACAGCAGTATGCAACATACATGCACAGCAGTATGCAACATACATACACAGCAGTATGCAACATACATACACAGCAGTATGCAACATACATACACAGCAGTATGCAACATACATGCACAGCAGTATGCAACATACATACACAGCAGTATGCAACATACATACACAGCAGTATGCAACATACATACACAGCAGTATGCAACATACATACACAGCAGTATTCAACATACATACACAACAGTATGCAACATACATACACAGCAGTATGCAACATACATACATAGCAGTATGCAACATACATACACAGCAGTATGCAACATACATACACAACAGTATGCAACATACATACACAGCAGTATGCAACATACACAGCAGTATGCAACATACATACATAGCAGTATGCAACATACATACACAGCAGTATGCAACATACATACACAACAGTATGCAACATACATACACAGCAGTATGCAACATACATACACAGCAGTATGCAACATACATGCACAGCAGTATGCAACATACACAGCAGTATGCAACATACATACACAGCAGTATGCAACATACATACACAGCAGTATGCAACATACACAGCAGTATGCAACATACACAACAGTATGCAACATACATGCACAGCAGTATACAACATACATGCACAGCAGTATGCAACATACATACACAGCAGTATGCAACATACATACACAGCAGTATGCAACATACATACACAGCAGTATGCAACATACATACACAGCAGTATGCAACATACATGCACAGCAGTATGCAACATACATACACAGCAGTATGCAACATACATATACAGCAGTATGCAACATACATACACAGCAGTATGCAACATACATACACCGCAGTATGCAACATACACAGCAGTATGCAACATACATGCACAGCAGTATGCAACATACACAGCAGTATGCAACATACATACACAGCAGTATGCAACATACATACACAGCAGTATGCAACATACATACACAGCAGTATGCAACATACATACACAGCAGTATGCAACATACATACACAGCAGTATGCAACATACATACACAGCAGTATGCAACATACATACACAGCAGTATGCAACATACATACACAGCAGTATGCAACATACATACACAGCAGTATGCAACATACATACACAGCAGTATGCAACATACATACACAGCAGTATGCAACATACATACACAGCAGTATGCAACATACATACACAGCAGTATGCAACATACATACACAGCAGTATGCAACATACATACACAGCAGTATGCAACATACATACACAGCAGTATGCAACATACATACACAGCAGTATGCAACATACATACACAGCAGTATGCAACATACATACACAGCAGTATGCAACATACATACACAGCAGTATGCAACATACATACACAGCAGTATGCAACATACATACACAGCAGTATGCAACATACATACACAGCAGTATGCAACATACATACACAGCAGTATGCAACATACATACACAGCAGTATGCAACATACATACACAGCAGTATGCAACATACATACACAGCAGTATGCAACATACATACACAGCAGTATGCAACATACATACACAGCAGTATGCAACATACATACACAGCAGTATGCAACATACATACACAGCAGTATGCAACATACATCACAGCAGTATGCAACATACATCACAGCAGTATGCAACATACATCACAGCAGTATGCAACATACACAGCAGTATGCAACATACATACACAGCAGTATGCAACATACATACACAGCAGTATGCAACATACATACACAGCAGTATGCAACATACATACACAGCAGTATGCAACATACATACACAGCAGTATGCAACATACATACACAGCAGTATGCAACATACATACACAGCAGTATGCAACATACATACACAGCAGTATGCAACATACATACACAGCAGTATGCAACATACATACACAGCAGTATGCAACATACATACACAGCAGTATGCAACATACATACACAGCAGTATGCAACATACATACACAGCAGTATGCAACATACATACACAGCAGTATGCAACATACATACACAGCAGTATGCAACATACATACACAGCAGTATGCAACATACATACACAACAGTATGCAACATACATACACAGCAGTATGCAACATACATACACAGCTGTATGCAACATACATGCACAGCAGTATGCAACATACATACACAGCAGTATGCAACATACATACACAGCAGTATGCAACATACATACACAGCAGTATGCAACATACATATCAAACATAATAATGTCTCCATTACCAATGTTAGCATCCATTATAGAACTGTTGGTTTAAACATATTTATTCATTCATTCTATTGTATACAAAATGAAAATGGATTTAATCGAAAGCTGAACGCTTATTGAGATTATCTCCATTACATATATAAATGTGTGCACTATTGGCGACTAAGACATAAACGTATTATGTAGCAAGACCAAAATATATAATAAGTGTATGACATTATAGCTAGATAAACGGGGAAAGGGAGGGGGTAGAAAGCGATGAAATAACACATACAGTTGTCATGGTGTATCACTATGCAAGCGCGTCAGTCCCTGTTTACATACATATTGTTAGAACTGTTTAGACTTTTCTATGAATCTATGGACAGCTAAGACTATTATTTCATTATGTCCAGGCCCCAAGGTAATATCACCAAATAGGATAACTTTTAGAGATATTTGACTGAGTTGAGAAATCGTGTTGACTAGTTCAATGCGTATATGGTAGTATTTGTTACATTCAAAGAAATATTGATAAGTTGACTCAGTTTGGCCTCATGTGCATAGTGGTGAAACGATTATAATTTTTAGAGAAGAGGTCATCTTTTAAAAAACTACAATTTGTTCTCAATCTTTTAAAAAACTACAATTTGTTCTCAATCGGGCAAGTAATATTTGGCTCTTGCGTTTACCAGAAAAGTAGTAGTCGGGGATAGAGCTGTTGATTGGGTTTCTCTTTCATATTGTCAATCTCCATACTAACCATACTATATTTGACTAAATTCGGCAAAAATATATATCAAAAGATATACAGTTTAAATCTTACTCTCATTTGACAAGCTGACATTACTTAGATACTGACAATGAAGACCGTTGTCTGTGTGTTGAACACATCAGTACTGATCCAGGGTTCCTGCTGGCGGTCGCCATTTCCGCATATGGCAAATAAATTAAGAAGTTGTCGAAAAGATAAATTAAAAATTTTTTTTTTAAATTTCAGTTGTTAATCTATTATCTAAATTAAGTAATTATAATTATATCCAATTTCCAACCTGTCTCCAAGTTAAGTTCTGTTTCACACATGCCAGCAAATCCCTAAATGCTATGAAAAGTGGCGACCATTTGATTTTCTCCAGTGGAAACCCTGCTGATCGATGCAAGAACGAGTAATGCAAAGTATTAACATTGAACAATTTCTACAGACCTAGATGGCATCTAAAATGTTTTACAAATTCTATGCCAGCATCCTCATTTTTCCTCCAGAATTTCAAATGTCCATCAGCGCTAGCTGTCAGTATGAAATCAGTCCTGTAATAAAATATTCAAACATTATACTGCGTCCAGACTCCATTAGTGCTGGGATCAGGATGCAATAAATACGATATTCAATCATTATACTGCATGCCAGACACCATTAGTGCTGGTTGTTAATATGACATAAATACGATATTCTAACAAGATGTAAATATCTGAAGTTATTATGAACTAAAATTAACGAGACAGAGTGAATGCAGAATGAACGAATGAGCTTACAGTATGACAAAATTAATTAACATGGCCAATATTTGGATCAGTGAAATCTGTGCTTGATTTACTAATACATGTATATTTAGCAACCGGGTGGTTGATGGCATGGGAAACTGTTTAGATATTGAATTTTGTAACATTTTGTAAAATCAATTTGTGAGCTGGCGCAGCTAGATGCATCTAGAAATTTGTTACGCCATTTTTTATCTCATGAGTGTCCATGGTACTGTCTAGATTGAACACTGTATCATTTATTAAGCTTCCGATTTAATCCATTTTCGTTTTGTATACAATGTATATGTAATGTACATTATTATCGAATAAATATGTTTAAACCAAATGAATAGCAAGTACCGTATTCTATTGTTTTCAGTACCCAACAAATTGACATTTGAAAGTGATTTCAAGGGCTCAGACGGATGGACGAACACAGACAGACATTGGCATATAACTATACTTCATAACTATATAGCACTATTTGTGAAACTGTTGTCCAAATACATTGAACACAATGGAGGTTAGCCAGGCCACATAATTTTGGATGGATGGACATACGGACAATGTCACAACAACATCCTCTCCACTTTTACAGTTTTAGTGGAGACAACAATGTAAATTGTTGTAGAACCTACTTTGTTACTGCTACAAATCTCACTGTGTCTTTGTGCATAAAACTTTTCTCATATGATTCAGAGCTTGGTAGATTTTCAAGGTAGAGCTTCTCAAATGCTAGAACTGAAAAGTAAACAATCCCATTCTGTGAATCTATATCTACGTATAAGCAGACAATTTGGTAATTTTTTTATATCAATTTAATTAAATTGGATGAAGACTCCACAAAAGTCTGTGCTCACACTGTAGGCATTTTCCACAGTTAGGTGAAAATAGACGACGTCATTCTGGATTACTGGGAGTGAGGTGCCGTTTTATCGATTTTCTCAAAAAGTAAACAATCGATTTTATTCGAGATTTTTATGAATGAAAGGTAAAATGTTGTTTATTCATTCACTTGAAATTGTTGTCAGTGTATGAACACTCAGTATCCATAGGAGTCTGTTATGTACTACATCACCGGGCACCAGTAACGCCGGGATAGGTTCCGGTCCAAGTAGGAACTGTGCAACTTATCTATCTAGTCCAAATATTTAGACTTGAAAAATATAACATTGTACTATCAAGACAAAGTCTAACCGCTAAACCTCAATTACGCGTAGCATATTTTATATTCTAAAAAGTTGTTTTTATAAATTATAATTGCTAACAAGATGAATACACATACCATTGTTTGAATTCTGCTCAGTCTATAACGTCTCTAGACACAATATTATACAAGAAATCAACGTTTAAATTTCATGGGAGAGTTTCACCATTTCATTTCGTCAATTTTTAATATTTGGTTATTACAAAAAGTCAAGAATAGAAATCATTAGACGAAATTGTTTACAAGATATATCTCCGGTGCCATTACGGTGAACCAAATAAGATTTCGTTCAATATCCAATTGTTCATACGCATGAAATATACTAACAAATAATTAATTTGGATTTCTTTTGTGAAGACTGAGCAGAAAGTGGGAGAATGTCACCAGTCGACTTCAAACAGCTAAATGATATGCACAACGGTAAGACAATATATTTTAAATGTTCTTAATATCTATATTTATGATTATTCTTCGGTCTCCCTATTCACCGACAAGAAACGTCAAGAGCCGAAAAATGGTTAAATAGGCATACAAGACGTCGACAAGAGATGGTTACTGAACAAATATGATATAATAAAGTCATATAAAGTATTAAATATAACATGTGTTTGTCTTATATTGGCTTATTCCATCCAAAAAACTCAACATGATCAAATGCCATCTTGACGGTCCGCCATACTGTAAAGGGACCTAACTCTGTCTGACTTCTTGGCGGTGAATAGGGAGACCCTTATTCTTAACACCAATGCACACATTTATAACCGTTCATGTCCGAAAAGCTTCAAAATATTGGTCAGAAATCCTGCCATCGGATCAGGGCAGAAAGTGCTATGCGAAAATGAACGTTAACGATAAAACCTCGAAATAACAGAACATTTTTCTTATGTAGAGGTCTTATATATAGGACTATCTATATATGACCCCTCCCTCTAATGTTGAACCTCTCGCGGGGATGTTAGATTAGACAGTTTAATGAGCATTGACTCACACATACAGCTTGAATAATCGTGCTTATTTATGAAACAACAAGTAGATATACACTGCAATGCAATTTGTTAGGTGTAAATATCATGTCTGGCCGTTTTACATGTTGGCTGGAGAGTAAGATATGTCGCGAAATATAATGACAAATACATTTACAATAACTTCAATTTCTGAATAATGTTTTATTATTAGCACAAACTACAACCTTTTTGTTTTTTATGTGAAGAAGTATCTGGCATCGGCCCGATATACTCATCATCGTCATCATTTTCTTCTAATTCCCTTTTCGAAGTCATGTTTACAAAAGGAAAACGCTTGAAGATCGTCGATCATGCGCCAAAGAGATACAGATAAGGGTTGATACAAAAGTACAAACGAACGATTGTATTGGGTATTGTAATGTCCAGGCCTCTCCTCCACAACATGCATTCACGTCGTGACCTAGGCACAGCTCACAGCAGGAATATGGGGAAAGGACTTCGCTGACAGAAGTCGCGTAACTCTATACGAGTATAGCTGGTTTAGTTTTAGCCTGCTCCTTCAAGAGGACGGTTCTCCTTCAAGGAAGACGGTGGGACGCTGACTTCTTGATGGCGCGAGGACCCCGGCGAAGAAACCGGGACCATTAGTGTTGCTGTGAGCTGACAACTCGTGGAGGATGTGGCCATAAAAGGGACCCCTTCGAAAGAGAGATACAGGATTTGTCACACTAAGAAGAACGGAATATGCCTTTCCAATTGTCAACATAAGCAACTTAATTTAGATGACAACGTAATCTACTTAGAGAATCCCGAATGCCTGGGCAGGGGCGACTATAAAAAAAACTATATCGTTCGTTCTTTGTAATTTTCTTATCACAATTCTTTAGCGTTGGCGAGTATAATCAAGTCACGACGAACTTGGAACGGGGCAATCACTAGAGCGACGGCTTTTAGACCATCAGTAGACGCTACGAGTGTGCCCTTAGTCAAGGTATTTAAATGCAACATGCCTCTTCTCTCACTCTCATGGCGATGGATTCCATCAGGAATTAGGTCTCTAGAGCGAGTAATCTAATGTTGTAAAAATTTGTTTTCGCGATCGAGCTTTAAGTTTTCGATATCACCTGATTGCAATTAGCCTGGGTTCCAGTCTGTCGATCTTTCACTTTTTTTACTTCTGGCAAAATGACAATTCAACTTCAATGTCTTTACTCATCAAGAACCACCAGGCAGACATAACGACGAGATGTGCGGTTTAAAAACGTGTGCATGTGCATTGATTATCAGAAACTCGATTAATTAATGGCCGTGGTGTTAAACTATATTTATATAACTGACAAGGCAAACTATATCAACGCCTGTTCACAGGCTAGGTTGCAATCTACCTATCAAATATTCTTAAACTGTAGTCAACCGGTCAAAACATATAATTAAGCTGGAGCTAGATTTTACATAGTAGATGAGGCCATTCAAGAGAGGCATAGTTCGGAATATAGGAATGTATGTGGTACTGAGTTCGGAACTGCACATTGCGGTAATTTAGGTTCCTTGTATGTATTGGCTGGCAGTGGTCAATGTATATCGTGTTACTTCTGATGTTGCATAGGTATATGCCGAATGACCCTATGCGTTGATAGGCAAGTGTTTGCCAGTTGACGGAGTTAATAAGTTGAGCTATGCTGCTTGAATAATTATATTTTCAACTTGATACTGCCGAATAATAAATAATGATTATGACTAGCAGGCACAGTCTATGACAGTGGGTTAATCTAAAATGGCATGTGCAAGTTAAGAAGATAAAAGGATCTACAAAGCTATAGACCGTTTAATGTTTAGACTGAGTACGAATATAGACTGCCAACAAACGTTTGCAGACTGGTATTCGACTGTATAATTATGTGTCGGTTGACTGTTCCATAGCTTGAATTGTTCGGGGGGATACTTGGCTTAGTGGAATTTAAATGCCTTGCCTAAGGACACGATCGTAATGGTTTCAGCGGGGGCTCGAACTCCGAACCTTGGCATGGTATTGGGTTTTTACTGTAGAATTACTAGTAGATCGTTACGGTTTCTTATGGGTGTTAGGTGATGGCGATCTGCAAAAACGAGTTCATTTCTAATTTGTAAAACATGATCATTGAGGCTTGATTTGTCATTGCAGATATAGAGCGCTGTTGAACTATGCACTGTTTTCTACTCTATATTGTGAAGGACTTTTGCCAGTAGTGCCAGATAGTTGAGCAATACTCGAGTTGCGGACGGACATCGGTTTTATAATCCTTTTCTTTGACCTTCGTTGGAATGGTCATAACGTTCCCTTTAATGAATCTCGAAAAGTGTCTCTCTGTACCTACGTTAAGAACGATAAAACCTCCTGACGATCCATTTGTTGTTGATGACCAAAATCGACCGAAAGGCATCCAAAGTGACCACGACGATGGTTTGTGCGAGGTTGTTCCACAATATGATGGATTATGTAATGCAGCTGTGTTGGTAGACATCGGTGTTTGTCCGTATTACTGTTCGACTGATCTTAATGTTTATTTCATGGAACACAATGACCAGTAGATCTGAAATTCGTCATGGATCGTTGTGTTGTGAATTAATGAGGCTACATTGATTAACATAGATCTAAAATGATCTCACTTCTGGTGGGTGGCACTTCTTTGGAGGTTAAGGACATTTTGCCGATTCAAGAAGTCTTCATACTTTTCCTTGAACTTACACTTCAGATGATCAATTTATTTCTGGGAGATTGAAGGCACCGAGTAATAATTTTATGCTATTTTGGGCAATCCTTTACAGATACGATCATAATTCTGCGACGGAATCCTCGCCGTTGGTGTGTGGTTTATTGAAGGAACCTCTTTCAGTTTGATCTTGGACTAGAATAAATTATGGTACATTTGATTTCATGTCAGTTTGTTCTTGACAGGTGACAACGAGAACCATACAACACTGACATGTGGTTCTGTCACCTGTATTAACTTTATAGCTTAGACATGTATACGTATTTCATTCTCAATATTATACAATTTGAACAATACCTACATTACACATTTCAAACAGAAAAAGGCATTAGAATGAAAGACAGAGCCTTATAAATACAATGCTTGTCCTATTACATTTTAATTACTAAAGTATCTTTATCAGAAATATAGAAAATACTACAAGTCATAAGTTAATTCCGTTGATTTATATGCACTTCACGAGATTATGCTAAATGAGACACCGCTACACTGAAATACAGTTGATTTCCTAGTCTGGGAGCAGGCGTCGATATATTTTGCATGGACAGTCAAATAAATATATTTTAACAACCGAGACTATTAATTGGGCCGTATTGAGTTTCTGGTCATATTTGCCAGAAGTTAAAAAGTGAAAAATCGACAGAATGGAACCCAGGCTATTGATTTCCATCCGCATCAACACTTTTATGTCTGGTTTACATATCCTAAGATTTTAGATAGGGTAGTTCAGTGTTCGAAACTTGGACAGTGTACTTACTTAGTGTCCTTGAACAAGACCAAAACAATTGGAATATCGTACTATCCAACCCACCCCTAATTCCCACAAGTATTCCTTTTACATCATAAACATGTCTACATCCCCGCGAGGGGTTTAACACTACAGGAAGATAGATGGTTCACAAACTCCTTTCCCTTTTCTGCAGTGGTATGCCTCTCCCCGAGATCAGCAATGCGGTCAGTGAGGTCGGAACATGTCACCTAATATAAAGACTGCCCTTTTGTTGTTTTTTATCTCATGTTAACATGATCTTTTACTTCATTAACAATCATTTCGACGATACGCAAACGTCTATGTCTCCATCATGGGGTTTGATTAGCAGGAAGGTATAGCTAGATAAGATACTCTAGATATTGATTAGTACGTCTTATGCACGTTGGTCGAGTGAACCTGACGGCCAGTATGTAATTATGTGTTGTGGTGTTTACAGTTGTTTGCATAGACTTAGTTTAGCTGGAACTTTATGTCATTTTAGATTTTGGAGGATAGTGCAATGGTACAGAGAGAGACGCATTCCAGAGTCTACTCTGGTTCTTTTACGTACACGGTGTAAAGCACCGACACGAGACCTCGGTTTAACGTCCCATCTGAAAGACTGTTAATTTTATTAGGGTCAGACGGGGATCGAACTGGAACTAAACATTATTTTATCATTTATAGCTCGTTATTGTACTACGCAAAACGTGTGGGACAGCCCTCCTTGATTTAAATCATGGCGCCGCCGGATGTTTAAATCACGTGATTATTGACATGGTTAATTGGTTGTTATTGCCAGAAATTGTCAGGAAAACGCTGTGTTCTTTCAAATGTTTCAATAAAAAGGTAATATAGTTAGTATTAATGAACCTGTGAACGCTATTTATTTAATGTCTTTCAATTGTCTACCATCAGATTCCGCACATGGTGAAACTGCAGCCATATTTTCACACTAATTCATCCAAAACAACACATAATCATGATACTGCCCAAGAGTTATCTTTCTTTGCATTTAGTTTTGGATGCCAGACGAAACGAAGTGTATATAGATCTATATATGGTATTGCATAATTGTCACGTCCACCATAATAGCTGAATGAATTAATAGATTTAAAAAAACATAAGTCGACATAGTTTCGAAGATTATCGCAGTTGGTAGCTTCTCACCAATGTAACCCGGTTCGATCCTCGGACCAGGAAGTATCCCGGTGTTACTGGTTTTCGACGATGTAGTACATAACGGACTCATATAGGTTTAGAATGGTCATACACTGCAAACAATTTTATGTCACCAAATAAACAATATTTTATCATTCATCCACAAAAATCTCGATGAAAATCGAATGTTTACTTTTTGAGAAGTTGACAAAATAGCGGTACCTCATTCTCAGTAATCCGGAATGACGTCACATGTTTTCGCCTAACTGTGGAAATTGTCTACAGCGCCACCATTAGTATGTAAGCAACAGTTCTTTTTTAACAAAACAATAAACTAAGGAAGACTTACTTTAATAACAGGCTTAATTTATCATTTTCACTCAAAATTCATTTGTTGGACAGCATTTTGTCTATATACTGTATCTAAAACACTAACATTTAATTTAACTTAGTCAAACACACGGGGCATAAGAAGTCGTCATCCCTCCCAATTACTCTGACTAAATGCAGAACCGTAAATGGACCCATCCATCGAACACATCACACGGTGCCCAACAAAGAAAAACTAGGTTTATACAACCATATATATCAGTTGGAGAACCTCTGTGACAACACGTGGACCTGAAGGTGAAACACGGTGAAAATCGATATTATTAATAAGGACCCCTTGTGTGTAATAACAGACGAAACTCGTAAACACGGAGCAGTGAGACTATAATGACATTTTTATTCGTAAATATATTGGCGTGGCAGACGATGAATATGTCATTTTGGAGAAAAAATTGCTAATTTCTTTTAAAAATGATATTTATATGGTGACATAAAACGGATATAGTGAAATTAGTGAAAACTGGGGTAGGTTTAAAATTTTCACTGCTAATTTACCTGTCTGATCTCTATGATCGGTTAGAAATAAATTGGAAGTGCACAAGGTATGTTTATTTATAATTCCGGTAACTCTAGCGTGAAATATTGCGTGATCTCTCGCGACTTGCTATTTCCACAGTTGGGCGAAAACCTGTTCTGGGCGAAAACTCTTCACGCCGGGATATGTCAAATGTATGTATGTTCCTTTAATGTCAAACCCCTCGCGGGGACTTAGACATGTTTTCCTGGGCAGGCTTAGCCGCCCTAAGCGATTAACCAGTACTAAGCAATGTGTGTGAGGTGCCTTGCTCAATGACACTACATACGTGGCCTGACCGAGTATCGAACCGGGACTGTTCGATTCCAAATCTGACACTCTACCACTGGACCACGGACGCCACAGATGGTACGGTGGTCCGATCAGGTGGGTTTTCTCTGGGTACTCAAGTTTCCTCCCACACGCATGACCACATATATGCTTTCATCTGCACCAATGAAAGTGATTAATTAAGTAATTAAGTTGTTAAAGCTTATTTCGCAATCGTTTTAAAATAAATAAAAGTTATACTGTTTGGATGTGCTAGATATTAACCCGATACATTGTGATGTTTACATGCAGCCTAAATCTTAAATTCCCATTAAAATTGTAAATGCTCTCAAAAGCCACACCTCGTAACTATAAAATGAATTAAAAATGTTTAATACAGATACATAAAACAAATACTTGGAAACCAAACCTAAAGCACTATTTCTGCTGTTCTTTTTATTATTAAATTATCTATTTGTACAAATACAATGTTTAAAATGTATTTTTAATTGATCGAATGATAAATCTTTAGACTCTAGTCTGGAGAATACCTGTAACTAGTGATCTAGCATGCTGTCGTCAGAATGCGCCTTTCACCGCTACTGTCAGGGGCTGTCAGTTCGCTCCACATCAGGGTTGATGGATGTTGGAGGGAGTTGAGTAATGGTTCTTAGCCTGGAAATGCTAAATGGTCACAACAGTCGGATTTACCAATAATAATCAGAAAATGATTGGTAGGCTTTTGTAGAAAGAAGAGGAACAATAGATTATGTTATGTTACCCATATCGACTATAAATTAACGAACATCTTATGTATGTATGTCAATAGTATTTAGGTAGGTGTTTGGTCAATACCAAGTGTTTATTAGTTTTTTAAGAATGTTAATTTAGGTTGGGGTTGTAACTTTGGTAACTTTTTTTTGCCATTTTAAAAATTGTGTCAATTACAAACTAATTTCTCGTCTGACCCTAATAATATTAACAGTCTTTCAGATGGGACTTTAAACCGAGGTCTTGTGTCGGTGCTTTACACCGTGCACGTAAAAGAACCAGAGGAGACTCTGGAATGGATCTCTGTCTGTATCATTGCACTATCCTCCAGAAATCTAAAATGACTAATCTCTTCAGGAGGTGTCGCTCATATGGGCAACCGGTAGCGACGATAAATAAACGTAAAACACACACAACCAATTTCAAACATGTTTTCAGTGACTGTGCTCCTTCAGTCTACTCAAGAAGCATAGCTGACGTAAACTGACATAGCATGTCGCAAACTGTTCATTTCTTATTGTCGATATGGGTTTAAAAAAATAATCTATTATTCTAGACATTCATAAATTAACCATACCTTTTCAACCTTGAGTTTCCATTTCTAAACAAATGTAGTATTGTACTGAAGTATGACAACAGTATTTTAGTTGTTTATTTTTAAAGTACAATCAAACCTGTCTTAAGCAGCCAGCTGAGGGAATCACAGAAAGTGGCTGATTAGTGCAGGTGTCTGCTTAATAGAGGTCAAATGTATAATAAAACAACATATTGGGGAATCTGGAAACTGGCTGCTTCTTGACTGTACTTATTTTTGGTCATGTGCAGTTGTATACATGTAGCACATCCAAGAACCCATAGTGCCTTACTTGCATCACGTTTTCCTTGGAGTGGTCTACAGGTCTATCGCATTGTCGGAACTTGCCATTTACTGCTATCATCAGTGCCCTTAGATACAAGTGATTACTGATGATATGACTACTGGTTGGCGACCCTTTAGACGACGCGATCCATTTTTCCGCCCACCCTCACAAGTGCTTGATTTTACAGTTGCATGCCCCATGTTTGTTCTTGATCATTCCAGTGCATGTCTCCCAAGACGATTTTCAAGACATATTTATCTACATGCTCGCCTATAAGATGATCTCGACTATAAGACGACCCCCAAATTTGGTCTTAAATCAGTGGTACTTTGCATAGACACGCGTATAAGACGAGTTGAGAAAATGGAAACCACTCAAAAGTAACGATCAAACAAATTAATTAAACAGTGTCAAATCATTAAAAAAATGCATTGATGCACAACAATAAATTTGATTGACTAAAATGCTATTGGCAAGTTCAGTTTACAGACAGAGCAATCTATGGTTGTCTATGTGTTACACCCGTTGAGTTATTTCAAGATACGGTCATCAATTATTGAGTTGGAACAAACGTACATGTACTTTGTTTAAAAAAGAACATTTTATGTAATTAAATTTTCACTTTTTTAAAAATTTATTTTTTATTGCTCACTTATAAGACTTTGAGGCCATAATCTGGTGGTAAAACTAAAAACTCCTGTCTTATCAGCGAGTAATCAGCATCGTGGTCTAAATAATATCTCAGGTGAGCGAATCCGGCCAGTTGGGAATCTTGTTCAGTGATGTCTTAAATATGAAGATTTCAGTTGTGAATCTAGTAATATCTACACAGAATGTCAGTTAAAGTGATACTATCAATCAATGATGCAAAGATATTAATATTCCTTGCTATCAGCTTCCTGTCACAGAATGCCACGATGACATAAAACATATAATCACATGAATTTACTTGTATTCAGTGTAATATAGCCATTACATATTTTCTTATATCACACCTGGAAGGATTCTTATTGGTTACGGCACGACAGCTTGCTTTTGACACACTTTACATATAGTTTGGAACTTTTTCTGATTGGTTACGGCATGACAGCTTGCTTTTGACACACTTTACATATAGTTTGGAACTTTGTAGTTGAAAATCAATAAAATGTTAAAATGTGAATTTTTTTTTATCACAGTATAAGTGATGAAAAGTTTTGTGTTGATTTTTTGCGTGGAGTTGTAAAATGTTTGCTTATCAACTTACTATTTACTACAGCATACAAGTGCATCTTACTGATTTCCTTGAGATGTAATAAGGCTCATAAGGGACTATTTAGTATGGCGTACAGATGCATCTTACTGATTTCCTGGAGATGTACTAAGGCTCATAAGGGACTATTTACTACGGCGTACAGATGCATCTTACTGATTTCCTTGAGATGTAATAAGGCTCATAAGGGACTATTTAGTATGGCGTACAGATGCATCTTACTGATTTCCTTGAGATGTAATAAGGCTCATAAGGGACTATTTAGTATGGCGTACAGATGCATCTTACTGATTTCCTTGAGATGTACTAAGGCTCATAAGGGACTATTTACTACGGCGTACGGATGCATCTTACTGATTTCCTGGAGATGTAATAAGGTTCATAAGGGACTATTTACTACAGCATACGAGTGCATCTTACTGATTTCCTTGAGATGTACTAAGGCTCAAAGCAATACAGGCAAGCAGAAAACTTTCTCTTGTGAAATTGTATGGTTGCTGTCAGTCTTCACAAAACATTTTTTTGTCTGACATGTCAGGCGGTCCTATGGATTTTGGGAAGACTGTGCTGTGGTAATGTGATAAAAAGGATCTTGTGGTGGTTTCATACCATATTTAATGAGAAATCCGTTTTTGAAATTTTGCTATTAATCCATTCAACACCAAGTAACTGACATGGACTGGTGCATGATATTTTCCCATTCAACACCAAGTAACTGACATGGACTGGTGCATGATATTTTCAGACCAATACATTAATAAGAAAATTACATTTGGACCAGTTCATTTATCAAAATGGGTAATTTTTGTCTAAAAATAGTAATATTACTGGCAAAAAGTTTTGTAAGCCTATTGAGAGGCCTGTGGTGTTGAAAGGGTTACGCTCTCCGAATGGTTCACTTAATAGCAAAATTCCAAAACTTGTTTCATAAAACATGGTACGAAACTTGTGTGTTTTACGTTTATTTATCGTCGCTACCGGTTGCCCATATGAGCGACGCCTCCTGAAGAGATTAATAATTTTAGATGTTTGGAGGATAGTTTAATGAAACAGACAGAGACCCAATCCAGAGTCTCCTTTGGTTCTTTTACGTGCACAGTGTACAGCACAGACACGAGGCCTCGGTTTAATGTCCCATCTGAAAGACTGTTAATTTTATTAGGGTCAGACGGGGGATCGAACCTGTGATCCCTGGATTACCAGTCCAGCGTGTTACCACTGGACTACAGATCCGTCTGTAGGTAACCTGGTATGAAACCACTGGTGTAAGACCCTATATACCTCAGTAGCATTGTACACTGCAATCAGTTCAGGACGACTATTCCATGCATGAATTATAATGTTGACATATATTGTGTAAAGTGTAGTATTTTCAGTTCTTTATGCCTTTGCTTCCGTTTTTACCTGTAAATGTATGGAGACGATTATTTTTATAGCATAAATAAGTCGAGAAGACCTCCGTTTGAATGAAGAGTACTGCAAAAAAGGCAGTTGAAAAACGGTGTGAAAATGATTGCACTCCTATGATTTATGTGATACATAATTGGAAAGTGTTCGGCATAAAATAGAGCCCCATTTAAGTAAATCTATTTTTAAAGAATGCAAAACGCGTCTATTTTTATATGCGCATGAGCGGCATGAGCGGCATGAGTACTAAGTACATGGGATTCCATCCTAAACAGTTGACTGAAAGGTGGGCGGTCTCTCAGTCACAACTGGTTGACCTCAGGCCTTCGAGGTTATAAAACTTTGCTCCTGTCTCAAACTCAGTCTCGAGCTTCTGATTGGTTCAGCTGGCAGTAAAACTCAGAATCAACCAATCAAATCATTTTAGCTTGAGTTTGACCTCGGACGCAGCTATAATCAGAAAATTAGTAGATATATATAGAGAGAAAATATGTCACTTGACAACAATTATTACATTTGTCCTAATACTAAATAAAATCAAGTATAAACACATATATTTGTAGTCCGCCTCCGTGGTCAAGTGGTTACGGTCGATGACTTGTATACCATTGTAACCTATCATCACTGATGGTCACGGGTTCGAGCCCCACTCAGAATGTGTCTCTGTTTAAATAAAAAAGTTGGCAGTAATGAGTTTCTTACGGAGGTTGGTGCACCAAGTACTGATTAATGATGCGCTTGAGCCTGCCCAGGGAAGGTGTTGTTAGGTAATCTTCCCGCTGCTCATATGGTTTTGTCTCCCATGTGTTCATTTCGACTTTGCAGGTTGTCTACGCGTGTACAAGTTATATTTAGTTTATACAAATTTATTTTAGCTCGATTGCGAAACAAGTTCTTACAACTTATATTAATAATTCTCGAGACCTCATTCCTGATGGAATCCATCGCCAGGAGGGAGAGAGAAGAGGCAACATGGAAATTAAATGACTTGCCATAATGGCTCCAGTGGGGCTCAAACTCCAGACCTTTCGCACCTGAAATGAACGTGCATCCACTGCGCTATCACGACTTCCACGGTTGTCTACACGTGTACAAGTTATATTTAGATTGCATGTACACCGCAGGTTATTTATAGATGCTGGGAATTTGAAATAAACAAATGAAACAAGTTAGTAATTAAGGCTCATCATGTATGTTAGTGGTGGTATATTGATATAACTTTGTTCATCGTTCTTGGAATGTTACTCTTAAGTGTCCATTAGGTAAAATTAAAGGCAGCCTCTAAGCTACGTATTTAAAATTAGAGAGAAGATTAAGGTATGCAAAGGATAAGTTTATTGTATACAAGGGATAAATTATTGGTATACAAGGGATACATATATGCTGGTATACAAGGGAGAAGTTTATGGTGTGCAAGGATGGATACATTTATGGTATGCAAGGGAGAAGTTTATGGTGTGCAAGGATGTAGATATTTATGGTATGCATGGGTGGGATACGTTTATGGTATGCAATGGAGTCATTTAATGTATACAAGGGAGCAGTCTATGGTATACAACAGAGATGCTTAAGGTATACAAGAGAGAAGCTTATCGTATGCAAGGGAGAAATGTTTTTCCTCTATAAATTCTATATGAAAATATCTACACAATATTGCAGTGATGCAGCTAGCTCGGGGATTATTTCTCCCATATCGCACTCAAGCTCCAGCACTGATATTTTGAGTTTGCACTAATGGCAAGTGTGTAGAGTTGCTACTGCTAGTATGCTTATAATCATGTTTTGATATTGTGTGCTGTAAAAGGTCAACGGTTGTTCTGTATTGTGTGCTGTAAAATGTCAAAGGTTGTTCTGTATTGTGTGCTGTAAAATGTCAAAGGTTGTTCTGTATTGTGTGCTGTGTAAAATGTCAAAGGTTGTTCTGTATTGTGTGCTGTGTAAAATGTCAAAGGTTGTTCTGTATTGTGTGCTGTAAAATGTCAACGGTTGTTCTGTATTGTGTGCTGTAAAATGTCAAAGGTTGTTCTGTATTGTGTGCTGTAAAATGTCAAAGGTTGTTCTGTATTGTGTGCTGTGTAAAATGTCAAAGGTTGTTCTGTATTGTGTGCTGTGTAAAATGTCAAAGGTTGTTCTGTATTGTGTGCTGTAAAATGTCAAAGGTTGTTCTGTATTGTGTGCTGTAAAATGTCAAAGGTTGTTCTGTATTGTGTGCTGTGTAAAATGTCAAAGGTTGTTCTGTATTGTGTGCTGTGTAAAATGTCAAAGGTTGTTCTGTATTGTGTGCTGTAAAATGTCAAAGGTTGTTCTGTATTGTGTGCTGTAAAATGTCAAAGGTTGTTCTGTATTGTGTGCTGTGTAAAATGTCAAAGGTTGTTCTGTGTTGTGTGCTGTGTAAAATGTCAAAGGTTGTTCTGTATTGTGTGCTGTAAAATGTCAAAGGTTGTTCTGTATTGTGTGCTGTGTAAAATGTCAAAGGTTGTTCTGTATTGTGTGCTGTGTAAAATGTCAAAGGTTGTTCTGTATTGTGTGCTGTAAAATGTCAAAGGTTGTTCTGTATTGTGTGCTGTAAAATGTCAACGGTTGTTCTGTATTGTGTGCTGTGTAAAAGGTTGTTCTGATAGTGTGCTGTAAAATGTCAATGGTTGTTCTGTATTGTGTGCTGTGTGCTGTGTAAAAGGTTGTTCTGATAGTGTGCTGTAAAATGTCAAAGGTTGTTCTGTATTGTGTGCTGTGTAAAAGGTTGTTCTAATAGTGTGCTGTAAAAGGTCAAAGGTTGTTCTGTATTGTGTGCTGTGTAAAATGTCAAAGGTTGTTCTGATAGTGTGCTGTAAAATGTCAATGGTTGTGCTGTATTGTGTGCTGTGTAAAAGGTTGTTCTAATAATGTGCTGTAAAAGGTCAAAGGTTGTTCTGTATTGTGTGCTGTGTAAAATGTCAAAGGTTGTTCTGATAGTGTGCTGTAAAATGTCAAAGGTTGTTCTGTATTGTGTGCTGTGTAAAATGTCAAAGGTTGTTCTGATAGTGTGCTGTAAAATGTCAAAGGTTGTTCTGTATTGTGTAGGGGTGTAACGATGCATCGAAATATCGATGCATCGCAATAGACAGCGTCACGATAGTCAACCATCGATGGTAAATATGACCATCGATAGTATTGACTATTGCGGCAGTACTATCGCAATAGTTTCGATAGTTGCCAGGGATGGCGAAATCGGTCATTTGTTACGCCGGGCAAGTAGATTTTCGAATGTAACTTGTCCGTGGACAAGTAAAAATACCGGCGAGTGCATTTACTTTATGTTCCCATGGCATTTAAATCGTATTTTAATGAGAAAGCATCGGCAAATGTTCTTGTTTATTTTCCTGCGGAACTTCCGCAATAAACACAAGCCAGCCGACAACGGTGGCGGACAACATTTCCAGCCGACAATAACCTGAATAAGAACCGGAAATGTCAAGAGTTATCGCCCGTCACATAAAAACTGTGTAAAATGCGGTGGGTATGCAATGTATTTTCCGCTCAAAACAAGCCAGCTGTCAATAAGAATAACTACTGTCGAAAATGGCTTCTTTGGTACTGAATAGTGAGCAAAGTAGGCGATGTGACCCCCATAATCCCGGGTATGGGTAATTTAAAGTGCTATAGCGCATGCGTCAGTTACAAGTATACTACGCGGTCGCTAAATCGATATACGGGAACGGGTACGTGACGCAGCCTTATTATTGAAGACGACAGGTAAACAATCATGTAACTTAGCGGGACTGTGTATCGATTTTTAAATAAGGTTGGTTTATATTATTTAAACATATAAAGTTCGGATATACGGGCAAGTGGGTTTTCAACTTTTCACTACGGACAAGTAAATTAGTGCAGTGTGTTCGATGTCATGATAATAAAGAAAAAATTGCATGCTAATAAATAAATACACAGAACTTGTGTATTCCATACGAAACAGAATATTTTTTTAATTAATATGTATTTACACAATACTATTGCAATAGTCCTACAACTATCGCAATACTATCGCAATACTATCGCAATAGTATTTTAACTATCGCAATACTATCGCAATAGTAAAATTGACCCCAATAGTCACCCCTAGTATTGTGTGCTGTGTAAAATGTCAAAGGTTGTTCTGATAGTGTGCTGTAAAATGTCAACGGTTGTTCTGTATTGTGTGCTGTGTAAAATGTCAAAGGTTGTTCTGATAGTGTGCTGTAAAATGTCAAAGGTTGTTCTGTATTGTGTGCTGTGTGCTGTGTAAAAGGTTGTTCTGATAGTGTGCTGTAAAATGTCAAAGGTTGTTCTGTATTGTGTGCTGTGTAAAATGTCAAAGGTTGTGCTGTATTGTGTGCTGTGTAAAATGTCAAAGGTTGTTCTGATAGTGTGCTGTAAAATGTCAAAGGTTGTTTTGTATTGTGTGCTGTGTAAAATGTCAAAGGTTGTTCTGATAGTGTGCTGTAAAATGTCAAAGGTTGTTCTGTATTGTGTGCTGTGTAAAATGTCAAAGGTTGTTCTGATAGTGTGCTGTAAAATGTCAACGGTTGTTCTGTATTGTGTGCTGTGTAAAAGGTTGTTCTGATAGTGTGCTGTAAAAGGTCAAAGGCTGTTCTGTATTGTGTGCTGTGTAAAATGTCAAAGGTTGTTCTGATAGTGTGCTGTAAAAGGTCAAAGGTTGTTCTGATAGTGTGCTGTAAAAGGTCAAAGGTTGTTCTGCATTGTGTGCTGTGTAAAAGGTTGTTCTGTATTGTGTGATGCAAAAGGTTAAAGGTTGTTCTGTATTGTGTGCTGTTTAAATAAAAGGTCGTTCTGATATGCTGTGTAAAAGGTCAAAGGTTGTTCTGTATTGTGTGATGCAAAAAGTCAAAGGTTGTTCTGATAGTGTGCTGTAAAAGGTCAAAGGTTGTTCTGTATTGTGTGCTGTGTAAAAGGTCAACGGTTGTTCTGTATTGTGTGCTGTAAAATGTCAAAGGTTGTTCTGTATTGTGTGCTGTGTAAAATGTCAACGGTTGTTCTGTATTGTGTGCTGTGTAAAAGGTCAAAGGTTGTTCTGTATTATGTGCTGTAAAAGGTCAACGGTTGTTCTGTATTGTGTGATGTGTAAAATGTCAAAGGTTGTTCTGATAGTGTGCTGTAAAATGTCAAAGGTTGTTCTGTATTGTGTGCTGTGTAAAAGGTCAATGGTTGTTCTGATAGTGTGATGCAAAAGGTCAAAGGTTGTTCTGTATTGTGTAATGCAAAAGGTCAAAGGTTGTTCTTTATTGTCTGCTACAAAAGGTCAAATTTCATATTCTGTATTGACAAAGGTTGTTCTGTAAGTTATTTCAATGGTTTGTATTGTTGTCTCATATCGTGTGCGATACATTGCAATATGTGCATACAGACCCTGTATTTAGGGGACATAGCACAATGTTCATGATAGATATTCAACTATGATAAATCATTTTAAGTTGGTGAGATATGGTGATATGTCTTGTCTGTTGTCCATTCACATCTGTCAACATTTATCTTGCACATACAATTGCCAGTATTGTTCAAACAATCTCACATGGTATAGCTTGTCTCTTTGATAATCAGCCAGTTCTGCCAAGAGAAACTCGTTCATTAGATGGAATTAAAGAACAACTTTGTTACACTAGCAATTGCATTATTTTCCCTATTTTCTTTAATCTAAGTAACATTTATATAAAAGCTTAGTTTCTTTCGATAGTCCACTATTTCCTTAAGAAAATTAGGTCACGGTAAAGTACAACCTTTTAAACATTGTGGCTAATTTAATTCTGACCCAATTGGCATTCAGAAGCAGAGAGTAGATATTCAGTCAGCAGCAGATTGCAAACATTCGCAAAGATTCATTCCTCAGCAGACATTGACCAACATAGGAAAGACATTCAATAGTAGATGGGAGACATTCAGCACCAGACAGCATACATTCAGCAGCAGATGGCATACATTTGCAGAGACATTCAGCAGTAGATGGCATACATTTGCAGAGACATTCAGCAGTAGATGGCATACATTTGCAGAGACATTCAGCAGTAGATGGCATACATTCAGCAGCAGATGGCATACATTTGCAGAGACATTCAGCAGTAGATGGCATACATTCAGCAGCAGATGGCATACATTCAGCAGCAGATGGCATACATTTGCAGAGACATTCAGCAGCAGATGGCATACATTTGCAGAGACATTCAGCAGCAGATGGCATACATTTGCAGAGACATTCAGCAGTAGATGGCATACATTTGCAGAGACATTCAGCAGCAGATGGCATACATTTGCAGAGACATTCAGCAGAAAATGGGAGCTATTCAGCTGTAGATGAGAGACATTCAGCAGTAGATGGGAGACATTCAGCAGCAGATGGCATACATTTGCAGAGACATTCAGCAGCAGATAGCATACATTCAGCAGCAGATGGCATACATTTGCAGAGACATTCAGCAGCAGATGGCATACATTTGCAGAGACATTCAGCAGCAGATGGCATACATTTGCAGAGACATTCAGAAGCAGATGGCATACATTTGCAGAGACATTCAGCAGAAAATGGGAGCTATTCAGCTGTAGATGAGAGACATTCAGCAGTAGATGGGAGACATTCAGCAGCAGATGGCATACATTTGCAGAGACATTCAGCAGCAGATGGCATACATTTGCAGAGACATTCAGCAGCAGATGGCACACATTTGCAGAGACATTCAGCAGTAGATGGCATACATTTGCAGAGACATTCAGCAGCAGATGGCATACATTTGCAGAGACATTCAGCAGAAAATGTGAGCTATTCAGCAGTAGATGGGAGACATTCAGCTGTAGATGGGAGACATTCAGCAGTAGATGAGAGACATTCAGCAGTAGATGGGAGACAATCAGCAGTAGATGGCATACATTTGCAGAGACATTCAGCAGCAGATGGCATACATTTGCAGAGACATTCAGCAGAAAATGTGAGCTATTCAGCAGTAGATGGGAGACATTCAGCTGTAGATGGGAGACATTCAGCAGTAGATGAGAGACATTCAGCAGTAGATGGGAGACAATCAGCAGTAGATGGCATACATTCAGCAGTAGATGGGAGACATTCAGCAGTAGATGGGAGACATTCAGCAGAAAATGGGAGACATTCAACAGTAGATGAGAGACATTCAGCAGTAGATGGGGGGCATTCAGCAGTACTGGGGGCATTCAGCAGTAGATGGGGGGCATTCAGCAGTAGCTGGGGGGCATTCAGCAGTAGATGGGGGGCATTCAGCAGTAGATGGGAGACATTCAGCAGTAGATGGGAGACATTCAGCAGTAGATGGGAGACATTCAGCAGTAGATGGGGGGCATTCAGCAGTAGCTGGGAGACATTCGCAGTAGATGGGAGACATTCAGCAGTAGATGGGAGACATTCAGCAGTAGCTGGGAGACATTCAGCAGTAGATGGGAGACATTCAGCAGTAGATGGGAGACATTCAGCAGTAGATGGGAGACATTCAGCAGTAGATGGGATGCATTCAGCAGTAGATGGGAGGCATTCAGCAGTAGATGGGAGGCATTCAGAAGTAGATGGGAGACATTCAGAAGTAGATGGGAGGCATTCAGAAGTAGATGGGAGACATTCAGCAGTAGCTGGGAGACATTCAGAAGTAGATGGGAGACATTCAGCAGCAGATGTAGCAGCAGCAAATTGTGGGGCCATATTTTTCTAGACATATTCACTGTCTCCAGAAGTATTGAGTGAGCCTAATCTATACACACGTAAATGAAAATTTCCTCCACCACATGCAGTTCCAAGCCCTTGTTAATTGTCAAACAGATCCATGTCCCTGATTTATGATAAAAATATTCATTCATTATTTCTGGATATAGAAACCTATTACTGTGGATAAGACAAGAAGTTAATGGTATTACATCCATTAATCTAAAGTTACAACGTACTGTACTTACATCACTGCTTTCCACGGAAATATTCGGTCAGACTTATTATTCAATCTTGTTGCAAAAGAAATCTAACATTGGACTAAAATTCTGTAGTAATAGTTGGTTAAATTTTACATTGATACATTGTCATGGTATAGGAGGAATACCTTGACTATTGGTTAAATTTTACATTGATACATTGTCATGGTATAGGAGGAATGTCTCGACTATTGGTTAAATGGAACATTGATACATTGTCATGGTATAGGAGGAATGCCTCGACTATTGGTTAAATGGAGCATTGATACATTGTCGTAGAGTAGAGGAGGAATGCCTCGACTATTGGTTAAATGGAACATTGATACATTGTCATGGTATAGGAGGAATGCCTCAACTATTGGTTAAATGGAACATTGATACATTGTCATGGTAGAGGAGGAATGCCTCGACTATTGGTTAAATGGAACATTGATACATTGTCATGGTAGAGGAGGAATGCCTCGACTATTGGTTAAATGGAACATTGATACATTGTCATGGTATAGGAGGCATGCCTTGACTATTGGTTAAATGGAACATTGATACATTGTCATGGTATAGGGGGCATGCCTTGAGATTGACTATTTGTTAAATGGAACATTGATACATTGTCATGGTATAGGAGGCATGCCTTGAGATTGACTATTGGTTAAATGGAACATTGATACATTGTCATGGTATAGGGGGCATGCCTTGAGATTGACTATTGGTTAAATGGAACATTGATACATTGTCATGGTATAGGAGGAATGCCTTGAGATTGACTATTAGTTTAATGGAACACTGATACATTGTCAGGAAGTATGCCTGGACTATTGGTTAAATGGCACATGTCTCGAGTCTGGTCTTAATGTCTCCATTGATGTACATTATGATTATGTACCAAAGAAATTCTGTTGCTGTGAGATGTCTCAATCTGACTTGTTAGAAATATTCATTAATCCCTGTGATTATTGTTTTTAGCTGTGTGTGTCTTTTTGTGTGTGTGTGTCTTTCTGTGTGTGTGTCTTTCTCAGGGATAATTTTTGTTGACCAGATGTATGGAAGAAAATACCCTATTGTCAAAAATGAATGGGATATTTTGGAAAGCAATGGGATATTTTCCTTATTCGAATGGGATTTCACAAATAAAACAATTATAACAGTTTAAAGCAGTTTTTAATCATTTTCAATGCAGTTTATTCTGCTTTCCATCTATTATAGACTATATATAATCTCCCTTAATTAAGATTAATTTTTCTGGCTTTGGCATTATTCCATGTGTCTGGCTTTGGCATTATTCAATGTGTTTAATGCCGATTTAAAGTCAAATTTGTCCAGTGCACCCCCTTCCAGACAAATCCTCATGAGGCTGTCAATGTGTTCAGGTGACAGACGGTTTCTCAGTGAGGTTGTGATGGCATTCTGTGTGGAGAAAGCCCTCTCAGTCAGCCGTGTGAACTGGGTGGGCTAATGCAAGTTGTGCCAGCTTAATGAGGTTAGGGAAGTCATCTTTGTGGTATTCCATAATAAGTGCCCATAACTGAGCAGTTGACTTTCTGGGGTAGCCTTGCTTTTTAACAACAAACTGGCGACGCCTTAACAAGTTTGGTAACTTTGTTGTCAATATCAGTTGAAATGGCAGACAGGAATTCACATGCAGAGTAGTAGCTCTGGTAATCTATTTTGCCAACTGTAGCACCTTTGATGTGTGGGGTATCTAATTGTTCTAACAATTGTACCAGACTGGAATACTTGCTCAGTGGGATTTCTTCTTTAGCCATCCAAAATACCACCTTCATTAATGCAATAATCCCACTAGACTCTGACTGGAATACTTGCTCAGTGGGATTTCTTCTTTAGCCATCCAAAATACCACCTTCATTAATGCAATAATCCCACTAGACTTTGACTGGAATACTTGCTCAGTGGGATTACTTCTTTAGCCATCCAAAATACCACCTTCATTAATGCAATAATCCCACTAGACTCTTTAGAATCAATGTTTGCCACAGCACTGGCTAGGTCCTCCCTCCCCTTAGGAGCTAGTAATGCCCTCTTATGATCAGCATTTTCAAGGTGCCTGCTCAGTGTTGTTGTCCTGAAGTTGTCTGTGCCAAATGCCATTGAATTTTTCATCCCCAGATCCCTGCACAACTTGCAATACATGGTTGATTTTGTGGAATTGTACTGGAGCCAAGGATTGTCCTTTAACCTTTTAGCTTGGAATTTAGGTTTTGAAGTTGTGATGGAAGGTTCTGAACTAGCTGCAGAAGCTGGACTGTCCTCGGACTCATTGTTATTTACATCTGTAGGAGCTTTCATGAATTGAAAGAGGCTCTGGCAGCCCGCAAGCGGCTTTAACCTTTTCTTAGGTGGCATTGTGAAAAGCGTCAAAGCGTCAGTGGAAACGGGAAATTAAAACGTAATACCGAAAGTCAAACGCTCCGTATCATAAGACGCTCGGCGGCTCTATATATTGCATTAATAAAACGTTCAGCAGACCTGGTAGGGGAGGTAATCCAGATTAAAGCGTCCGGTGAGCTCGATCAATTATCGAGACGAATAAGAAACGTCGTTACCGGCACATTATTTGCTATGTTTGAACAGTAGAAATTCGACGATCTTTATGCGATTTTTCTAACACAATTGGTTACATTTTATGCGATTTCCGGCCACATTATGCGAGAATATCGCGAGATCGCGGCCAAAAATTATCCCTGCTTTCTGTGTGTGTGTGCGCGCGTGTGTGTGTTTCTGCGTGTGCCTGTCTCCTCTGTCTGTCTAAATAGGCTTACAAAAAATGTAGATTCAGATGAGCCAGCTCATGACGCGCCGTCTCATCAGGATCTGCACTTTTAGACAGTAATATTACTATTTTTAGGCAAAATTAACCATTTTGATAAATGAACTCGTCCAAATGAATTTTCTTATTAATTTATTGGTCTAAAAATATCATGCACCAATCCATGTCAGTTACTTAGTGTTGAATGGGTTACGTTAATATCACTTTAATATGTAAGTTGATGTTAAATAAAGGGTGTTCCGTGGCCGAATGATTTAGGTAATTTACTTCAAATCACTTGCCCCCTCTTGAATCCCACCGGTGATGTTGAATTCTGTGATGAAGGAAAGCTATCCAACTGGCCTGTGGAAGGTCGTTGGTTCTACCTGTGTGTCCACCTATCTTCGCAATAATGTCGAAAGGGACAGCTGGGGTTAAGATATTAATGATCTAGTTTCCGATAAAAATTGTTAATTATCGAAAGCGCCATTCAGCAAAATGTAGCAGGAACGTACAAGCATAACAATGAGTTAAAATAGAGTTAATACGGCATTTATATGGTTTTACTGGTATTTTCTGGAACTGCAATTCCCTGTGCGGTTGGAAACCATTACATTTTCATTGCTTTTCTAGGCAATCCCCAGTGTCACCGGGGTGAGTAATATGTTCTGCTATGTTTCAGAAAGTGTGGGACCTAACTTAATATTAGCTGTAGAGAAGTTGGTTTGGAATGAGGTACTAAATACTTTCATGGGCTGATTGTTACTTTGGGAGTTGTTATTAGATTGAAGGAACAGCAATTCACATTGTTTTATTTCTGGAACTTCTCTCTTTATTACTTTGGCAATTTCTCCAATTAGCCAAGGACACAAGATATATCTTAGAAACAACCTAGAAAGATATAAAACATAATTCAGAGCTCCAGATAAGCTTTTAGCGTAAAGAGTATTTACCCCCTGAAATTTTATTCAATGATGATTTCCTAAATTTCAAATAGTATTTTCACCCCCTGAAAATTTAGTCAATGCTGATTTTTGAATTTTACCACCGACAACAATGAACATTGTACATGTATATAGATGTCACATATTACTGTTGTTACTTGCACTTTGTTAATATAAATATTATACCATATACATTATTTATACAATGTCATGTGTATATAGTATAATAGTTAGTCACTTACAATATCCTGTAACTTTTCCTACCTGTACGTTTCTTGCAAACTTGCAAATACAGAGAGGGCCATTTTAGACAGTAGTTTTTCTTATTGAAGGCGTGTTTATTTTTAACGGGAAAATAATTACATATGCACCTTTATACATTACACTGTTTAACTTTATATATGACGAACGATAACTCTTCACATTTCCGGTTCTTATTATTTGCTGTTGTTGGTGGCTGGCTAGCCCTATTTTTGATATTTTTTCGGGAATTGGGAGTTGGTTCCAGGCTTACTACTACTTACAATTGCAGCTTACGGTGGAAAATAGCGACAGGTAACCAACGAGTTACACGCTCTTTTTGATTAAAATTTAATCTATTTTACTCAGCGAAAAATATTCCAATGTGTTATGCCGATTTGGAATGCGTTTTTTTACTCAGTAATTTTTTTTTCAATGCGTTTTTTTATATTTTTAATGCATGATTACGCACGCATTCACACACCTTATCTGGAGCTCTGATAATTATATCCATCACAATAGATATGTGAAAATTATGTTCACTTTTTATGTTGTCTACCTTCCCCCCCCCCCGTCCCCTCTCCCCCCAATAGATGCTGAAAAACATTTTTTTCATTTAATTATTGTACACCATTTTCTGTTCATTTACAGTGGGTAGCATCCACTCGATACAGAGTTGCAGAAGATAGTTTGATTCTTTTAATTCTTTGTGTATAGATTGCTACAGAGTATTAAGATGCATTTAAAAAAGCAGAGACATTCCAGGAAGGAAAGCTTATTTTCATGTACTTCCCCCTCTCCCCCCAATAAATGCTGAAAAACATTTTTCTTATTTTTCTTATTTTACACCATTTTCAGTTCGTTTACAGTCAGTTCGTCCACTAGATACAGTATTAACATTTGTCGCAGAAGATTGTTTGATTATTTAATTCTTTGTGTACAGATTGCTACAGATTATAAGATGTAGTTAAAAAAGCAGAGAAATTCCAGGGAAAAAAGCTTATTTTCATGTATAAAAGGTAAACACACCAGATTTTAGAGGAAGGAAAATTACCAAAACCTGCAAAAAGGGGGAAACATTGGGACGGTTTGTTTACTTTTGTGATTAAATATGATAATGACTATTGGGCGTATAAGACCATTAAGATAAGCATGTTTGACTTGCGTCAGTAGGCTATGAGTAAATCTCGAAAATCTCTTGTATTTAAAATATGAGTTAATTTTCTTAACATGTCAACACCTACTCAAACTTCTCATTATCGTTTAGCTTTGAATGATTTTCAAACTCGCGTAATTGTTTAAGCTCAATGAAATCTGGGGGAAAATACGCAATAGTACGAAAGGAATTAGAGAAACATTATGAAACATTTATTTCCCTTTGGTGCAATACGCCATTAGATAGATAGTACAGGTAACTCTCCGGTAAACAAATAAATTCAATTTGACCCAATTTTGTCCATTTTGTGTGCTGTAAAAAATGGGATTCACTTGTAGATTTAAGAAATTAATATTTGTCTTCAATACAGTTATTTATTGGTGAATAAAACATACGGCCTGCATGGTTAATTCCTACGTATCAGAACTCCAAACCATGTTTTATTCGACTAAATAACGCACATACAAATCATATGTTCATTCCAAAATTACCAAAATATCTAAAAAGCTGTTTTAGAAGGCGTCAAAACTACGAAATGCTAGTAAAATAAGGTCACGTTTGACATACATTGTAATGCACTAATCCATGGTTTAATGCACGTTTAATCACGGTAAATTCCTTCTTTGTGTATACAGACAAAATTCCTGGTCATGTTAAGATAAAGTATATTGCGCAGCAGACGTATGGGCACAATTTTGGATGAAACAAATTGCGTGTTATACATACACGAGTACAATAATAACTGATATTTTATATTTTCGCCAAATCATTTTGTTTTCGTCAAGTCCTTTTATTTTACCAAATGTGGAAATGGCAAACGCCAGCAGAAACCCTGATATAAATGTGACCATTTTTATGGTGAACTTCATCACAGACGGATCTGTAGTCCAATGGTAACACGCTGGACTGGTAATCCAGGGATCGCAGGTTCGATCCCCCGTCTGACCCTAATAAAATTAACAGTCTTTCAGATGGGACGTTAAACCGAGGTCTCGTGTCGGTGCTTTACACCGTGCACGTTAAAGAACCAGAGGAGATTCTGGAATGGGTCTCTGTCTGTATCATGCACTATCCTCCAAAATAACTAATCTCTTCAGAAGGCGTCGCTCATATGGGCAACCGGTAGCGACGATGAATAAATGTAAAACACACACACTTGAACTTCATCTCTTTGTCAAATCTGATATTTTGCACACAATAAGTTCTACTTAGTAGGGTTTATTCTAGAGTGGTAAAAAGGGCAGGGTGGGTCAGAAAAGGGGCAGGGTGGGCCAGAAAAAGGGCAGGGTGGATTTTTAGCCGCAAGAGGGCGCGGTGGGGCCGGGCCGTCACCCCACCCCCACCGAGAAAACATCAAAACATGTATTTTATTATAAAATAATACACCAAATAGTAGCTGTAAACATTCCCATAAACCTTTTGATACCCGTAGACAACATAACCAGACACACAAACCCATATTGTTATAAACACATCCCTGTCAACAAAGATTCATACAAATTCTCTTTTTATCCAAGAACCGTCATCCAATGGAACTTGTTACCCCTTGCTGCACATGAAGCAATAACAATTGATGGCTTTAAAGCACTTATCCCCGTAAATGCCCTCCCAACCATGATCTAAAGCATTCACTCTATGTACAAAATCTTAAACAATCACTGTAGTATATTTGTCTTTGGACATTCACTTATTTGTTAATTAATCATTGTAAATATCATCATCTCAAAATTCACCAGCGACGACACATAATCCTCAATATTGAGGGAGTGCCGAAATCACCAAGAAGAAGAAGAAGATAACTACATTCTTTATTATGAGAGGCTGCTGATGCATATTTTAACAAGAGTTTTCAGACCAAACCTGATAGAAAGTTTGCTCAAATGCTAAAGTAATTTGCTGTAAAACGTTGCCCAATGGCTAAATTGAAAGCGGGTTTGAAAAGCACAATTCAGAACGAAATCAATATGATGAAGCTTGTATAAATAGTCCATTTCGGTATTTTGATGTCCATTTCGGAAATCCCAAATAATTCTGTTCGTACTGTAAATAGCCCTATGTCCCATAATTAACTGTACCTGGTTTGTTTTGATAATCACTACATTCCTCTTGTGCATATTGTTAGTGGAATGACTTTTGACTGCTTTTTTCCCGGATGACTTTCATTTTCGGATCGTTTTTTTTCTTTTTCGGCAAGCCTTTTTTCTCAACCACCCAACTGAATAATGACATCAACCACGCGTTTTGACCATAACCCTGGGCTGAGCAAGTGATGAAGGCGTTCTTTATGCGTGGTTGATACTATATTCTGATCGGCTGGTTGAGATAAAGATTTTACGTTTTTTTTCAAATTCACCAAATAGAAAACAGAGTACAGTGGTCTAAGGTGATTGTCGCTAAATGAGTTGTTTCCCTTGTCAGTCTATTTTCCTTTGAAATAACGACAACTCTTCGTCATCTTGCGCGCGCACTCGGCCCGGTTCGTTCCGATCGTAAATGAGGTAACTTTCGGGACTTTTCGGAGCGTGTAGTTCAATTGACTAACGGAAAAGGGCGGAAATGCGCGAAACCAGTTCTATTTTAAGTAACATGTCTTGCATCTACGTTTTGAATATGTCTACATTCAATGGTAATTACGTTAAAACTAATTCTCGAAATACTAGGTGTTACAATCATAGGCCCTACTTCTTCTTTTTTTTAACAGTTGCAGTCATCCAATTATCACCAATTAATCCATTGATAAATCGATTTCTTATGGTATCGGCATAATTATGCCCCCAGCTGTTGTGTACAGTATATACTAATTATTGATAAATTAAACAGATCACACGTATCGGCTAATATACGGTTGACCGTTAACCTACCTTACGATGATTGACAGCTAATTAAGCATGATCAAAGAGTCGTGGTTCTAGTTTGGGCAGCAGGGCGGAACAAATCGGGCAAAAGGGCGGGCATAAAGGGCAAAAGGGCGGGGCTAAAAAGGGGCAGGGCGCGGCGCCCTGCCATTCCGCTCTAGAGAAAACCCTATACTTAGTGTGACCTACATTGGTATCAAAATGTTGACCTTACATATATCTCAAGGTTAAAGACTTGCAAACAATAATTGACTATAACTGCTTCATCGATTGTCATATTTAGCTGATATTCATGAACACTTGTGCTTCCACATTGATGTATGTATTTAAACCTTGCCATTATCAAGGTCAACTTCTTCAGCCCTGTACAAGTTATTGTTCCACACACAAATCCTAGTCATTAGTGCTCCATATTGACAATGTTTATTTTCAGGGAAAATTGGAAGTAAAGAAATTGCAATACAGTTGGTGTACAGCTAGTGTAGAAGCGTATTTAATTTGATACTTGTTGGAGGTAAGTCGCCTTTAATTTTATTGCATCGTGTAATTTTGTTAGTAAGTCATCTTTAACCTATTCAACACCAAGTAACTGACCTGGTCTGGTGCACGATGTTTAATCCATTCAACACCAAGTAACTGACATGGACTGGTGCATCATCTTTAACCCATTCAACACCAAGTAACTGACATGGACTGGTGCACGATGTTTAACCCATTCAACACCAAGTAACTGACCTGGTCTGGTGCACGATGTTTAATCCATTCAACACCAAGTAACTGACCTGGACTGGTGCATCATCTTTAACCCATTCAACACCAAGTAACTGGCATGGACTGGTGCACGATGTTTAATCCATTCAACACCAAGTAACTGACCTGGACTGGTGCACGATGTTTAATCCATTCAACACCAAGTAACTGACATGGACTGGTGCACGATATTTAACCCATTCAACACCAAGTAACTGACCTGGACTGGTGCACGATGTTTAACCCATTCAACACCAAGTAACTGACCTGGACTGGTGCACGATGTTTAACCCATTCAACACCAAGTAACTGACCTGGACTGGTGCACGATGGTTAATCCATTCAACACCAAGTAACTGACCTGGACTGGTGCACGATGTTTAATCCATTCAACACCAAGTAACTGACATGGACTGGTGCACGATATTTAACCCATTCAACACCAAGTAACTGACCTGGACTGGTGCACGATGTTTAACCCATTCAACACCAAGTAACTGACCTGGACTGGTGCACGATGTTTAACCCATTCAACACCAAGTAACTGACCTGGACTGGTGCATCATCTTTAACCCATTCAACACCAAGTAACTGACAAGGACTGGTGCACGATATTTAACCCATTCAACACCAAGTAACTGACAAGGACTAGTGTATGATATTTAACCCATTCAACACCAAGTAACTGATAAGGACTGGTGCATGATATTAACCCATTCAACCCCAAGTAACTGACATGGACTGTTGCATGATATTAACCCATTCAACACCAAGTAACTGACAAGGACTAGTGTATGAAATTTTCAGACCAATAAATTAATAAGAAAATTACATTTGGACCAGTTTAATTATCAAAATGGGTAATTTTTGTCTACAAATAGTAATATTATTAGCAAAAAGTGCAGATGCTGATGAGCCGGCTCATCTGGATCTACACTTTTTGTAAGCCTATTGAGAGGCCTGTGGTGTGGAAAGGGTTACAAGCTCTCCAGAGCTTGTTGTTTGTGGGTACTTGCTTAGTGTGTACTCTGTACCAATGTGTTTTTGCACCTGAGTTTTGTAAATAAATATTGCTTGAATCCCTAAATGTATTAGTGTATTTCTTAATTTCTGACCACTGTATATAATTAGGGATGCCATATTCAAATGTTAAAATCGTAATTCGAATATTAAGAAATTAACAATGATAACACTTTGCTCATAATTACATGCATTAATAATTGATTAATGCTATGCTTCTTTCCATTTGGCGGACACAGACGGGGGAAATTTGCAAATATATTTTACCTGTGAAAACAGACATGGAAGTTGTGATAGTGCAGTTGTAGAGCTGTTCTACAGTTTGATGTTAAAACATTTAGGTCATCCTGTTTATTTCTCCATGCTACATGGTGTGATGTAATTTGGGATTCCCAATACACAGCTGACATTTTGATACTATGCCAATCAAATATTCAAATACCACTGTTGCCATCCTTATATATAATACATAAACAAAATCATTAAGTTCACAAGTGATGTACGTCATCGTAAAACAGACAGTGCAATAATAAACAATGTGAAACATACAGAAGGCATAACTTGTATTAATTAATGCCCTTGTATCACCTTCTGATACATTCTTTTTCCGTCAGTGTTTAGATTTACTTAAAGTATATCCGATTTAGTTTCTAGAGCTTCTGCTCCTGGGGCAATGTTCTGTTTGTGATTACTGTCTGTTTTGTCACATTTGTCTACCACAGTGACCAGAGAAAGTTAATTTATACAAAAATCCTGTTTGCACAATAGTGAAACACAATCCAGTTATCTCAATAGCGAAACACAATCCAGTTATCTCAACAGTGAAACACAATTCTGTTATCTCAACAGTGAAACACAATCCTGTTATCTCAACAGTGAAACACAATCCAGTTATCTCAACAGCGAAACACAATCCTGTTATCTCAACAGTGAAACAAAATCCTGTTATCTCATGGAGAAGAAGCGATGTGGATTTCAGTGTCCTACCGAAGGTCTCCATGCACCACAGTAGCTCTGGTGGGGATCAAACTTACAAGGTTATTCATGAGTGGAGTGCGATTGATTGTTTTTGCGCTTACTTTCTCGTCCTCCATCACAAGTCGTGTCTGTCCGGTATTCTGGTTTGGTAATGCTCAACACCAAGCGTAAGTCCCCGCAGTACCACTGGCCTTGAACATGAAGTTTGGTAATGCTCAATACAAAGAGTAAGTCCCCGCAGTACCACTGGCCTTGAACATGAAGTTTGGTAATGCTCAATACAAAGAGTAAGTCCCCGCAGTACCACTGGCCTTGAACATGAAGTTTGGTAATGCTCAACACCAAGCGTAAGTCCCCGCAGTACCACTGGCCTTGAACATGAAGTTTGGTAATGCTCAATACAAAGAGTAAGTCCCCGCAGTACCACTGGCCTTGAACATGAAGTTTGGTAATGCTCAATACAAAGAGTAAGTCCCCGCAGTACCACTGGCCTTGAACATGAAGTTTGGTAATGCTCAACACCAAGCGTAAGTCCCCGCAGTACCACTGACCTTGAACATGAAGTTTGGGCAAAAATAGTACAATTTCAGAAATTACTTACGCGACAAGAAAATGTCAAATAATATTATTTCTCACAAACTGCCGTCAGGTGACGTCAAATCACTTGACCTTCACTGCTGGAGGTTGGAATCCCACTGGGGGTGTCAAATTTGTTCAAGTGAGGAAGCTATCCAGCTTGCTTGTGTTAGTCTTGTGGTTCTACCTGTGTGCCCATCCGTGCCTGAAATGCTGCTCGAAGGGGCATCCGGGAACTTCCTTCGCCAATAATAGCTGGGGAGTCACCATATGACATGCTGTTAGTGCTGTTAGTGCTGTTCTGTTAGTGCTGTTAGTGCTGTTCTGTTAGTGCTGTTTGTGCTGTTCTGTTAGTGCTGTTCTGTTAGTGCTGTGCTGTTCTGTTAGTGCTGTTCTGTTAGTGCTGTTCTGTTAGTGTTGTTTGTGCTGTTCTGTTAGTGCTGTTTGTGCTGTTCTGTTAGTGCTGTTAGTGCTGTTCTGTTAGTGCTGTTCTGTTAGTGCTGTGCTGTTAGTGCTGTTCTGTTAGTGCTGTTCTGTTAGTGCTGTGTTAAACCCCAAAAACAAACTCTGACACCGTCATGGGTATGTATTGCCTTGAAACTTGGCATACACTTTCGAGGACTAATTCTCAACACCCACAGTAAGTCCACACCCTACCACTGACCTTAACTTTTGTTGAAAAGCATAAAGGAAATGTTTCTATATCGATAAGCCATCACTTATACACTCAGTCGCCTGTGCCGAGACGCTCTTGGAACAGTGGCCTTGTTTTACAACATTAACAAATTATACATGTAGCTTTCACATAAAACAGTACATGGTGAATGACATTGTTCTGTTCAGGAATCGCTGGTTCGATCTCTGTCCGGCCCTAAGCACACACATTGTTCTGTTCAGGAATCGCTGGTTCGATCTCTGTCTGGCCCTAAGCACACACATTGTTCTTGTTCTGTTCAGGAATCGCTGGTTCGATCTCTGTCTGGCCCTAAGCACACACATTGTTCTTGTTCTGTTCAGGAATCGCTGGTTCGATTTCTGTCTGGCCCTAAGCACACACATTGTTCTGTTCAGGAATCGCTGGTTCGATCTCTGGCCCTAAGCACACACATTGTTCTGTTCAGGAATCGCTGGTTCGATCTCTGTCTGGCCCTAAGCACACACATTGTTCTGTGATGTTTCAGTGACATATAGATGAAGACAGACCAGTAAATAGCTTCCATTTACTACGCATTGCTGTTGGATTTCATAGTTCAACCATTTTTGCTTAAATGTGGCATGTCATTTCAGCATTCCAGGAATTAAATCTTGAAGCAGTCTGTCTAGAATTAATACCACAATAACTGTCTTTGCATCGTTCATTATTAGTTCATAAATCAAGAAAAAAGGCATTCAGGGAATAAAGTAATTGGTTTATAAAAGATCATGAGACAGTCAAATGCATCTAAATACAGGCTTTCTTTCAGCCCAGTTAATGGATATGTCAAATAAATATTGGATTAAATATGGCACATTTGCTTGGAGTCAAATCAGCAAAGAAAATCCCACTTTATATACTGCAGAAGTTTATATACATATATATGATTTGTCTTAGCAAAATTATTGATTGATTATAAACAAAATTATGGAATTTTGCTTATCTTTCTTTTAACAATTTAACGCTTTGCATGCTGGGTAAAATGGGTAAAAATGTAAAATGAAGGTTATAAATAGTTCAAATAATTGTAGCAGACGACAGTTCATTAATGTGTTTTTCTTATTTGTAACAGAAAACTTTGGAAATATGCCATGGAATTTCATTAGAATTGTCTTGTAACACACAATTCTAATAAAATTCAATGACATATTGGACTGTTGCTTTCACTGCTAGAGTGCAAGGAGTTAATGCAGAAATAACTGTGTTCTATATCTGAAATGTATTACTAATTTGGTAGAACAAAGAGTTAATACAGAAATAATTGTGTTTTATATCTGAAATGTATTACTAATTTGGTAGGACAAAGAGTGAAATGTATTACTAATTTGGTAGGACAAAGAGTGAAATGTATTACTAATTTGGTAGGACAAAGAGTGAAATGTATTACTAATTTGGTAGAACAAAGAGTGAAATGTATTACTAATTTGGTAGAACAAAGAGTTATTAATGCAGAAATAATTGTGTTCTATATCTGAAATGTATTACTAATTTGGTAGAACAAAGAGTGAAATGTATTACTAATTTGGTAGAACAAAGAGTTAATGCAGAAATAATTGTTGTTCTATATCTGAAATGTATTACTAATATGGTAGAACAAAGTCAAAATGGTTTATATTTGTTTATGACAAACTTCTGTCTGGAATAGAAGATGGGTATTTATGATTTTTTACAGCAGCAATATTTGCCAAGAAGGAAACATTGTTTGCCATATTATTCCACTGTCAGCTAGTAGATAATAGACCAATTTATATGGAAAATCTTCCGTCCTATTTTATATAACACAAAACTCGCATACGGATCACAACTGATAGAACAGGAAAATGGCATCCACAATCTTGGATTTTATTAGCCAGATTGTAAAATCGCAGCTTATGGATTGGGGATTTCCGTCCGTTCGTCTGCAGATAAAAACTTTAGAAGATTTATCTAGGTTGTTGAAACTTGTGTTATGGATGCTCGCCACTTTGTGAAGCTTGTCACTGTAATGCTCATGTATGGATTATCTTCAACAAAATAGTTGGTGACTTGTGTTGCTCTCTGGATCATTCCATTTAACCCCGTAACCTGCCGAATAAATTGGACGGAATGTGCAAACAACATAGATCCAGTACTACACAAGTTCACAACATAGATCCAGTACTACACAAGTTCACAACATAGATCCAGTACTACACAAGTTCACAACATAGATCCAGTACTACACAAGTTCACAACATAGATCCAGTACTACACAAGTTCACAACATAGATCCAGTACTACACAAGTTCACAACATAGATCCAGTACTACACAAGTTCACAACATAGATCCAGTACTACACAAGTTCACAACATAGATCCAGTACTACACAAGTTCACAACATAGATCCAGTACTACACACATTCACAACATAGATCCAGTACTACACAAGTTCACAACATAGATCCAGTACTACACAAGTTCACAACATAGATCAAGTACTACACAAGTTCACAACATAGATCCAGTACTACACAAGTTCACAACATAGATCCAGTACTACACAAGTTCACAACATAGATCCAGTACTACACAAGTTCACAACATAGATCCAGTACTACACAAGTTCACAACATAGATCCAGTACTACACAAGTTCACAACATAGATCCAGTACTACACAAGTTCACAACATAGATCCAGTACTACACAAGTTCACAACATAGATCCAGTACTACACAAGTTCACAACATAGATCCAGTACTACACAAGTTCACAACATAGATCCAGTACTACACAAGTTCACAACATAGATCCAGTACTACACAAGTTCACAACATAGATCCAGTACTACACAAGTTCACAACATAGATCCAGTACTACACAAGTTCACAACATAGATCCAGTACTACACAAGTTCACAACATAGATCCAGTACTACACAAGTTCACAACATAGATCCAGTACTACACAAGTTCACAACATAGATCCAGTACTACACAAGTTCACAACATAGATCCAGTACTACACAAGTTCACAACATAGATCCAGTACTACACAAGTTCACAACATAGATCCAGTACTACACAAGTTCACAACATAGATCCAGTACTACACAAGTTCACAACATAGATCCAGTACTACACAAGTTCACAACATAGATCCAGTACTACACAAGTTCACAACATAGATCCAGTACTACACAAGTTCACAACATAGATCCAGTACTACACAAGTTCACAACATAGATCCAGTACTACACAAGTTCACAACATAGATCCAGTACTACACAAGTTCACAACATAACATAGATCCAGTACTACACAAGTTCACAACATAGATCCAGTACTACACAAGTTCACAACATAGATCCAGTACTACACAAGTTCACAACATAGATCCAGTACTACACAAGTTCACAACATAGATCCAGTACTACACAAGTTCACAACATAGATCCAGTACTACACAAGTTCACAACATAGATCCAGTACTACACAAGTTCACAACATAGATCCAGTACTACACAAGTTCACAACATAGATCCAGTACTACACAAGTTCACAACATAGATCCAGTACTACACAAGTTCACAACATAGATCCAGTACTACACAAGTTCACAACATAGATCCAGTACTACACAAGTTCACAACATAGATCCAGTACTACACAAGTTCACAACATAGATCCAGTACTACACAAGTTCACAACATAGATCCAGTACTACACAAGTTCACAACATAGATCCAGTACTACACAAGTTCACAACATAGATCCAGTACTACACAAGTTCACAACATAGATCCAGTACTACACAAGTTCACAACATAGATCCAGTACTACACAAGTTCACAACATAGATCCAGTACTACACAAGTTCACAACATAGATCCAGTACTACACAAGTTCACAACATAGATCCAGTACTACACAAGTTCACAACATAGATCCAGTACTACACAAGTTCACAACATAGATCCAGTACTACACAAGTTCACAACATAGATCCAGTACTACACAAGTTCACAACATAGATCCAGTACTACACAAGTTCACAACATAGATCCAGTACTACACAAGTTCACAACATAGATCCAGTACTACACAAGTTCACAACATAGATCCAGTACTACACAAGTTCACAACATAGATCCAGTACTACACAAGTTCACAACATAGATCCAGTACTACACAAGTTCACAACATAGATCCAGTACTACACAAGTTCACAACATAGATCCAGTACTACACAAGTTCACAACATAGATCCAGTACTACACAAGTTCACAACATAGATCCAGTACTACACAAGTTCACAACATAGATCCAGTACTACACAAGTTCACAACATAGATCCAGTACTACACAAGTTCACAACATAGATCCAGTACTACACAAGTTCACAACATAGATCCAGTACTACACAAGTTCACAACATAGATCCAGTACTACACAAGTTCACAACATAGATCCAGTACTACACAAGTTCACAACATAGATCCAGTACTACACAAGTTCACAACATAGATCCAGTACTACACAAGTTCACAACATAGATCCAGTACTACACAAGTTCACAACATAGATCCAGTACTACACAAGTTCACAACATAGATCCAGTACTACACAAGTTCACAACATAGATCCAGTACTACACAAGTTCACAACATAGATCCAGTACTACACAAGTTCACAACATAGATCCAGTACTACACAAGTTCACAACATAGATCCAGTACTACACAAGTTCACAACATAGATCCAGTACTACACAAGTTCACAACATAGATCCAGTACTACACAAGTTCACAACATAGATCCAGTACTACACAAGTTCACAACATAGATCCAGTACTACACAAGTTCACAACATAGATCCAGTACTACACAAGTTCACAACATAGATCCAGTACTACACAAGTTCACAACATAGATCCAGTACTACACAAGTTCACAACATAGATCCAGTACTACACAAGTTCACAACATAGATCCAGTACTACACAAGTTCACAACATAGATCCAGTACTACACAAGTTCACAACATAGATCCAGTACTACACAAGTTCACAACATAGATCCAGTACTACACAAGTTCACAACATAGATCCAGTACTACACAAGTTCACAACATAGATCCAGTACTACACAAGTTCACAACATAGATCCAGTACTACACAAGTTCACAACATAGATCCAGTACTACACAAGTTCACAACATAGATCCAGTACTACACAAGTTCACAACATAGATCCAGTACTACACAAGTTCACAACATAGATCCAGTACTACACAAGTTCACAACATAGATCCAGTACTACACAAGTTCACAACATAGATCCAGTACTACACAAGTTCACAACATAGATCCAGTACTACACAAGTTCACAACATAGATCCAGTACTACACAAGTTCACAACATAGATCCAGTACTACACAAGTTCACAACATAGATCCAGTACTACACAAGTTCACAACATAGATCCAATACTACACAAGTTCACAACATAGATCCAGTACTACACAAGTTCACAACATAGATCCAGTACTACACAAGTTCACAACATAGATCCAGTACTACAAAAGTTCACAACATAGAACCAGTACTACACAAGTTCACAACATAGATCCAGTACTACACAAGTTCACAACATAGATCCAGTACTACACAAGTTCACAACATAGATCCAGTACTACACAAGTTCACATTTCCACATCTCCTGTGAAAGAAAGTCTGTGCATTCCGGACTGCAATCCAGGAACTCATTCTTAACCCTTTGTTTGCTGAGTAAATAAAATCACATTTGCAAACAACATAGATCCAGATCAGCTACGGCGTAACGTCGCATCTGATCAGGATCTATGTTGTTTGCTATTCAGACAAATGTGTTAGCTCCATTATCCGAATAGCAAACAGCATAGAGCCTGATCAGACGACACATTATGTGCGGTCTGATCTGGCTCTATTGCAAATTGTGCAGTTTGATCTGGCTCTATTGCAAACTGTTCCGTCTGATCAGGCTCTATGCTGTTTGCAAAGACGACTTCAATCGTGATTGGCAGGTTATGGGTTAATCAACATTAATAAACAGTACCTTTGCCGACAGATTGCAAGTTCGAGCTCCGTTAGAACTACGATGGTGATGTCCTTAGGCCAGACCCCTAAATCCACATTGTCTCTTCCCTCTCCCTCATAGCGATGGATTCCATCAGGAATGAGGTCTCGATATTTGATTAATCTAATGTTATAAAAACTTGTTTCGCATTGTATGAACCCGTAACTCTGCATGCTGGGTAAAATAACAGCTATAAATAGTTCAATTAATTGTAGCAGATGACAATTCATTTTTTGAATCATGTGTTTTTCTTATATGTAGCTGAAAACTATTGAAAATGTGGAATTTCATTAGAAGTATTGTTGTTACTTATTTGACTGCTATTTAGTGAAGGCGGGCAAAGACAACCAGCATGTGTACAACTTCGTAGCATTCTCAAAGTAATAGATCAGTAAGTAACAAACTAGATAGACGTTTGCATATAAATTTAATGTTAAGGTTTGGCAATGTTTGGTCACGGCTTACAATATTTGGGCTGCCGACAACATACAAAGGGCTAGCCCTAACAACATACAATTCAAATCAATATCAAACAACAAATTAACAATAAATCATTCACAATGAAGTGTTTGAGCCCAACCCTGGGTAACGGAAATTGGGCTGACCGTTAATTATTTTACGAAATAATGATTTCGCTGTCTGCCACACAACAGTTTCTTATATTCACATTTTAACAATAAAGTGTGCAAAGTGTCAATCTTTAATAGAAAGTTAAAAAGTCCTCTCCTGAAACCAACAGTCAGAATAAACATTATATACCGCCTCCGTGGCCTAGTTGTTAAGGCATTCTGATATGGCCGGTTGGTGAGCCGCCAAATAGTTATATAATAGCTTCCAGCCAGGCGCCTGGCCTACAAGCATAGGATTCGGGAAGTACTGATGATCCAGATTTCCCTACAGATATAGACACATTAGTTTAACCCTTAAAATGTGCAAACAACATAGATCCAGATCAGCCGCCGCGTAGCATCGCATCTGATCGGGATCTATGTTGTTTGCTATTCAGCCAAATGTTTTAACTTTACTATCCAATTAGCAAACAGTATAGAGCCTGATCGGATGGTACATTCTGTGTAGTCTGATCTGTCTCTATGCTGTGTGCAAAAATGAATATGCTCGTTTCCAGCACAGTAATGGTTAAGTGTATAATCTTCAAATCTTTCCTGGCAATTTTTCGTGTACTGTAGAAGTCGACCATTTTCTCATCCAAACAAGCAGAAGAAAATTTGAATAAAAAAGTTGGAACATTATTTATGTCTGTTTATGTCTTATTTGATTTAACCCTTTCAACCCCACAGGCCTCTAAATAGGCTTATGAAAAGTGTAGATCCAGATGAGCCGGCTCGTGACGAGCCATCTCATCAGGATCTGCACTTTTTTGCCAGTAATAATTATTACTATTTTCTTATTAATTTATTGGTCTGAAAATATCACGCACCAGTCCATGTCAGTTACTTGGGGTTGAATGGGTTAATATAGCAATTTGCTTAGACAATTATTTACCATTATAAACAATAGAAAAACTGATAAACAATCATTGCACTATCCTCTTAATCTAAAAATCTAAAACGACTAATCTCTTCAGGAGGCGTCGCTCATATGGGCAACCGCTCATATGGGCAACCGGTAGCGACGATAAATAAATGTAAAACACACATTTTCATGATATAGTACCTGGAGTTATGTTGACCTGAAATTAATTGCTGGAATTGCCCAGGAAATCGATTTCTTCACCCATAGGAAATAGGAAAATAGAGCTATTTTATATCATTCATAATTTGTTTGAAGTTTTGCTGTGTTATATTGCTAATCAATAGATATTTTATTTGTTTTCAACCAATATGATGTTTCATGAACGAATCGTTACGGGAGGCACCATTATTGTGATGTTTCATGAACGAATCGTTACGGGAGGCACCATTATTGTGATGTTTCATGAAGGAATCGTTACGGGAGGCACCATTATTGTGATGTTTCATCGCATACATTCCATGCTTCATTTACGTCTGTAGAAATGTTCTTAATACAGTGTTCTGTGTTTGAACTTGTCGTTATATGAAGCCTCATTAAATCTGTGCTGAGAATGTGCAGAACTCCCAGATATTCTAAGGAGCAGATGATTAGAAATCTGACTGACTTATGACAGATTTTTATGTATGATATTGAAAATCTGTCCATTAATAAACTGGTTTTTGTGAAATGGATATTTGTTAATTTACCTTTCTTAACCTTTAGCATGCTGTAGGCGTAAATGAGCAGATAACAAATGTGTCATATTGTTCATATTTAACCTTGAAAGTACTACAGACAAACCTGTGTTTGTGGTCACCTCCATTAACCCTTTCAACACTACATGGCTCTAAATAGGCTTACAATAAGTATAGATCCAGATGAGCTTGCTCGTGATGAGCCGTCTCATCAGGATCTGCACTTTTTGCCAGTAATAGTACTATTTTTAGACAAAAATTACCCATTTTGATAATTGAACTGGTCCAAATGTAATTTTCTTATTAATTTATTGGTCTAAAAATATCATGGACCAGTCCATGTCAGTTACTTGGGGTTGAATGGGTTAAGCAGCCAACCTGTATTAAGCAGCCAGTTTCCACATTCCCAATATGTTGTATTATTATACATTTGACCTCTAATAAGCAGCCACAAATTGCACTAAGCAGCCACTTTCTGTGATTCCCTTGGCTGGCTGCTTAACCCATGGGTATCTATGTTGTTTGCAAATGTGATTTTATTTACTCAGCAGGCAAAGGGTTAGGAAACAGTTCCAGGATTGCAGTCCGGAATGCACAGACTTTCTTTCACAGGAGATGTGGAAATGTGAACTTGTGTAGTACTGGATCTAAGTTGTTTGCACATTCCGTCCAATTTATTCGGCAGGTTACAGGGTTAAATAGGAATGGTCCAGAGAGCAAGCAACACAAGTCACCAACTATTTTGTTGAAGATAATCCATCATGTGAACTTGTGTAGTACTGTAAATCTGTATGATGGAACTCACACACAAAATCAGCAGTTTGCTAATATGCACCCGTGCATGTCTGACATTTACCTGATCTGCACCCGTGCATGTCTGACATTTACCTGATGTGATACCCTGTTGTTAGTTGGTTCATTATTTGATTGATTGTCAGCACCAGCATTATTGAAATATTTGCCTGGTAAAACACAGCAAGAGTATGCAACACATCGGTTTCAATTGGCAATTGCGGCAAAAATGATGCAGAGAAGAACAATCATGTGTGAAATAAATTGAAAGCAGGGTTCCCTCTGTCTGAATTTTTGTCTGCGTCACTTCTGTCGGCAATTGAAAAAAAATGGAGCCAAACTAAGAGCCATATAGTTCACATATAAATATTTGAAGGCATGTGTTTGACAAAACATGTTGCACCAAAACAGAAAAATCATCAAATATTATCCAAAATTAAGTTTTATAAAAAATATTGCACACTCTAAAGTATTAGCGTGTAAAGTTCACAACTCACAATCACAATCGGAGAAGGTATTGGGGGCTACTAGTATATGAAGAAATAGCTCTAAATTAATCTGATCCAAAATGGTGACCCTCTTAAATATCAGTTGATTGACTAAAGACTGCACCATATCAGTGTTCCTCTTGATTTATTGTATCTACTTGGGGCCTCCGTGGCGGGGTGGTTACGGTCGTTGACTGCAAATCACTAACTCCACACTGCTGCTGTTTCCTACTTGGGGCCTCCGTGGCGGTTATGGTCGTTCACTTCAAATCACTAACTCCACACTGCAGCTGTTTCCTACTTGAGGGTGGGGTGGTTACGGTCGTTCACTTCGAATCACTAACTCCACACTGCAGCTGTTTCCTACTTGGGGCCTCCGTGGTGGTTATGGTCGTTGACTTCAAATCACTAACTCCACACTGCAGCTGTTTCCTACTTGGGGCCTCCGTGGCAGTTATGGTCGTTCACTTCAAATCACTAACTCCACACTGCAGCTGTTTCCTACTTGGGGCCTCTGTGGCGGTTATGGTCGTTGACTTGAAATCACTAACTCCACACTGCTGCTGTTTCAAGTCCACTGCGGGTGGGTGTCAAATTCTTTCATGTTTGGAAGTTATATCCAGTTGACTTGCGGATGGTTGGTGGTTCTACAAGGGTGCCTGTCCGTGCCTGAAATACTGCTCAAAGGATACGCGGGCTCTTCCTCCACCAATGGCAGCTGGAGAGTGTCCGTATAACATACGCTGTTGGTGTGATGCTAAACCCTATAAACAAACAAACAAATTATATTTACTTCCTAGTCATTTGTACAAGATGTATAAATTATATAGTATATATAAACATGATTGCATTACTGGCATAAAGAATTAAACTGATAGGACCTATGCTGTTTCATGTAGGCAGATTGTTGGGTGTGTAAGACAGATTCTTTTGTCAGCTCTCAATGTCAAATTCACATGACTAATTTAATTGAAGAATTTGTGAAAAGATTCTATACAGGAGTATTGTGAATAAAGCTCAATGCAAAATATATAGTGACCTAGAAGATAACATTCATGATAGATGCAAGACCAAAATGAATGCTTCATTTCACATGACCTTGAAAGGTCAACACGAAGGTCACGGGATATGGCTTATTGGAAAGGCCATATGTATTGAAACTATATGTCTATCTTTTTTCGTTTTCGAGTTACAAGCATGCTTAACCCATTCAACACCCAGTAACTGACATGGACTGGTGCATGATATTTTTAGACCGTTAAATTAATAAGAAAATTACATTTGGACCAGTTCATTTATCAAAATGGGTAATTTTGTCTAGAAATAGTAATATGACTGGCAAAAAGTGCAGATCCTGATGAGACGGCTCATCACGAGCCGTCTCATCTGGATCTACACTTTTTGTAAGCCTATTTAGAGGTCTGTGGTGTTGAAAGGGTTAGTTAGTTTACTATAGAAGTCGATGGTCGCTGACACATTGTCACCGCCGTGACCACACATTCCTTAGCAGATTTCTGCCAAAATCGAATCACTTCCTCCTAGGCCGACCTACTATATATCCATTTAGTTTCATCAAAATCAAACTACAACGTTTTTGAGTTATACTGTCCAAAGACAGACAGACACACAGATAAACACTGCCTAAGCAAAAACAATAACCCCACCCTTCCTAATGGCATGGGTTAACAATAACCCCCATTCCTATAAACAGGCCATGCAATAATATTTCACATAAGTTTTTTCGAGTGTAGACCGTGCCCTCTGTAACATACTGGCTGGAAGACTATTCGCTATATGTTTCAATAGACGGTACCCGCTGTAACATACTGGCTGGAAGACTATTAGCTATATGTTTCAATAGACGGTACCCGCTGTAACATACTGGCTGGAAGACTATTCATTATATGTTTCAATAGACGGTACCCGCTGTAACATACTGGCTGGAAGACTATTCGCTATATGTTTCAAGAAATAATTAGTTAATTCAGTTTGAAATCAATGGTCAAAGCACAGGGGTATTGAAACAATTGCAGTAATAGTGACATTGTGATCTCCACTTACCATTGCACTGTGAGCTTAATTAGTTACTTCTAGAAATCAATTAGTGTTTCACTGGGACAGTTGATGAGATGCTGGCATTTAAACCTCCCAATCACTGTCATTCATGGGCTTGCTGGGAGAAATTCTCTCTGGCATTCCTTCATGTTTATACCATCCCTATAGAAGAAGCATGGTCTGTGACAACTATTGGAAAAGAACTACATGTGATTGGACATGTATAAGATTATATGTAAAATAGGCACTAAGGAGACTAGAAAAAGTAGGTCGCGGGATATTGTGAATTTTTGTGACGAATTCGTAAATAAGTTTGGGCCAAAATGTCAAATCCGTAGAAGCTGATTGGCTGCTTACTTGAGCTGTACTAGAAAATAGGGTAGCAATCCAATATGGTGCTGTGTCAAGCAAGTTATTCACCTCATAAAAATATTAGAGAAGCCGGTAACCAGCCAATTACTTAGTACTAAGACCCATGAGCTCCATCCTAGGGGGATATTTTGTATAGTACAGCAATTTCTTTAACTGCACGCTAGTGGTTAAAATAACAGTAAAATATGTCATGGAATTTCATTAGAATTGTGTCGTAACATAGCAACACAATTCTAATGAAATTCAATGACATTTTTTCGGTTTTCGGTTACAAATACGAAAAACAGATTAATGAATTGTCATCTGCTACAATTATTTGTAGCCTTTGATTTACCCAACATGCAAAGAGTTAAGATATGACTACAATCTAAAGATAAATATTGCATCAGTATGTTTACATACAAAAATCTCTGAAATGTGTGACTAGTTCCTTTGTAACAGGGCTGTAAATTACGTGTTGGTAATTACGTTCGTGCAGTTTCAGGATTACAACAGAGAATGAGTATGTGGAGTTGCTTTGTAACAGAGCTGTAAATTACGCTGCTCACACTGTGCAGTTTCAGGATTACAACAGAGAATGAGTATGTGGAGTTGCTTTGTAACAGAGCTGTAAATTACGCTGCTCACACTGTGCAGTTTCAGGATTACAACAGAGAATGAGTATGTGGAGTTGCTTTGTAACAGAGCTGTAAATTACGCTGCTCACACTGTGCAGTTTCAGGATTACAACAGAGAATGAGTATGTGGAGTTGCTTTGTAACAGAGCTGTAAATTACGCTGCTCACACTGTGCAGTTTCAGGATTACAACAGAGAATGAGTATGTGGAGTTGCTTTGTAACAGAGCTGTAAATTACGCTGCTCACACTGTGCAGTTTCAGGATTACAACAGAGAATGAGTATGTGGAGTTGCTTTGTAACAGAGCTGTAAATTACGCTGCTCACACTGTGCAGTTTCAGGATTACAACAGAGAATGAGTATGTGGAGTTGCTTTGTAACAGAGCTGTAAATTACGCTGCTCACACTGCAGTTTCAGGATTACAACAGAGAATGAGTATGTGGAGTTGCTTTGTAACAGAGCTGTAAATTACGCTGCTCACACTGTGCAGTTTCAGGATTACAACAGAGAATGAGTATGTGGAGTTGCTTTGTAACAGAGCTGTAAATTACGCTGCTCACACTGTGCAGTTTCAGGATTACAACAGAGAATGAGTATGTGGAGTTGCTTTGTAACAGAGCTGTAAATTACGCTGCTCACACTGTGCAGTTTCAGGATTACAACAGAGAATGAGTATGTGGAGTTGCTTTGTAACAGAGCTGTAAATTACGCTGCTCACACTGTGCAGTTTCAGGATTACAACAGAGAATGAGTATGTAGAGTTGCTTTGTAACAGAGCTGTAAATTACGCTGCTCACACTGTGCAGTTTCAGGATTACAACAGAGAATGAGTATGTGGAGTTGCTTTGTAACAGGGCTGTAAATTACGCTGCTCACACTGTGCAGTTTCAGGATTACAACAGAGAATGAGTATGTGGAGTTGCTTTGTAACAGAGCTGTAAATTATGCTGCTCACACTGTGCAGTTTCAGGATTACAACAGAGAATGAGTATGTAGAGTTGCTTTGTAACAGAGCTGTAAATTACGCTGCTCACACTGTGCAGTTTCAGGATTACAACAGAGAATGAGTATGTGGAGTTGCTTTGTAACAGAGCTGTAAATTACGCTGCTCACACTGTGCAGTTTCAGGATTACAACAGAGAATGAGTATGTGGAGTTGCTTTGTAACAGAGCTGTAAATTACGCTGCTCACACTGTGCAGTTTCAGGATTACAACAGAGAATGAGTATGTGGAGTTGCTTTGTAACAGAGCTGTAAATTACGCTGCTCACACTGCAGTTTCAGGATTACAACAGAGAATGAATATGTGGAGTTGCTTTGTAACAGAGCTGTAAATTACGCTGCTCACACTGTGCAGTTTCAGGATTACAACAGAGAATGAGTATGTGGAGTTGCTTTGTAACAGGGCTGTAAATTACGCTGCTCACACTGTGCAGTTTCAGGATTACAACAGAGAATGAGTATGTGGAGTTGCTTTGTAACAGAGCTGTAAATTACGCTGCTCACACTGTGCAGTTTCAGGATTACAACAGAGAATGAGTATGTGGAGTTGCTTTGTAACAGAGCTGTAAATTACGCTGCTCACACTGTGCAGTTTCAGGATTACAACAGAGAATGAGTATGTGGAGTTGCTTTGTAACAGGGCTGTAAATTACGCTGCTCACACTGTGCAGTTTCAGGATTACAACAGAGAATGAGTATGTGGAGTTGCTTTGTAACAGAGCTGTAAATTACGCTGCTCACACTGTGCAGTTTCAGGATTACAACAGAGAATGAGTATGTGGAGTTGCTTTGTAACAGAGCTGTACATTACGCTGCTCACACTGTGCAGTTTCAGGATTACAACAGAGAATGAGTATGTGGAGTTGCTTTGTAACAGAGCTGTAAATTATGCTGCTCACACTGTGCAGTTTCAGGATTACAACAGAGAATGAGTATGTGGAGTTGCTTTGTAACAGAGCTGTAAATTACGCTGCTCACACTGTGCAGTTTCAGGATTACAACAGAGAATGAGTATGTGGAGTTGCTTTGTAACAGAGCTGTAAATTACGCTGCTCACACTGTGCAGTTTCAGGATTACAACAGAGAATGAGTATGTGGAGTTGCTTTGTAACAGAGCTGTAAATTACGCTGCTCACACTGTGCAGTTTAAGGATTACAACAGAGAATGATTGTGGAGTTGCTTTGTAACAGAGCTGTAAATTACGCTGCTCACACTGTGCAGTTTCAGGATTACAACAGAGAATGAGTATGTGGAGTTGCTTTGTAACAGGGCTGTAAATTACGCTGCTCACACTGTGCAGTTTCAGGATTACAACAGAGAATGAGTATGTGGAGTTGCTTTGTAACAGAGCTGTAAATTACGCTGCTCACACTGTGCAGTTTCAGGATTACAACAGAGAATGAGTATGTGGAGTTGCTTTGTAACAGAGCTGTAAATTACGCTGCTCACACAGTGCAGTTTCAGGATTACAACAGAGAATGAGTATGTGGAGTTGCTTTGTAACAGAGCTGTAAATTACGCTGCTCACACAGTGCAGTTTAAGGATAACAACAGAGAACAAACAAATGAACACTTAAATGTAAAATGCATCCCAATTAATCGTTAACTATGATTTTTATGTTCAGCTGGCCTTTCTTACCATGGAAACGTGATTTAAACTACGTCATATGCTATGCGTTAGCTAGAATGATAATAACCAGGATATTCTACGTCAAGGAAGATAGATGTAGATGGTGTTAGTGACGTCGTGGAGTATTTCGTTGAAGTTGAAGGAATTAGTGGAGTTATGTCCTATATTTGTTACTCTAGCATTCTGCTGGTGTTTCATCAAGCTAATACCTCTTTATTGTGCTGCTAATACCTATTTATCCTACGTTTCATAATCTCACGGTAAAGCTTGTTAATACATCAATGCCAGATTGTGTTCAAACTGTGTGAAACTTATTTTGTTAATAGTTTTTCTCTCTCGTCAATTTTATTCTATATTCAATTACCTTCAATATGAGAGAAGCACCGATTTTTGTTCTAACTAGATCACAATTATATCTAATTAATATTCCATTACCAGTTATCTTACACCATATTAAATCTCTTTCTTTGTTGTGCATTTTTTGATAGTGGTTTGATCTCCACCTGAGCTACACATGTTTTCCAAGTTTACTTTATTGCCTTCATACTACACAGAATGTTCAGCTGGTTTATTTACTTCAGCCATAGAATGGATCACTTGCATTATTCCTTCAAGTTCTCAAATAGAATGTATATTTTGGTATTGCTTACTATCAATGGGAAGAATTTTCTGTTGTGAAAACTGGCAAGCTGTCAATTCCTGACTCTGTTTCAAGAAGCAAGTTTGTATCTCCTTATAGTTCGTTTCAATGAATCATTCTAAAATCTCTTTTATTTCAGGCATTAGTTTTATATTGTTCCCAATTTTGTGTTGGCACTTTACAAGTGATGATAAAAAACCACTGGAAATATTGAGATTTTGGAACCTCCGAGTTCATATTTTGGGACTAGTACCAGTGCAAGGTTGTACCACTTTCTACTTGATAATTGTTTCATTGTTTTATGTACACTTTGCTGCTACCTGTATGTGTGATACCATTGAGGAGTTTAGTATGAGAGCATCATACCTGGGAGTTTAGTATGAAAGCATTATACCTGGGAGTTTAGTATGAAAGCATTATACGTGGGAGTTTAGTATGAAAGCATTATACCAGGGAGTTTAGTATGAAAGCATTATACCTGGGAGTTTAGTATGAAAGCATTATACGTGGGAGTTTAGTATGAAAGCATTATACGTGGGAGTTTAGTATGAAAGCATTATACGTGGGAGTTTAGTATGAAAGCATTATACCTGGGAGTTTAGTATGAAAGCATTATACGTGGGAGTTTAGTATGAAAGCATTATACCAGGGAGTTTAGTATGAAAGCATTATACCTGGGAGTTTAGTATGAAAGCATCATACCTGGGAGTTTAGTATGAAAGCATTATACCTGGGAGTTTAGTATGAAAGCATTATACCTGGGAGTTTAGTATGAAAGCATTATACCTGGGAGTTTAGTATGAAAGCATTATACCTGGGAGTTCAGTATGAAAGCATTATACCTGGGAGTTTAGTATGAAAGCATTATATCTGGGAGTTTAGTATGAAAGCATTATACCTGGGAGTTTAGTATGAAAGCATCATACCTGGGAGTTTTGTTTGTTTGTTCGGATTGTACACCTTCATCAGCACCATTTTGGGCTATGACGCTGGCGGACAGTTTACCTAACAGCAGGCTCCAGCTGTTAGCCAGTACTTGGTGCACCAACCTCCGTAAGAACTTTTTCATATAAACAGATACAGCCTGAGCGGGGCTCGAACCAGTGACCATCTCCTAGAAGTTTAGTCTGAGAGCAGTATACCAATAAGTTTAGTATGAGAGCATTATACCTGGGAGTTTAGTATGAAAGCATTATACCTGGGAGTTTAGTATGAAAGCATTATACTTGGGAGTTTAGTATGAAAGCATTATACCTGGGAGTTTAGTATGAAAGCATTATACCTGGGAGTTTAGTATGAAAGCATTATACCTGGGAGTTTAGTATGAAAGCATTATACTAGGGAGTTTAGTATGAAAGCATTATACCTGGGAGTTTAGTATGAAAGCATCATACCTGGGAGTTTTGTTTGTTTGTTCGGATTGTACACCTTCATCAGCACCATTTTGGGCTATGACGCTGGCGGACAGTTTACCTAACAGCAGGCTCCAGCTGTTAGCCAGTACTTGGTGCACCAACCTCCGTAAGAACTTTTTCATATAAACAGATACAGCCTGAGCGGGGCTCGAACCAGTGACCATCTCCTAGAAGTTTAGTCTGAGAGCAGTATACCAATAAGTTTAGTATGAGAGCATTATACTGGGAGTTTAGTATGAAAGCATTATACCTGGGAGTTTAGTATGAAAGCATTATACTTGGGAGTTTAGTATGAAAGCATTATACCTGGGAGTTTAGTATGAAAGCATTATACCTGGGAGTTTAGTATGAAAGCATTATACCTGGGAGTTTAGTATGAAAGCATTATACTAGGGAGGTTAGTATGAGAGCAGTGTACCAGGGTGTTTAGTATGAGAGCAGTATACTGGGTAGTTTAGTATGAGAGCAGTATACTGGGTAGTTTAGTATGAGAGCAGTATAATGGGTAGTTTAGTATGAGAGCAGTATACCAGGGTGTTTAGTATGAGAGCAGTATACCGGGTAGTTTAGTATGAGAGCAGTATACTGGGTAGTTTAGTATGAGAGCAGTATACTGGGTAGTTTAGTATGAGAGCAGTATACTGGGGAGTTTAGTATGAGAGCAGTATACTGGGGAGTTTAGTATGAGAGCATTATACCAGGGAGTTTAGTATGAAAGCAGTATACCAGGGAGTTTAGTATGAAAGCAGTATACCATGGAGTTTAGTATGAGAGCAGTATACCAGGGAGTTTAGTATGAAAGCAGTATACCAGGGAATTTAGTATGAGAGCAGTATATCAGGGAGTTTAGTATGAGAGCAGTATATCAGGGATTTTAGTATGAGAGCAGTATGCCAGGGAGTTTAGTATGAGAGCAGTATACCAGGGTGTTTAGTATGAGAGCTGTATACCTGGGAGGTTAGTATGAGAGCAGTATACCAGGGTGTTTAGTATGAGAGCAGTATACTAGGGATTTTAGTATGAGAGCAGTATGCCAGGGAGTTTAGTATGAGAGCAGTATACTGGGGAGTTTAGTATGAGAGCATTATACCAGGGAGTTTAGTATGAAAGCAGTATACCAGGGAGTTTAGTATGAAAGCAGTATACCATGGAGTTTAGTATGAGAGCAGTATACCAGGGAGTTTAGTATGAAAGCAGTATACCAGGGAATTTAGTATGAGAGCAGTATATCAGGGAGTTTAGTATGAGAGCAGTATATCAGGGATTTTAGTATGAGAGCAGTATGCCAGGGAGTTTAGTATGAGAGCAGTATACCAGGGTGTTTAGTATGAGAGCTGTATACCTGGGAGGTTAGTATGAGAGCAGTATACCAGGGTGTTTAGTATGAGAGCAGTATACCAGGGATTTTAGTATGAGAGCAGTATGCCAGGGAGTTTAGTATGAGAGCAGTATACCAGGGATTTTAGTATGAGAGCAGTATGCCAGGGAGTTTAGTATGAGAGCAGTATACCAGGGAGTTTAGTATGAGAGCAGTATACCAGGGATTTTAGTATGAGAGCAGTATGCCAGGGAGTTTAGTATGAGAGCAGTATACCAGGGTGTTTAGTATGAGAGCTGTATACCTGGGAGGTTAGTATGAGAGCAGTATACCAGGGTGTTTAGTATGAGAGCTGTATACCTGGGAGGTTAGTATGAGAGCAGTATACCGGGGTGTTTAGTATGAGAGCTGTATACCGGGGTGTTTAGTATGAGAGCTGTATACCTGGGAGGTTAGTATGAGAGCAGTATGCCAGGGAAAAGAAAAGAATGATAAAAACAGAGGAAACCAATTAAATGAGTCTATCCTCCTTAAAGAGTATTTGGGGGGCAGTAACTGACCATATCTCTCGTTATTGGTTCATATAGAGATATGTTAGCACTCTCGGGTGTACAATTATTATGAAGATTGCTGGCTTTGTAGAACTAGTGGCCTATAAAATATTCTTGCTTCTCATAAAATGTCACTAACCTTTAAAAAATCACAAGGACCCAAACAAAATTTGTTGAACTATGATTCCTTGACTGATCGTTTTCGTTTATTTTGATGATATTGCTTTTGTTGCAAATGGTGTTTATCCATTTTTCCAACTCTCTTCTCATTGTCTCCACCTAGCTCTCTGGTTGCCCATTAAAGACCTCTTATCTCGTTGTTCAGTGTTCCCACGAGTTCTGACATATTTGGCAGGAAGATAATTATAGCATAAATTAGTTATTTATAGCCTACTTTCACGTTCAATATAAGATTCGAAAATTATCTTTAGGCGAAAATATGTTTTCTACCGGTAGTAGTACAAAAGTTTGTTAAAAAATACTCTACTTCTAAAGCTTCATTCAACCGAAGACATTCGCTGGCTTGTTATGTTATGATTTTATGGCAGATAATATTTTGCTGTTTAGTAAATTAATTATGCATCAAAAGCGGCCTCGCCCGACCTATGGAGTACTTTCACGCCTTTTCACACCCTTCTCTCCTTCATACTGTATATGGCTATGATGATTACACACAATGCATGACACATAGTTCAAACAGACAAGTGGATTTTTACCCGGAGAAAACCCACCTGTCCGATATTGTGACCACCGTACCATCTCACATACTTCCCGGTCCGAGGATCGAACCCGTGTTGCATTGGTGGGAAGCGAGTGCGCTATAGCTATAGCTTCCGGTTCTAATCCTTTTTCTTACATGTTTCTAAATGTTGTGTAAAATGTAAATTTGTACATGTTGTATCATTGTTTGAAATAAACTATGTTTAAACTAACCACTGCGCTAATCGGACAGCCTAACAAATGGAAGACACTCCACAGTATTGGTTCTGATAAGTATGTTTAGTTTGCGTGTTGGTTAATTAGGAAGCTTTGATTCTTGGAGTTTAATTTTCTTGATCATGCAGGTAGCAACAGGTAATTTAATTTAAGATGAAATAAAGCAGCAGTAACATGTAGCTAACATGATGTGTTAATGACTGGATGTAATGATATAACTTATATTATAGAGAAGTTTATTGATGTACGGGTAAATGGAGCTTGCAACACGATATTTTCAGACTTTGCAAGTAATTATTTAATGGAGGGTGAGTTTCCGGCTTCTGCCGTCTGTCTGTCGTCCATCAATAAGTGCATTCAAATCAAATCTTTTCATGCTGATTGAGCTTATTTACCCTCGCCTCCGACGAACCATGTGGGCAAGCGTAGTGGATTTCTCTCTCGATGATGATTGAGCTTATTTACCCTCGCCTCCGACGAACCATGTGGGCAAGCGTAGTGGATTTCTCTCTCGATGATGATTGAGCTTATTTACCCTCGCCTCCGACGAACCATGTGGGCAAGCGTAGTGATTTCTCTCTCGATGATGATTGAGCTTATTTACCCTCGCCTCCGACGAACCATGTGGGCAAGCGTAGTGGATTTCTCTCTCGATGATGATTGAGCTTATTTACCCTCGCCTCCGACGAACCATGTGGGCGAGCGTAGTGGATTTCTCTCTCGATGATGATTGAGCTTATTTACCCTCGCCTCCGGCGAACCATGTGGGCGAGCGTAGTGGATTTCTCTCTCGATGATGATTGAGCTTATTTACCCTCGCCTCCGACGAACCATGTGGGCAAGCGTAGTGGATTTCTCTCTCGATGATGATTGAGCTTATTTACCCTCGCCTCCGACGAACCATGTGGGCAAGCGTAGTGGATTTCTCTCTCGATGATGATTGAGCTTATTTACCCTCGCCTCCGACGAACCATGTGGGCAAGCGTAGTGGATTTCTCTCTCGATGATGATTGAGCTTATTTACCCTCGCCTCCGACGAACCATGTGGCGAGCGTAGTGGATTTCTCTCTCGATGATGATTGAGCTTATTTACCCTCGCCTCCGACGAACCATGTGGGCGAGCGTAGTGGATTTCTCTCTCGATGATGATTGAGCTTATTTACCCTCGCCTCCGACGAACCATGTGGGCAAGCGTAGTGGATTTCTCTCTCGATGATGATTGAGCTTATTTACCCTCGCCTCCGGCAAACCATGTGGGCGAGCGTAGTGGATTTCTCTTGATGATGATGATTGAGCTTATTTACCCTCGCCTCCAGCGAACCATGTGGGCGAGTGTAAAAAATATTTTCATGAACCAATGGTACGAATGTTTCCAAATTTGGTATGTTGCATCCTTGTTCTAATTGGATCATTGTTGTCAACTAGGTCACTAGGTCAATTTGGATGAAAAAACATCGAGCGGCTTCTTCGCATGAATGAGTTATTGGAATGTTTTATGAATGTGGTCCTTGAGCATTCTTCCAGTAACCTACCGAGTTCAATTTTAAAATTGGGTCACTGGTATGTGTGTGTGCACAAAACTAGGTCAGCTTAATGGATGCTGTAGGACAACTTCTTCTCATGCATCTAGTGTAGGAATATTTCTGGCCTTTGAGTTGCCGGCTGCTATGACATGTAGTCAATTGTCTAAAAATAGTTCAAATGTTTTGGTATTTCACGATTGTGAAACAAGCTTTATCAACTTATATTTAATCTCTCTCGTTGGTTTAAACATATTTATTAGTTTATACAAATTTATTTTAGCTCGATTGCGAAACAAGTTATTTCAACTTATATTAATCACTCTCGAGACTTCATTCCTGATGGAATCCATCGCCACGAGGGAGAGAGAAGAGGAACGTGGAATGGCACAATCGTAACGGCTCCAGCGGGGCTCGAACATATTTATTCATTCATAATGTACAGTACATATCTATTGTATACAGAATGAAAATGGATTTAATTGAAAGCTTAAAGCTTGTTGGTGCTACAACCCTCGGACATGAACATGGTTCTGAAGTTGTAATTAATTAGGCAATGGGTCTGACAGCAGAAATCAGCACACAAGCTGATGTACTCTTTCTTATTCATGGGTTCAGGTTACTGTTGTGTGTGTTTTTGACATTTTGACATGGTGGTGGATTGTGCAGACAGCCTACTTAGTTTGTTAGCAATCTGCACTACATTGCTTTTCTACAACTCTTACATTCATATTTCTACATTGCTTTTCTACAACTCTTACATTCATATTTCTACATTGCTTTTCTACAACTCTTACATTCATATTTACATTGCTTTTCTACAACTCTTACATTCATATTTCTACATTGATTTTCTACAACTCTTACATTCATATTTCTACATTGATTTTCTACAATTTCTACATTGATTTTCTACAAATCTTACATTCATTCTACATTGATTTTCTACAATTTCTACATCGATTTTCTACAATTTCTACATTGATTTTCTACAACTCTTACATTCATATTTCTACATTGATTTTCTACAACTCTTACATTCATATTTCTACATTGATTTTCTACAACTCTTACATTCATATTTCTACATTGCTTTTCTATAACTCTTACATTCATATTTCTACATTGCTTTTCTACAACCCTTACATTCATATTTCTACATTGCTTTTCTACAACCCTTATATTCATATTTCTACATTGATTTTCTACAACTATTGATTTTCTACAACTCTTACATTCATATTTCTACATTGATTTTCTACAACTATTGATTTTCTACAACTCTTACATTCATATTTCTACATTGCTTTTCTACAACCCTTATATTCATATTTCTACATTGATTTTCTACAACTATTGATTTTATACAACTCTTACATTCATATTTCTACATTGATTTTCTACAACTATTGATTTTCTACAACTCTTACATTCATATTTCTACATTGATTTTCTACAATTTCTACATTGATTTTCTACAACTCTTACATTCATATTTCTACATTGATTTTCTACAATTTCTACATTTCTACATTGATTTTCTACAACTCTTACATTCATATTTCTACATTGATTTTCTACAATTTCTACATTGATTTTCTACAACTCTTACATTCATATTTCTACATTGATTTTCTACAATTTCTACATTGATTTTCTACAATTTCTACATTGATTTTCTACAACTCTTACATTCATATTTCTACATTGATTTTCTACAACTCTTACATTCATATTTCTACATTGATTTTCTACAAAACAGTTTGTAATATCATCAATAGCAGAGGATGAACACATTACATAATTAGTATTTAAAAGTGTGGAAGTTTTAACTTTCAATGATTCTTTGATAAAATTATCTATAGATTAACTAAAATAGGTTTATTGTTAGAATGTAATATCAATAAACTTAGTACACTGATTGCCTTTAAAAGAAACACATTTTCATGTATTTTCTCCTGAGCTCATTAAAGCAAGAGCATAATTATTCCTATAAAATGGTACTCATCTTCAATATCTTGAGTATTACAACATAAACAATATCTTTTTCATTTCTTACAATCTATTCCTAGCAAATCAATCTGTTTGATTTATAAGTGAATGAGAAGATACTGTAATTTAAACCAAGATCACTGATGTCTGTGCTTTCCACTTTACAGGTACAAAATGAGCAGCATCTGGAATGGAAATCTGTCTCTGTATCATTTCACTAAGTCTCCCAAAGCCTAAAATTACTAATCTTTCATGTGGGCGTCACTTACGTGGGCAAACAATAGCGACAATAAATTAATGCAAACATGCAAACTCTGTAATTTAAACCAAGATCACTGATGTCTGTGCTTTCCACCTTACAGGTACAAAATGAGCAGCATCTGGAATGGAAATCTGTCTCTGTATCATTTCACTAAGTCTCCCAAAGCCTAAAATTACTAATCTTTCATGTGGGCGTCACTTACGTGGGCAAACAGTAGCGACAATAAATTAATGCAAACACGCAAACTCATTAATTGCCTCTAAATAACACTATCCTGCGAGTACAACGCTGAAGTGCAGTATGGAGCTTCGGAAGTCATTGCGGTGTTGTTGTCGAATGTTTCAAGAAAATTTGATTATTTTTCAAAAAGTTAATGAGAATTAAAAAGTTAATGAGAAAATTTGGTTGGAAAACCAATTTTTACAATTTCCTAGAATCATTGTTTTTTTGTCGGGGCAATTTTAAATATACATTATCTTATGTAAAGTGTTTATCGGAAGTTGGTCATTCAGTTGGTGACGTCATTATGTATGAATAATTGTCATTGGTAGTAGATACTCGATCACAGATGTCTCCAAACTTGGCACGAAGAATCAGCATGATGTATAGGGTGTGATTATCCCATATGTGTTCCATTCACTGTGAATTATTTTTGAGCTGATCTACAAACTCTCACACTATACAGATGTGAGCTTCTCCGCAAATTAACATCAACATTCTTGCAATGTGTGTTTTACGTTTATTTATCGTCGCTAACGGTTGCCCATATGAGCGACACCTCCTGAACAGATTTAGTCATTTTATATTTTTGGAGGATAGTGCAATGATACAGACAGAGACCCTTTCCAGTCTCCTCTGGTTCTTTTACGTGCACGGTGTAAAGCACCGACATGAGACCTTGGTTTAAAGTCCCATCTGAAAGACTGTTAATTTTATTATGGTCAGAGGGGTTGATGGGGCCTCGATTACCAGTCCAACGTGTTAACCACTGGACTATAGATCCGTCTGTGTTCTCGGAATTTTTCTTCTCTGTTTTATATTGTGTATCGCACCCAGAATTTGCTTCAAATAAAATACTCGAGATATTATTAGGCACCATGTTATGTTTTTGTGAACAACATGTACATATGTCAAGGGATATGTCATTTTATTTCATGATGCTTTAACCCTTTCAACACCACAGACCTCTAAATTGGCTTACAAAAAAGTGTAGATCCAGATGAGCCGGCTCGTGACGAGCCGTCTCATCAGGATCTGCACTTTTTTCAAGTAAAATAACTATTTTTAGAGAAAAAAATTACCCATTTTGATAAATGAACTGATTCAAATGTAATTTTCTGATTCATTTATTGGTCTAAGAATATCATGGACCAGTCCATGTGAGTTACTTGGTGTTGAATGGGTTAAAATCTATTTTAGGCTTAATCTGACTTTTCTGGAACCGATATAACCTCACTTGGAAATATAAAACCTAATTTCGACTTGTTCAGCAGATGTAAATCAAATCTGGCTTCAAGGTTATAAAACAACTTTCTGATCTCAAACTCATTTTCAAGTGATGTGATTGTTCGATGAGAGATTTGCATTCAGATCAACCAGTATGTATCGATGTATAACACACTATCATGCACCGACATTTTGGCTTGAAAATGGGGTGTAGTCAAAATGTATAACGCTCAGTTGAAAATAGCAATTTCACAAGCAAAATTGTTCAAGATCCGTTAAAATGTGCACCAAAAATCGTGAAAAATCATGTAAATACGCTAGTGAAGAGGACAATGGCTGTACAAACAATTGCTAATTATTCCCAAATACAGCCACAAATTCGCACCCATACATAATATTTCTTATTTTGTTTCCAAGTTGCAAATAATGGCCAGTCACAGTCACGCATAATTGAATCCAATCAGGAGTCCATCAGCGGACAAACAATTTTTCATCACATGAAAAAGTTTTCTTATGTTCACTACCTATTTTGCAAACAATGGCCAGTCGCATAATTGAATTTGCTAATCTCGACTTGGTACTAAAATCTGAAATCAGTTTTTATTCTGCACACCTGTGATACCCATTCAGGAGTCCCTAAATGTTGCCTGGAAACAACTGTTGACATATTTTGCCTTGTCCATCATATATATACAATTTAGTGTTTCCCATATACAAGAATAGGAGGAGGGTGACCCTGCCAAAGTTTGGGTCCACTCTTGTGCCTGAAATTCCGAAAATGCCAGCCCCCACTTGCCTATGTTCTCAATAAAACATGCTGATATTTATTGCAATATTACCTGAAATTGTCCGAATATTCAATATAGTCTTGTGTTCCCTGTTTTTGTTTAGCCTACAGATATAATCACTAATACACAGACCTGTTTACGATTATGCTGCGAAATGTCACGCTGTGGGCCATCGTTGACCTTTGCTCGGATCTTGGAAGAAATCGGTGATTAGTTTTGACATTTTCACATTCTTGTATACACTAGCAGCCGAAGCAGACAATACATTTTCTCAATTGTTCCCTAGAGGGATAACAGTATTGGTGGAATAGCTACCATTAATTAATTGGTACACTAATAAGTGCATACTGCGGTAGTATTACAGGGATTATTATTGCGGATAGCAAGCCCGTTTGTAAGGGAAGTAACCGCTATGGAGCTTCTTACAACAGGTGTGAGTCTAAAAATAGTAGCGGAATTTCCGTGTTTTGTTTGCAGAAAATTGATTTTTTTTAATATCTTAAGTTCATTATCATGGAATTTGGTTTGAATATTTATTTTATTATAATACTTACCGAATATAGCAACTTGTCGAATCACTATGGGCCCCTGCGGGTCAAATTTATCTCCAATTATCGTTAAATATTTGACAATTTTAGCTTATCAATTTCAACAAGGATTTTATGAAATGACGGTAATATTCTATCAGTGTTGTCTGTGATAACTAGTAATGTGTGAACATTGAAAGCCTTTCCCATCATTACTCCTGTTTTCTAATGATGAGATTCAATGTTGTGGTGTAAGGTCAAGAGTCAAGGTCATTTACACAGTCACAAAATTGGAATAGCAATGAATTACTGATGGAATCGTTGCGAGCATCTTATACTGCACTGCAAGATGCATTGAAATGAAGGTCATAGATGAGTGGCATGTTAATAAGGAATTGTGAAATTCATTTCATCTGCTAGGATGCCAAGTTGTTGCTAAGCAGAGACACTACACTGTTCATTCCCGCCCCTGGATCTGTGAGAATAAACACTTAGCATTTCATTTGATCAAAATCTATATCAATTCACAATTTCCAATATGCAAACAGTCGTATTACATGAGAGATTTGGCATAATATGATGTTGTAATAACGCTTGTATTTGGCTTGAAATGTATAATGCAGAAAGACTCGACTCATCTGTCTGAATTTGGAATGAATACGTTTCTATATATATAGATATATATAAATACACATATGTATTATAGCTTGATTGTGAAACAAGTGTTTGTAACATTAGATTAATCGCTCTTGTGACCTCATTCCTGATGTAGTCCGTCACCATGCGGTAGACGAAAGAGGAAATGTGAATTATGTGTCTTGCATAAGAACATCATATCCGTCGTTCTGACTGGACTCAAGCTTACCCGCCGGCCGAAATATCGATTTGAAGTTTCTGTGACTCCATTGGCTGGCTGCTTAACACAGGTTTAACCCTTTCAACCCCACAGGCCTCTAAATAGGCTTATGAAAAGTGTAGATCCAGATGAGCCGGCTCGTAACGAGCCGTCTCATCAGGATCTGCACTTTTTTGCCAGTAATAATTATTACTATTTTTAGATAAAATTACCCATTTTGATAAATGAACAAGTGTAATTTTCTTATTAATTTATTGGTCTAAAAATAGCATGGACCAGTACATGTCAGTTACTTGGGGTTGAAAGGGTTAACTGTATATTAATATCGTTCATGATTAATTGAACTTTTCAGAACATACTAACATCAGGGTTCATTCTAGGTCAGAATTTTTGGGAGAAGTGACAAAGCGCGTGATCACTTCCTTAAATGGTGTTCTTTAATATACTTCTGCAAAATAGGGTTAAAATGCACAGTACAACCATTAAATACAACATTTGAATAGAAGGAGTGCTTTATAATGGGCCAGTGTATCTTACTAGACAACATTTTGTTTGAAAATCTAAAAACCAAAAAAAATTCATATATAATTTTTTTTTTTTTTTTTTTTTTTTTTTAGGGAGAAGTGGGGCCCCCAGAGGGCGAAGTCAGGGTCCTTAGGCCGACAATTTCGCCCACATCGCCCTCTAGAATGATCCCTGCTAACATACTTTGACTCAATGAGTTCCAGACCATTTATACCCATCGGCACATCAGTTTGCACCCATAATTCCAGTTTAGACAGGAGAACTTTGGATAGCTTTTTTTTCAATAACTTATGATCTAATGAAATGTGAATGGGAGTTCACAAATGGCAGACTACCATTATTTTATGCACAAACGGCAGACTACCATTATTTTATGCACAAACGGCAGACTACCATTATTTTATGCACAAACGGCAGACTACCATTATTTTATGCATAAAACTAGTTTTTGTGTTGCAGTAATCCATATTTTGACAAGACTGCTTATATCCTAAGGAAGAATTCGAACATTGTACTTCTGTATTTATGCAAATGAGCCAGATCGGACAGGTGGGCTTTTCTCCGGGTACTTCGGTTTCCTCCCACACGAATGAACCATGTTACACCTTCATCCGCGCAACGAGAGTGATTAATATAAGTTGTTAAAACTTGATTCGCAATCGTTTTAAAATAAATAAAGTTTAAATGATGCAAATGAGTTTAATCGAAATTTATATTGAAACTGCGACAGGGAGTCAATATGCCATGGGTGACGTCTGCACATATTTTTAATATTAAAAGTGAAATAGTGTCATTTCTTATTATTCCCATATTGTTCCCACCCCCCTCCCACTCCGAAAATCCATCAAAGCCGAAAATCCCTCCAAACCAAACCTCTCCTCCAGTCCATATTCAAATAGTTTTACTGTTGCCCTTTGGAATGTGAGGTGTCCATGATGAAACATTCATGTATGGGCAAAATATTCAAGACATCAGATTAAAAAGTTTTAAAGAAGTCAATGGAGGGTCGGTGCAGTATGCACGACCAGAAATTTATTTCCATTAATAAATAAACTGTTTATTTAAATATATAGTAATTAGAAATCATGTACGTGTATGTTAACGCATTCAACACCAAGTAACTGACATGGACTGGTCCATGCTATTTTTAGACCAATAAATTAATAAGAAAATTACATTTGGACCAGTTCATTTATCAAAATTGGTTAATTTTATCTAAAAATAGTAATAATTATTACTGGCAAAAAAGTGCAGATCCTGATGAGACGGCTCGTCACGAGCCGGCTCATCTGGATCTACACTTTTCATAAGCCTATTTAGAGGCCTGTGGGGTTGAAAGGGTTAAGCAGCCATTGTGGTGAGTAACCATCAATTCCACTGATTTTCTTGTGTGTTTTTTTCTCAGAATCAGTATGATATTACGTACATAATATTATGTCCGCAGTTGTAAATTTATATATAGGATATAAGCCGAAAACGATCCAATACATAAAATATTGGACTGTATGAGGCGCATAGCGCCGAAGACAGTACCAATATTTTACATATTGGATCTGTTTGAGGCTTCTATCTTACTTAAAACACACACTTATACAACAAGATCCTACTAATTAAAACTGTTAATTTAGTACATTTACACGTAGTATTTAATATAATACTCTGGCCTTTTGACACCAGTCCAATATTAATAATAATGGACTGCAAGTACTAAGGTATGACATCACGACAGTGTTTTAAGTCCAGCTCATATTATTACTTTTGTAATAAATATAACAAGGTTCCACATTTGACACGCACACCACCACACCACACCCACACCACACCCACATCACACACATCACACACATACGCACACCACCACACCACACACCCACACCACACCAACACCACACCACACCCACACCACACCACACCACACCCACACCACACACACCCCACCCACACCACACACCCACCCCCACCCACCCACACCCACCACACCACACCCACACCACACTACACACTTTGACTATGATATTGAATGTAATATATTCTAGTTCTTCTTTGCATATTTTGAATTCAGATAAAAATGTAATATGGTAATTTTCTCTACTAAGCATATTCATTGTAAGGTATACATGCCTTCTCTGTGCTATACCGTGTGTACATGTTTAACGGGGATATTGTCTGGATGCCTCTGTCCCAGGACACCAATGCTGCATGGGTACTTTTGCAGACTTTTATAGGTTATATTAGGTTTTCCTTGCTCTTTAAATCAATATAACTTGCTGCCTGTTTTTCAAGCTTTTTAATTTTGTTCTGTTTTATCTATGCATGAATTCATTGCAGAGCATAATTCCTGTGCTGGAATTGTGGAATTGCCGATCAATAACTTGGCTTTGTCACAAGGTTTTTTGACCTTACATTCAACACTGTTAGTCAATTATAGCCGTATATTGAAATTGTTGTCGATGTAGAGCAGGTGACTTGTCACTCTGTCATAGAAACTGGAGCCTATTCTGCTATGAACTGACATACGAACGTATGAGCATTGCTTCCGTGACTGCACTTCTGCTCTTTACGTTGTATGAATGGGCAGACTGCTTTTATGTTTATCTTGAATCTGGATTACAATCTAGTTTTATAGATTTAGCGAGGACCAAGTAATACATAATACAATCTGTATAACTGTAATTAAATATTGTTGGAGGATTATTTATTCATTGACAATAATCAGCAGGTAATTTTTATCAATTGTATTGTTTCTAGAACCAGCATGCATGCCTCTATATTCTATCCTAATTTTTTAATTTTTTATTTAAGTTTATTTAACGTCGCTACCGGTTTCTCATTTGAGCGACGGGCAGTTTACCTAATAACACCTTTCCTGGGCAGGCTCCAGCGGTTAACCAGTACTTGGTGCACCAACCTCCATAAGAAACTGCCAACTTTTTCATATAAATGAGACATGGTCTGAGCGGGACTCGAACCGGTGACCATCATAGATGATAGGTTACAGTGGTATACAAGTCAGCGACCTTAACCACTCAACCACGGAGGCGGACTATATCATAATTATAGCTAATCAACTTGCATTTATATCTCTAAGGATATTTTTTCCTGTTCAAAACTCATGCTACAATTTCTAAATAGGTGGCTTAAATATCATGGTAATTGTGCTTATTATAAAATCATTATTCCCCTAGTGTCTCTGTAAACAAATGAAATCAAACACATTTTAAATGTATTCGAAAATACTAAAATGTTTTTGACTTCTGTTTAAAAAAAATATTATCCCGACTTTGGCTCCAAAGATTGTTCGACTTTTTTGCATTCATGCATTCTATTCGTGACCGTATTTTAAATCAGCAACATATGAAAATTAGTTCCATCGATCATTTCCGTGTGGTTGTCAAAGGCTGGTGTTTCAAAGATTGACTGTCCGATTCGCGCAGTGGTTAGCGCGCTCGCTTCTCACCAATGCAACCCGGGTTCAATCCTTGGACTGGGAAGTATGTGAGATGGTACGGTGGTCGCCAGATCGGACAGGTGGGTTTTCTCCGGGTACTCCGGTTTCCTCCCACACGAATGACCACATTTGCTTTCATCCGCGCCAACGAGAGTGATTAATATAAGTTGTTAAAACTTGCTTCGCAATCGTTGTAAAATAAATAAAGTTTAAACTTTACACATTGACATATTTGTATCCAGTTCTATCCGCTTGGTAAATCACAATGGCGAAGAACTGACCAATTTTAGCATGTCTTATTCACATCGCAAGTATAAAAAACGTGACATTCGCATGCATACAGTGCAATATCACCATGATATATCGTTTTACAGGAATTAAAGTAACATTGAGGGTGTCTGGCATAAAGTAATTAAACTAGCTAGCAGCAATTAAATACTTGCTGATGCTGCAAGGTATCTGTTGTCCGATGCATTAGTTTTACAACATTCGATTGGCGTGGAACAGATAATCAAATAGATATGCATTGATTGACACCTGCACATGCATGTGGTTTGGGTATGAAACTAATACGCGGCACCTAATTTGTCATTCCAAATGCTGCCAGATCAGGAAAAAAGTCTTGACTGCAAGCATGAGCGGCTGGCTAGCTTTACATTCTGTTCAACAGAAACCTATGTGCACCTAAGATCAGGCGATTTTGTTTTGTTACAAAATTCATTGTACGGTTTATGACTTTATGTAATCTCCTATTTTACATAATTTATGCATAATTATTCTTATTTGTAAAAGAAAACACGTAAGTTTTGAATGGATTATTGGATTATCTTTAGTTGGACATATTTGTAAACTGCTAAGCAACCACCGTTATGTGAACAGTATAAAACTTCTGGATGTTATTACTTAGGAATGCTTATAAGTTATAACGTTGTTTGAATTTTAGCACACACATTTTATGCAAATGAACTATATGTTAAATTGTTGCATACTTAATTTGTGGATTTCTCGTATATTTTCTCTTACTGTCAGAGGTGTGGGAATACTGATTTCAGCGAATCACAGAATGAAATATAGTTAAACCTGTGTTAGTGGTCACCTCTATTAGCAGCCAACCTGTATTAAGCAGCCAGTATCCCAATATGTTGTTTTGTAATACATGCTATTAAGCAGCCACCTGCGCTAAGCAGCCACTTTCTGTGATTCCTTTGGCTGGCTGCTTAAGACATAAGTAACAGTTTATTACCATATCATGTTACCATAATCTTTTGTATATACCGGGTAGGTCGCTATGGAGTATTTTATATAGGTCGCTAGGAGTATTGTATATAGGTCGCTATGGAGTATTTTATATACGTCGCTAGGAGTATTGTATATAGGTCGCTATGGAGTATTTTATATAGGTCGCTAGGAGTATTGTATATAGGTCGCTAGGAGTATTGTATATAGGTCGCTATGGAGTATTTTATATAGGTCGCTAGGAGTATTGTATATAGGTCGCTAGGAGTACTGTATATAGGTTGCTATGGAGTATTTTATATAGGTCGCTAGGAGTATTGTATATAGGTTGCTATGGAGTATTTTATATAGGTCGCTAGGAGTATTGTATATAGGTCGCTATGGAGTATTTTATATAGGTCGTTTGGGAGTATTGTATATAGGTTGCTAGGGAGTATTTTATATAGACACAGCTAAAATAAAAGAGATATTCGTCCGCCTCCGTGGTTGAGTGGTTAATGTCACTGACTTGTATACCACTGTAACCTATCATCACTGATGGTCACAGGTTCGAGCCCTGCGTGTTTTACGTACGTTTATTTATCGTCGCTACCGGATGCCCATATGAGCGACGCCTCCTGAAGAGATTAGTCATTTTAGATTTTTGGAGGATAGGGCAATGTTACAGACAGACCCATTCCAGAATCTCCTCTGGTTCTTTTACGTGCACGGTGTAAAGCACCAACACAAGACCTTGATTTAACTTCCCATCTGAAAGACTGTTAATTTTATTATGGTTAGACGAAGGATCGAACCTGTAATCCCTCGATTACTAGTCCAGCGTACCACTGGACTACAGATCCATCTGTGTTATGAGTAAATTAAAGTGACTCAATTTTAAATGTCAACACCTTTTTTTTCCTTCTTTTTTTATAGTTTATTTAACGTCGCTACCGGTTTCCCATTTGAGCTACGGGCAGTTTACCTAACAACACCTTTCCTGGGCAGGCTCCAGCGGTTAACCAGTACTTGGTGCACCAACCTCTGTAAGAAACTGCCAACTTTTTCATACCTACTCAATCTTCTCATTTTTATAGCACTTTCTCCTGATTAGCTGCACATAGGTAAACATCAAAGTTGGTAATTGGTTGTTTGATAAAGGTGTTTATTGTGATGCTCAATAATTGTCTGTTGATAGATAATTGTCTTTGAGGACTATTATTATTTTGAATATTAATCATCATTCTGTATTTTTGTTACCGTAAATTAAATATTATTTTTAACTAGTGTAGGTGTCAAGACTCCAACAAAATACAGGAAAATATACGGTGTCGTATAGGTTTTAGGGAATCGTCTGAAAGATTTATTTCCCTTTGTTGCAATGTGCCATTTTTGATGGTTGCAAAAATGTGATCGAGTTCTAAACTGAAGAATAAGATACAGCAGACTTATGGATACGATTTACGATGGAATAAAAAACCGAGTCTTGTATATAACCGATTACTGTAATGTAATGTTACAAACAGTTCCAACTAACTGCCACATTAATAGAGAAGTGTTCAACCTGTGTATGTTGCAACGATGTTAAAAGATATTATCTGATTGCATTTTATATTCACTCATCATTATAAAATGATCTGCACCCCAAAGATATTATTTCTAGATTTACTCTTCGGGTGCTAAGAGCAATGTACTGAATACTCTCTATTTTGGAAAGTAATCATTGTATGTGTACGCAAAAAAGAAAAGTGCGGGCCGTTATCTAATGTGGTCAAAACTTGTGGCCCAAACCATTTGCATTTTTTTCATACTATGTATTGTATGGTTCTGTGCATAACATTAACGATTGTCCGATTAGCGCAGTGGTTAGCGCGCTCGCTTCTCACCAATGCAACCCGGGTTCGATCCTCCGACCGGGAAGTATGTGAGATGGTACGGTGGTCGCCAGATCGGACAGGTAGGTTTTCTCCGGGTACTCCGGTTTCCTCCCACATGAATGACCACATTACGCTTTCATCCGCGTCAACGAGAGTGATTAATATAAGTTGTTAAAACTTGCTTCGCAATCGTTGTAAAATAAATAAAGTTTAAAAAAACCGATTGATTTGCAATAAAATATGATTAAACTGAACTAAATAACAAATTTATTATTTCCGCATAGACCGTAGTGTATGTCATTCTTGCATTAAGCCCTGTGGGGAAAAATTAACAAAATTGCGACTGTCCGAAATTTTCTACCAGTTACTATGACATATTTTTAAATAAATTTACTAAAATTCTGAAGAAGAAAAAATGAGGTTCCACGGCATTAGACAAACATTAGTGGTTAGATCGCTTCTGTCTTCAAGTAAAATAGTATTGAGGTGTGACCTCATCTACTGTAACTGTGCTGTACCGCCCGTCAACTTTCAATAAATGAGGTGTGACCTCATCTACTGTAACTGTGCTGTACCCCCCCTGGTCAACTTTCAATAAGTGAAGTGTGACCTCATCTACTGTAACTGTGCTTTACCGCCCATCAACTTTCAATAAGTGAGGTGTGACCTCATCTACTGTAACTGTGCTGTACCCCCGGTCAACTTTCAATAAGTGAGGTGTGACCTCATCTACTGTAACTGTGCTGTACCCCCCGGTCAACTTTCAATAAGTGAGGTGTGACCTCATCTACTGTAACTGTGCTGTACCCCCGGTCAACTTTCAATAAGTGAGGTGTGGCCTCATCTACTGTAACTGTGCTGTACCCCCCCAGTCAACTTTCAATAAGTGAGGTATGACCTCATCTACTGTAACTGTGCTGTACCGCCCGGCGACTTTCAATAAGTGAGGTGTGACCTCATCTACTGTAACTGTGCTGTACCCCCGGTCAACTTTCAATAAGTGAGGTGTGGCCTCATCTACTGTAACTGTGCTGTACCCCCCCAGTCAACTTTCAATAAGTGAGGTATGACCTCATCTACTGTAACTGTGCTGTACCGCCCGGCGACTTTCAATAAGTGAGGTGTGACCTCATCTACTGTAACTTGTGCTGTACCCCCCCCCCCCTGGTCAACTTTCAATAAGTGAGAGTGTAATGTGTCCATAATGGACAGAATTTTGTCTGGAGAGTATTTCCGTAGAAATGATACATGTTGCCATGGCCTTTATTCCCACTTTGATACTTCCGCGAGACGTCAGTGAGATGGCCATCAGTTGGCAGATATTTATCTTCAAAGCTGCCTAATCCCATTATCATGCGAGTATTTCTGCATGACAGACGGAATTGATGAAAAAATAACATTGTTACAGCTATAGCTTCCATCTTGGTAGATACCATATGAGAGGTTTCTTACTCAATTTGGGATGATTATACCATCTACCTACCGGTAAACATATTACCGCTCTCACAGCCACCAGATGTGTTACATACAGTCTCTGTAGGCTGCACACATTTAAATAGCTATTAGAGCTTTCAGTGGCCGCATGTTGTCTATTTATCTACCTAAACAGATTACCTGTTATCACAGCCACCAGATGTGTTACATACAGTCTCTGTAGGCTGCACACATTTAAATAGCTATTAGAGAGCTTTTAGTGGCGGCAGATTGTCTATTTATCTACCTAAACAGATTACCTGCTCTCACAGCCACCAGATGTGTTACATACAGTCTCTGTAGGCTGCACACATTTAAATAGCTATTAGAGCTTTTAGTGGCCGCTGGTTGTCTATTTATCTACCTAAACAGATTACCTGTTATCACAGCCACCAGATGTGTTACATACAGTCTCTGTAGGCTGCACACATTTAAATAGCTATTAGAGCTTTTAGTGGCTATCAGTACTATCAGTCTGCTTGTCGGCATAATTATATATCTTCCGCTCATCTGAATTTTGACGCAAGTTATTTTAAATCCCGGTATAACCACAGTTGTTTGTCTACACAAGTTATGTTAAATCCCAGTATAACCACAGTTGTTTGTCTACACAAGTTATGTTAAATCCCGGTATAACCACAGTTGTTTGTCTACACAAGTTATGTTAAATCCCGGTATAACCACAGTTGTTTGTCTACACAGGTTATGTTAAATCCCGGTATAACCACAGTTGTTTGTGTACACAAGTTATGTTAAATCCCGGTATAACCACAGTTGTTTGTCTACACAAGTTATGTTAAATCCCGGTATAACCACAGTTGTTTGTGTACACAAGTTATGTTAAATCCCGGTATAACCACAGTTGTTTGTCTACACAGGTTATGTTAAATCCCGGTATAACCACAGTTGTTTGTCTACACAGGTTATGTTAAATCCTGGTATAACCACAGTTGTTTGTCTACACAGGTTATGTTAAAAGGTGGTGTTGCCCGGGTATCCATCGCTGTCAGTGATATTTCTAGAATGAAGGCGGTGTTACACGTGTATCCATCGCCGTCAGTGGTATTTCTAGAATGAAGGTGGTGTTACACGTGTATCCATCGCTGTCAGTGGTATTTCTAGAATGAAGGTGGTGTTGCACGGGTATCCATCGCTGTCAGTGATATTTCTAGAATGAAGGCGGTGTTACACGTGTATCCATCGCTGTCAGTGGTATTTCTAGAATGAAGGCGGTGTTACACGTGTATCCATCGCCGTCAGTGATATTTCTAGAATGAAGGCGGTGTTACACGTGTATCCATCGCCGTCAGTGGTATTTCTAGAATGAAGGCAGTGTTGTACAGGTATCCATCGCCGTCAGTGGTATTTCTAGAATGAAGGCTGTGTTGCACAGGTATCCATCGCCGTCAGTGGTATTTCTAGAATGAAGGCAGTGTTGCACGGGTATCCATCGCCGTCAGTGGTATTTCTAGAATGAAGGCAGTGTTACACAGGTATCCATCGCCGTCAGTGGTATTTCTAGAATGAAGGCTGTGTTGCACAGGTATCCATCGCCGTCAGTGGTATTTCTAGAATGAAGGCGGTGTTGTACAGGTATCCATCGCCGTCAGTGGTATTTCTAGAATGAAGGCAGTGTTGTACAGGTATCCATCGCCATCAGTGGTATTTCTAGAATGAAGGCGGTGTTACACGTGTATCCATCGCCGTCTGTGGTATTTCTAGAATGAAGGTGGTGTTGTACAGGTATCTATCGCCGTCAGTGGTATTTCTAGAATGAAGGTGGTATTACACGTGTATCCATCGCCGTCTGTGGTATTTCTAGAATGAAGGCGGTGTTGTACAGGTATCCATCGCCGTCAGTGGTATTTCTAGAATGAAGGCGGTGTTGTACAGGTATCCATCGCCATCAGTGGTATTTCTAGAATGAAGGCAGTGTTGTACAGGTATCCATCACCGTCAGTGGTATTTCTAGAATGAAGGCAGTGTTGTACAGGTATCCATCGCCGTCAGTGGTATTTCTAGAATGAAGGCAGTGTTGTACAGGTATCCATCGCCGTCAGTGGTATTTCTAGAATGAAGGCGGTGTTGTACAGGTATCCATCGCCATCAGTGGTATTTCTAGAATGAAGGCGGTGTTGTACAGGTATCCATCGCCGTCAGTGGTATTTCTAGAATGAAGGCGGTGTTGTACAGGTATCCATCGCTGTCAGTGTTATTTCTAGAATGAAGGCAGTGTTGTACAGGTATCCATCGCCATCAGTGGTATTTCTAGAATGAAGGCGGTGTTGCACAGGTATCCATCGCCGTCAGTGGTATTTCTAGAATGAAGGCAGTGTTGTACAGGTATCCATCGCCGTCAGTGTTATTTCTAGAATGAAGGCAGTGTTGTACAGGTATCCATCGCCATCAGTGGTATTTCTAGAATGAAGGCGGTGTTGCACAGGTATCCATCGCCGTCAGTGATATTTCTAGAATGAAGGCAGTGTTGTACAGGTATCCATTGCCATCAGTGGTATTTCTAGAATGAAGGCAGTGTTGCCCAGGTATCCATTGCCTTTAGAGGTATTTCTGTTTTATTATAGATAATGTTTAGTTTAGTTTTAGATTGTACTATTATTGTCCATGTATGTGGTGTTAGGGATTGGCATAAAGAGGTACGTACTCCTCTGTTGAATGGATAATGGAGTCGGGACATGTGTCTAAGTGGGAAAGCTGTTTCTTGCAATAATATATCAGACAATTTCACTTATGAGCCTTACCCAACTAATAGGACTGTTGGCACATTACAGGTTACTAATGGCCATGCGTATCTAGCCAATGAGCTAGCGGCTTCTCTTATTTCCTGTACATGAGATTCTATGTGAGGGAAATAGACATATTTGAGTTTCACATTATGTCAGGAGCATCTGTGTTATTGTTTTACAGTCAAACCTGTCTTAAGCATTCATAGTACAGACATTGTCCTGTACAGTTATTTAAACCATTCATAGTACAGACAGTTTATTGTAACTATGGTGTTTTCTATGCACAGTGTTTAGAGCCCCACATTTCATAAACTGTTTAACTATTTGCATGCTAGATGTGAAAATAGCAGTCAACTATGTAACGACACAATTGTAATGAAAGTCCATGACATATTTCCAGTTTACAAACACGAAAAGCACTTGAATGAATGCCGATTTAGCACAGTGCTTAGCAGGCGCTTCTCACCAATGCAACCGTGGTTCGATCCTTGGACTGGGAAGAAAGTGAGTTGGTACACAGTGGTTGCCAGATCGGACAGATGTGTTTTCTCCGGATAATCCGGTTTCCTCCCACACAAATAAATGCTTTCATCGGCGCCAACGAGAGTGATTAATATAAGTTGTTAAAGCTTATTTCACAATCATTGAAATATAAATAAAGGTTAGGTATGCTTAATGAATTGCCGGCTGCTGCTATTATTATTATTTGGAACTATTTAATGGCTTTATTTTACCCAGCATGCAAATAGCTAACACAGATTCAACAATAACACAGATTCAACAATAACACAGATTCAACAATAACACAGATTCAACAATAACACACACAGATTCAACAATAGATATCCAAGGTTATGTAGCAGAAGATCACCTATAAATTACAATGTTTCTACAAAGAAAGCCACCAACAGACCTGGCAAAACTGCTCCAGATTAGCATATGTTGACGACTTCTTTCTTACATCTTTTGAGTTTTCGCCAAATTGTTGTGTACTTTAATATAGCTTCCTATTTTTTCTTCTTCAGCTCTGGTTTTAGCTCTGTTTCTATTTCTCTCAAGATGTGTGGGCTAGAATTAAGAGTGAAGATCAAGTTCACCACTCTGGTGCTATGAATTAAGAGAGAGCTAAAAGTCATCAATATTTACCAAAACCTACTTCTGTCTGTAGATCCTTTAACCCAAACCGAGGACATAAATATAGATGAGCAGTTTGTGGTTGTTAATTACTAGGTCCAGAAACACCCAACTCAAATCATTACCATTGCTTTCTTTCTTGCCTTTCTGTAGCAATCAGTTCATTGATTTGTGATTTGATATTTGTGCTATGCTACTAGCTTGAGATTGGAGATGGGAGCCACTTGAATGGGGGAAATATGATCAGATTGTTTAAGCCCGTCTTGACCTTGATTAAGCTGCTGGTTCAAGAAATTAAGGAAGAGAATAAGGAGACAGTGAAATATACTGATTCGCAGGAATTATGTGTGGATCTCTCTCCGAGCTCCAGGGCTCATTCTAGAGGGGCGAATGAGGCGAAATAGTCACCCTAGGGACCCTCACCTCGCTCCCTGGGTACCCCACTTCTCCCTAAAAAAAAAACCCCAATTCTTTTTTTAATTTTCATACAAAATATTGTCCATTATAACTTGTTTCACTTTTAAAATATGGTGTGATATGTATGTACACAAGTTATGTTTGGGTAATCTCATAGTCTGATCATTCACACAAGGTCTGTCTAGATAATCTCTGTTATCCCTGGCAGTTATGTCCCTGCAAATTGGATATCACTAAATTGTTCCTGCAAATTGGACATAACTAAATTGACCCTGCAAATTGGACATCACTAAATTGACCCTGCAAATCGGACATCACTAAATTGACCCTGCAAATCGGACATCACTAAATTGACCCTGCAAATTGGACATCACTAAATTGACCCTGCAAATTGGACATCACTAAATTGACCCTGCAAATTGGACATCACTAAATTGTCCCTGCAAATTGGACATCACTAAATTGTCCCTGCAAATTGGACATCACTAAATTGTCCCTGCAAATCGGACATCACTAAATTGTCCCTGCAAATTGGACATCACTAAATTGACCCTGCAAATCGGGAATCACTAAATTGACCCTGCAAATCGGACATCACTAAATTGACCCTGCAAATCGGGCATCACTAAATTGTCCCTGCAAATCGGGCATCACTAAATTGACCCTGCAAATCGGGCATCACTAAATTGACCCTGCAAATCGGGCATCACTAAATTGACCCTGCAAATCGAGCATCACTAAATTGTCACTGCAAATTGGACATCACTAAATTGACCCTGCAAATCGGACATCACTAAATTGTCCCTGCAAATCGGACATCACTAAATTGACCCTGCAAATTGGACATCACTAAATTGTCACTGCAAATTGGACATCACTAAATTGACCCTGCAAATCGGACATCACTAAATTGACCCTGCAAATTGGACATCACTAAATTGTCCCTGCAAATTGGACATCATAAATTGTCCCTGCAAATTGGACATCACTAAATTGTCCCTGCAAATTGGACATCACTAAATTGACTCTTCTGCAATCGGACATCACTAAATTGACCCTGCAAATCGGGCATCACTAAATTGTCCCTGCAAATTGGACATCACTAAATTGTCCCTGCAAATTGGACATCATAAATTGTCCCTGCAAATCGGACATCACTAAATTGTCCCTGCAAATCAGACATCACTAAATTGTCCCTGCAAATCGGACATCACTAAATTGTCCCTGCAAATTGGACATCACTAAATTGACTCTGCAAATTGGAAATAACTAAATTATCCCTGTAAATTGGAAATAACTAAATTGTCCCTGCAAATTAAACATCAATTTAAATTGTCCATTTGAGGCTATTTCTAATATAAGTAATGAATGAATGGAATTATTAAATTGTGTACAGGTGCTGTCTGATCATATTTTCTGGTTTTAGTTTAATTTTGAAACATAGTGACATTAACCCGTAGCCTGCCAATCACGACTAAAGTCACATTTGCATACAGTATATAGCCAGAATGTGCTGTCTGATCAGGCTCTATGCTGTTTGCTATTTGGATAGTGGAGCTAAATCACTTGTCTGAATAGCAAACAACATAGATCCTGATCAGACGTGGTGTTACGCCGAGGCTGATCTGGATCTATGTTGTTTGCACATTCTGTCCAATTTATTCGGAAGCTTAAGAGTTAACAAGTGGTCCTAAGACAGCCACAACAATAGCTCTTACTTACAGCAGAGTACCTTGCAGAATGTCCCATGGCAGTGGGTTGTTTATTGTCCTGTAGCAGCTGGTTTTATTTACCATCATTGTTCATTGTATTGTAACCTATGGATGCAAGAGGTTAATATCTGATCTAGGTTAATATCTGATATATCATTTTGCCAACTGGTAGAACTTTTGAATCTTAACCCTTTCAACACCACAGGCCTCTAAATAGGCTTACAAAAAGTGTAGATCCAGATGAGCCGGCTCGTGACGAGCCGTCTCATCAGGATCTGCACTTTTTGCCAGTGATATGACTATTTTTAGACATAATTACCCATTTTGATAAATGAACTTGTCCAAATGTGATTTTCTGATTCATTTATTGGTTTATGAATATCATGGACCAGTCCATGTGAGTTACTTGGTGTTGGTGTTGAATGGGTTAACCCTTCGTAACCTGCTAATCACAACAAAAGAGCATAGAGCCAGATCAGATGGCACAGCTAGAATGTGCTGTCAAATCAGGCTCTGTGCTGATTCCTTTTCAGATAGTGGAGCTAAAACACTTGGCTGAATAGCAAGCAACATAGATCCTGATCAGATGCCATAGAAACGCTGCGATAGATCAGGATCTATGGTGTTTGCTCATTCCTTCCAATTTATTCAGCATTTAAAGGGTTAAAATGGAGAGTAAATCAGCGATGAAGCTCTATTCAACACCAATTAACTGACATGGACAGGTGCATGATATTATTAGACCAATAAATTAATAAGAAAATTAAATTTGGACCAATTCATTTATCAAAATGGGTAATTTTGTCTAAAAATAGATAGAACTATTACTGGCGTGACAAGTGCAGATCCCGATGAGACTGCTCATGATGAGCCGGCTTATTTGGATCTACACTTTTTGTAAGTCTGTAGTGTTGAAAGGGATATTTTTTTTGGTTTTACGATTTTCAAACAAAATTTTGTCTAGTAAGATACACTGGCCCATTATAAAGCACTCCTTCTATTCAAATGTTGTATTTAATGGTTGTACTGTGCATTTTAACCCTATTTTGAAGAAGTATATTAAAGAACACCATTTAAGGAAGCGATCACGCGCTTTCTCACTTCTCCCAAAAATTCTGACCTAGAATGAACCCTGTATGTATTTCACCAAGACTTGTATGCACACACTAAATGTTGCTACAATTACTTCCTGTAATATTATTGTCCAGGCAATTTGCTGGAATAACAATAAATGCTGCACATTATGTTCCCATTAGCAACACAACCGTCAAATTGCTTGGGAAAAAGTATCACCAGTATGATTATCTTTTCCAAAATGTGTTCCGGATGCAAGGATTGTAACCTTTCCTAATGAATTGTTTCTTAATTAACCTTTCGAGATATTTTCGGACAACAACACATGGCATTAGACAAAGCTGAAGTTCTCACCAGTTGATCCTGTTAGGATATGGAGTGTTGCAGTTGATTGTTATAGGATATGGAGTGTTGCAGTTAATTGTGATAGGATATGGCATATTGCAGTTGATTGTGATAGGATATGGCATATTGCAGTTGATTGTGATAGGATATGGCATGTTGCAGTTGATTGTGATAGGATATGGCATATTGCAGTTGATTGTTATAGGATATGGAGTGTTGCAGTTGATTGTAATAGGATATGGCGTGTTGCAGTTGATTGTAATAGGATATGGCGTATTGCAGTTGATTGTAATAGGATATGGCGTATTATTGCAGTTGATTGTGATAGGATATGGCGTAAGGATATGGCGTATTGCAGTTGATTGTGATAGGATATGGCGTATTGCAGTTGATCCTGATAGGATATGGAGTATTGCAGTTGATTGTGATAGGATATGGCGTATTGCAGTTGATTGTGATAGGATATGGCGTATTGCAGTTGATCCTGATAGGATATGGAGTGTTGTAGTCGATTGTGATATGATATGGAGTGTTGCAGTTGATTGTGGTAGGATATAGAGTGTTGCAGTCGATTGTGATAGGATATGGAGTGTTGCAGTCGATTGTGATATGATATGGAGTGTTGCAGTTGATTGTGGTAGGATATAGAGTGTTGCAGTTGATTGTGATATGATATAGAGTGTTGCAGTTGATTGTGATAGGATATAGAGTGTTGCAGTTGATTGTGATAGGATATGGAGTGTTACAGTTGATTGTGATAGGATATGGAGTGTTACAGTTGATTATGATAGGATATAGAGTGTTGCAGTTGATTGTGGTAGGATATGGAGTGTTACAGTTGATTGTGGTAGGATATAGAGTGTTGCAGTCGATTGTGATATGATATAGAGTGTTACAGTTGATTGTGATAGGATATAGAGTGTTGCAGTTGATTGTGATAGGATATAGAGTGTTGCAGTTGATTGTGATAGGATATAGTGTTGCAGTTGATTGTGATAGGATATAGAGTATTGCAGTTGATTGTGATAGGATATGGAGTGTTGCAGTTGATTGTGATAGGATATATAGTGTTGCAGTTGATTGTGATAGGATATAGTGTTGCAGTTGATTGTGATAGGATATGGCATGTTGCAGTTGATTGTGATAGGATATGGCGTATTGCAGTTTATTGTGATAGGATATAGAGTCTTGCAGTTGATTGTGATAGGATATGGAGTGTTGCAGTTGATTGTGATAGGATATAGTGTTGCAGTTGATCCTGATAGGATATGGCGTATTGCAGTTGATTGTGATAGGATATGGCATATTGCAGTTGATTGTGATAGGATATGGAGTGTTGCAGTTGATTGTGATAGGATATGGCATGTTGCAGTTGATTGTGATAGGATATATAGTGTTGCAGTTTATTGTGATAGGATATGGCATGTTGCAGTTGATTATAGGATATAGAGTGTTGCAGTTGATTGTGATAGGATATGGCATGTTGCAGTTGATTGTGATAGGATATGGCATATTGCAGTTGATTGTTATAGGATATGGAGTGTTGCAGTTGATTGTAATAGGATATGGCGTGTTGCTGTTGATTGTAATAGGATATGGCGTATTGCAGTTGATTGTAATAGGATATGGCGTATTATTGCAGTTGATTGTGATAGGATATGGCGTAAGGATATGGCGTATTGCAGTTGATTGTGATAGGATATGGCGTATTGCAGTTGATCCTGATAGGATATGGAGTGTTGCAGTTGATTGTGATATTATATGGCGTATTGCAGTTGATTGTGATAGGATATGGCGTATTGCAGTTGATTGTGATAGGATATGGCGTATTGCAGTTGATCCTGATAGGATATGGAGTGTTGTAGTCGATTGTGATATGATATGGAGTGTTGCAGTTGATTGTGGTAGGATATAGAGTGTTGCAGTCGATTGTGATAGGATATGGAGTGTTGCAGTCGATTGTGATATGATATGGAGTGTTGCAGTTGATTGTGGTAGGATATAGAGTGTTGCAGTTGATTGTGATATGATATAGAGTGTTGCAGTTGATTGTGATAGGATATAGAGTGTTGCAGTTGATTGTGATAGGATATGGAGTGTTACAGTTGATTGTGATAGGATATGGAGTGTTACAGTTGATTATGATAGGATATAGAGTGTTGCAGTTGATTGTGGTAGGATATGGAGTGTTACAGTTGATTGTGGTAGGATATAGAGTGTTGCAGTCGATTGTGATATGATATAGAGTGTTACAGTTGATTGTGATAGGATATAGAGTGTTGCAGTTGATTGTGATAGGATATAGAGTGTTGCAGTTGATTGTGATAGGATATAGTGTTGCAGTTGATTGTGATAGGATATAGAGTATTGCAGTTGATTGTGATAGGATATGGAGTGTTGCAGTTGATTGTGATAGGATATATAGTGTTGCAGTTGATTGTGATAGGATATAGTGTTGCAGTTGATTGTGATAGGATATGGCATGTTGCAGTTGATTGTGATAGGATATGGCGTATTGCAGTTTATTGTGATAGGATATAGAGTCTTGCAGTTGATTGTGATAGGATATGGAGTGTTGCAGTTGATTGTGATAGGATATAGTGTTGCAGTTGATCCTGATAGGATATGGCGTATTGCAGTTGATTGTGATAGGATATGGCATATTGCAGTTGATTGTGATAGGATATGGAGTGTTGCAGTTGATTGTGATAGGATATGGCATGTTGCAGTTGATTGTGATAGGATATATAGTGTTGCAGTTTATTGTGATAGGATATGGCATGTTGCAGTTGATTATAGGATATAGAGTGTTGCAGTTGATTGTGATAGGATATAGAGTGTTGCAGTTGATTATAGGATATAGAGTGTTGCAGTTGATTATAGGATATAGAGTGTTGCAGTTGATTGTGATAGGATATAGTGTTGCAGTTGATCGTGATATGATATGGAGTTTTGCAGTCAATTGATCGTGAACATGAACAGAAGGCAGTTGTGTCAATTGATTCTCATGTTTTGTTGTATCAATGTTTCACAGTAAAGACAGCTGGTTGTATCTGTGTTAGTGTGTGCCAGGTGTGGCAAGTTTGTTTTTCTCATTTGCAGTAAACCTGAAAATCTCTACCTGAAAAGAATGCTCATAAAAACATTGAATGATGAAACATTTATTCGTTAGCTGGTAAAGAGCCAGCTAAAGAAAAATGCATGGAAATTACTGTAATGATATAAGCCTCGTAAACTGTGTGTGGAAGTCAGAATGTCATCTTGTTGCCTACCATCACAAATATCTGCCAGTCTGTGTGTTAGTCAATAGTTACATAATTATGGACATGCATGATGGAGAGGTAGGGCTGTGGTTGTAACCAATACATGATGTAGAGGTAGACCTGTAGTTGTAAACCATACATGATGTAGAGGTAGACCTGTAGTTGTAAACCATACATGATGGAGAGGTAGCCCTGTAGTTGTAAACCATACATGATGGAGAGGTGACCCTGTAGTTGTAAACCATACATGATGGAGAGGTAGACCTGTAGTTGTAAACCATACATGATGGAGAGGTAGGGATGTAGTTGTAAACCATACATGATGGAGAGGTGACCCTGTAGTTGTAAACCATACATGATGGAGAGGTAGACCTGTAGTTGTAAACAATACATGATGGAGAGGTAGGGCTGTAGTTGTAAACCATACATGATGGAGAGGTGACCCTGTAGTTGTAAACCATACATGATGGAGAGGTAGGGCTGTAGTTGTAAACCATACATGATGGAGAGGTAGCCCTGTAGTTGTAAACCATACATGATGGAGAGGTAGCTGTGTAGTTGTACACCATACATGATGGAGAGGTAGCCGTGTAGTTGTAAACCATACATGATGGAGAGGTAGCCCTGTAGTTGTACACCATACATGATGGAGAGGTAGCCGTGTAGTTGTAAACCATACATGATAGAGAGGTAGGGCTGTAGTTGTAAACCATACATGATGGAGAGGTAGACCTGTAGTTGTAAATCATACATGATGGAGAGGTAGCCGTGTAGTTGTAAACCATACATGATGGAGAGGTAGCCGTGTAGTTGTAAACCATACATGATGGAGAGGTAGCTCTGTAGTTGTAAACCATACATGATGGAGAGGTAGCTGTGTAGTTGTAAACCATACATGATGGAGAGGTAGGGCTGTAGTTGTAAACCATACATGATGGAGAGGTAGCCATGTAGTTGTAAACCATACATGATGGAGAGGTAGCCATGTAGTTGTAAAACATACATGATGGAGAGGTAGCCGTGTAGTTGTAAACCATACATGATGGAGAGGTAGCCATGTAGTTGTAAACCATACATGATGGAGAGGTAGCCGTGTAGTTGTAAACCATACATGATGTAGAGGTGACCTTGTAGTTGTAAACCATACATGATGGAGAGGTAGCCCTGTAGTTGTACACCATACATGATGGAGAGGTAGCCATGTAGTTGTAAACCATACATGATGGAGAGGTAACCCTGTAGTTGTAAACCATACATGATGGAGAGGTAGGGCTGTAGTTGTAAACCATACATGATGGAGAGGTAGCCCTGTAGTTGTAAACCATACATGATGGAGAGGTAGCCATGTAGTTGTAAACCATACATGATGTAGAGGTAGCCCTGTAGTTGTAAACCATACATGATGTAGAGGTAGCCTTGTAGTTGTAAACCATACATGATGTAGAGGTAGCCTTGTAGTTGTAAACCATACATGATGGAGAGGTAGCCCTGTAGTTGTAAACCATACATGATGGAGAGGTAGCCATGTAGTTGTAAACCATACATGATGGAGAGGTAGCCCTGTAGTTGTAAACCATACATGATGGAGAGGTAGCCGTGTAGTTGTAAACCATACATGATGGAGAGGTAGCCGTGTAGTTGTAAACCATACATGATGGAGAGGTAGACCTGTAGTTGTAAACCATACATGATGGAGAGGTAGCCCTGTAGTTGTAAACCATACATGATGTAGAGGTAGCCCTGTAGTTGTAAACCATACATGATGGAGAGGTAGCCCTGTAGTTGTAAACCATACATGATGGAGAGGTAGCCCTGTAGTTGTAAACCATACATGATGGAGAGGTAGCCATGTAGTTGTAAACCATACATGATGTAGAGGTAGCCCTGTAGTTGTAAACCATACATGATGTAGAGGTAGCCTTGTAGTTGTAAACCATACATGATGTAGAGGTAGCCTTGTAGTTGTAAACCATACATGATGGAGAGGTAGCCCTGTAGTTGTAAACCATACATGATGGAGAGGTAGCCATGTAGTTGTAAACCATACATGATGGAGAGGTAGCCGTGTAGTTGTAAACTATACATGATGGAGAGGTAGCCGTGTAGTTGTAAACCATACATGATGGAGAGGTAGCCGTGTAGTTGTAAACCATACATGATGGAGAGGTAGACCTGTAGTTGTAAACCATACATGATGGAGAGGTAGCCCTGTAGTTGTAAACCATACATGATGTAGAGGTAGCCTTGTAGTTGTAAACCATACATGATGGAGAGGTAGCCCTGTAGTTGTAAACCATACATGATGGAGAGGTAGCCATGTAGTTGTAAACCATAAATGATGTAGAGGTAGCCCTGTAGTTGTAAACCATACATGATGGAGAGGTAGCCATGTAGTTGTAAACCATACATGATGGAGAGGTAGCCGTGTAGTTGTACACCATACATGATGTAGAGGTAGACCTGTAGTTGTAAACCATACATGATGGAGAGGTAGCCATGTAGTTGTAAACCATACATGATGGAGAGGTAGCCCTGTAGTTGTAAACCATACATGATGTAGAGGTAGCCTTGTAGTTGTAAACCATACATGATGTAGAGGTAGACCTGTAGTTGTAAACCATACATGATGGAGAGGTAGACCTGTAGTTGTAAACCATACATGATGGAGAGGTAGCCATGTAGTTGTAAACCATACATGATGGAGAGGTAGCCCTGTAGTTGTAAACCATACATGATGGAGAGGTGACCCTGTAGTTGTAAACCATACATGATGGAGAGGTAGACCTGTAGTTGTAAACCATACATGATGGAGTGGTAGGGATGTAGTTGTAAACCATACATGATGGAGAGGTGACCCTGTAGTTGTAAACCATACATGATGGAGAGGTAGACCTGTAGTTGTAAACCATACATGATGGAGAGGTAGGGCTGTAGTTGTAAACCATACATGATGGAGAGGTAGCCATGTAGTTGTAAACCATACATGATGGAGAGGTAGCCCTGTAGTTGTACACCATACATGATGGAGAGGTAGCCGTGTAGTTGTAAACCATACATGATGGAGAGATAGGGCTGTAGTTGTAAACCATACATGATGGAGAGGTAGACCTGTAGTTGTAAATCATACATGATGGAGAGGTAGCCGTGTAGTTGTAAAACATACATGATGGAGAGGTAGCCGTGTAGTTGTAAACCATACATGATGGAGAGGTAGCCATGTAGTTGTAAACCATACATGATGGAGAGGTAGCCCTGTAGTTGTAAACCATACATGATGGAGAGGTAGCCCTGTAGTTGTAAACCATACATGATGGAGAGGTAGCCGTGTAGTTGTAAACCATACATGATGGAGAGGTAGGGCTGTAGTTGTAAACCATACATGATGGAGAGGTAGCCATGTAGTTGTAAACCATACATGATGGAGAGGTAGCCATGTAGTTGTAAACCATACATGATGGAGAGGTAGCCATGTAGTTGTAAACCATACATGATGGAGAGGTAGCCATGTAGTTGTAAACCATACATGATGGAGAGGTAGCCGTGTAGTTGTAAACCATACATGATGGAGAGGTAGCCATGTAGTTGTAAACCATACATGATGGAGAGGTAGCCGTGTAGTTGTAAACCATACATGATGTAGAGGTGACCTTGTAGTTGTAAACCATACATGATGGAGAGGTAGCCCTGTAGTTGTAAACCATACATGATGGAGAGGTAGCCATGTAGTTGTAAACCATACATGATGGAGAGGTAGCCCTGTAGTTGTAAACCATACATGATGGAGAGGTAGCCCTGTAGTTGTAAACCATACATGATGGAGAGGTAGCCATGTAGTTGTAAACCATACATGATGTAGAGGTAGCCCTGTAGTTGTAAACCATACATGATGTAGAGGTAGCCTTGTAGTTGTAAACCATACATGATGTAGAGGTAGCCTTGTAGTTGTAAACCATACATGATGGAGAGGTAGCCCTGTAGTTGTAAACCATACATGATGGAGAGGTAGCCATGTAGTTGTAAACCATACATGATGGAGAGGTAGCCGTGTAGTTGTAAACCATACATGATGGAGAGGTAGCCCTGTAGTTGTAAACCATACATGATGGAGAGGTAGCCGTGTAGTTGTAAACCATACATGATGGAGAGGTAGACCTGTAGTTGTAAACCATACATGATGTAGAGGTAGACCTGTAGTTGTAAACCATACATGATGGAGAGGTAGCCATGTAGTTGTAAACCATACATGATGGAGAGGTAGCCCTGTAGTTGTAAACCATACATGATGTAGAGGTAGCCTTGTAGTTGTAAACCATACATGATGTAGAGGTAGACCTGTAGTTGTAAACCATACATGATGTAGAGGTAAACCTGTAGTTGTAAACCATACATGATGTAGAGGTAGCCCTGTAGTTGTAAACCATACATGATGGAGAGGTAGGGCTGTAGTTGTAAACCATACATGATGGAGAGGTAGCCCTGTAGTTGTAAACCATACATGATGTAGAGGTAGCCCTGTAGTTGTAAACCATACATGATGGAGAGATAGCCGTGTAGTTGTAAACCATTCATGATGGAGAGGTAGCCATGTAGTTGTAAACCATACATGATGGAGAGGTAGCCCTGTAGTTGTAAACCATACATGATGGAGAGGTAGCCATGTAGTTGTAAACCATGAATGATGTAGAGGTAGCCCTGTAGTTGTAAACCATACATGATGTAGAGGTAGCCGTGTAGTTGTACACCATACATGATGTAGAGGTAGACCTGTAGTTGTAAACCATACATGATGGAGAGGTAGCCATGTAGTTGTAAACCATACATGATGGAGAGGTAGCCCTGTAGTTGTAAACCATACATGATGTAGAGGTAGCCTTGTAGTTGTAAACCATACATGATGTAGAGGTAGACCTGTAGTTGTAAACCATACATGATGGAGAGGTAGCCCTGTAGTTGTAAACCATACATGATGGAGAGGTAGGGCTGTAGTTGTAAACCATACATGATGGAGAGGTAGCCCTGTAGTTGTAAACCATACATGATGTAGAGGTAGCCCTGTAGTTGTAAACCATACATGATGGAGATGTAGCCGTGTAGTTGTAAACCATACATGATGGAGAGGTAGCCATGTAGTTGTAAACCATACATGATGGAGAGGTAGCCCTGTAGTTGTAAACCATACATGATGGAGAGGTAGCCGTGTAGTTGTAAACCATACATGATGGAGAGGTAGCCCTGTAGTTGTAAACCATACATGATGGAGAGGTAGGGCTGTAGCTGTAAACCATACATGATGGAGAGGTAGGGCTGTAGTTGTAAACCATACATGATGTAGAGGTAGCCTTGTAGTTGTAAACCATACATGATGTAGAGGTAGCTGTGTAGTTGTAAACCATACATGATGGAGAGGTAGCCATTTAGTTGTAAACCATACATGATGGAGAGGTAGGGATGTAGTTGTAAACCATACATGATGGAGAGGTAGCCCTGTAGTTGTAAACCATACATGATGGAGAGGTAGCCATTTAGTTGTAAACCATACATGATGGAGAGGTAGCCATTTAGTTGTAAACCATACATGATGGAGAGGTAGGGATGTAGTTGTAAACCATACATGATGGAGAGGTAGCCATGTAGTTGTAAACCATACATGATGGAGAGGTAGCCCTGTAGTTGTAAACCATACATGATGGAGAGGTAGGTCTGTAGTTGTAAACCATACATGATGTAGAGGTAGCCATATGATATGTCATAGAGACATATGCTGACCACCACCCTTCTCATCTATTGGTAATGGCTGACATGTGCTGACCACCAGTCCAAGCCACTTCTCATCTATTGGTAATGGCTGACATGTGCTGACCACCAGTCCAAGCCACTTCTCATCTATTGGTAATGGCTGACATGTGCTGACCACCAGTCCAAGCCACTTCTCATCTATTGGTAATGGCTGACATGTGCTGACCACCAGTCCAAGCCACTTCTCATCTATTGGTAATGGCTGACATATGCTGACCACCAGTCCAAGCCACTTCTCATCTATTGGTAATGGCTGACATATGCTGACCACCAGTCCAAGCCACTTCTCATCTATTGGTAATGGCTGACATGTGATGACCACCAGTCCAAGCCACTTCTCATCTATTGGTAATGGCTCACATGTGCTGACCACCAGTCCAAGCCACTTATCATCTATAGGTATGGCTGACATATGCTGACCACCAGTCCAAGCCACTTCTCATCTATTGGTAATGGCTGACATGTGATGACCACCAGTCCAAGCCACTTCTCATCTATTGGTAATGGCTGACATGTGCTGACCACCAGTCCAAGCCACTTCTCATCTGTTGGTAATGGCTGACATATGCTGACCACCAGTCCAAGCCACTTCTCATCTATTGGTAATGGCTGACATGTGATGACCACCAGTCCAAGCCACTTCTCATCTATTGGTAATGGCTCACATGTGCTGACCACCAGTCCAAGCCACTTATCATCTATAGGTAATGGCTGACATATGCTGACCACCAGTCCAAGCCACTTCTCATCTATTGGTAATGGCTGACATGTGATGACCACCAGTCCAAGCCACTTCTCATCTATTGGTAATGGCTGACATGTGCTGACCACCAGTCCAAGCCACTTCTCATCTATTGGTAATGGCTGACATGTGATGACCACCAGTCCAAGCCACTTCTCATCTATTGGTAATGGCTCACATGTGCTGACCACCAGTCCAAGCCACTTATCATCTATTGGTAATGGCTCACATGTGCTGACCACCACCCTTCTCATCTATTGGTAATGGCTGACATGTGCTGACCACCAGTCCAAGCCACTTCTCATCTATTGGTAATGGCTGACATGTGCTGACCACCAGTCCAAGCCACTTCTCATCTATTGGTAATGGCTGACATATGCTGACCACCAGTCCAAGCCACTTCTCATCTATTGGTAATGGCTGACATATGCTGACCACCACTTCTCATCTATTGGTAATGGCTGACATGTGCTGACCACCACTTCGCATCTATTGGTAATGGCTGACATGTGCTGACCACCACTTCTCATCTATTGGTAATGGCTGACATGTGCTGACCACCAGTCCAAGCCACTTCTCATCTATTGGTAATGGCTGACATGTGCTGACCACCAGTCCAAGCCACTTATCATCTATTCGTAATGGCTGACATGTGCTGACCACCAGTCCAAGCCACTTCTCATCTATTGGTAATGGCTGACATATGCTGACCACCAGTCCAAGCCACTTCTCATCTATTGGTAATGGCTGACATGTGATGACCACCAGTCCAAGCCACTTCTCATCTATTGATAATGGCTCACATATGCTGACCACCAGTCCAAGCCACTTATCATCTATTGGTAATGGCTGACATATGCTGACCACCAGTCCAAGCCACTTATCATCTATTGGTAATGGCTCACATGTGATGACCACCAGTCAACCAGTCCAAGCCACTTCTCATCTATTGGTAATGGCTGACATGTGCTGACCACCAGTCCGAGCCACTTATCATCTATTGGTAATGGCTGACATGTGCTGACCAGCCACTTCTCATCTTTTGGTAATGGCTGACATGTGCTGACCACCAGTCCAGTTGTTTCCTATTAACCAGTGCTTTACCTTGGTTAGAACATTGAGGTATGATATTATAAGCCAGCCAAGTTGTATTGATCTTAAGCTGTATTTATTGCTAGCACTTATATAGATCTCTCTCAATTTATGACACTCAATGATATAGTAAGGATTGGGCTGGATCTATTATATATGGAAATTAACCATCGTTGAGAAACATTTTGGATTTTAAACGTGATTTTTGTTTTGGATTAGCATCTCCTTTCAGTCAGGTGAGGACTTGATTGTTTCCACTGCAAATAAACATTGAATAAGCACTGCTGTTTTACTGATATGTGCACTAGCTGTTATAATACGTAATTGGTTGCAATTATCATAAACAGGTTGTTTTTAATGGGGTTTTTCCCCCCAACAAATTTGTTCTGGTAATTTGATGTCATATATGATATACTGGTATACATGATGTTGATGCATTATAAATAATAAATATATCGATATGTGTTATACATGTATATTGATGCTTTGTTCATTTGGCACAAATGACCAAAGAACCTAATCATATAATATATTTATTACCTGAGTAATATGGCGGGATGCCAAACTCAACTATTTGTAGAGCTCTCTAAAAAAAGTATGAACTCTCTAAATAGTTGATCAGCTCTAATATTATAAGAACTCTTTGAATAGTTGTAGAGCTCTCTTAATATTTTAAGAACTCTAAATAGTTACAGAGCTCTCTAAATAGTTTAATAACTACATATTAAGAGCTCTCTAAATAATTTTAAGAACTCTTTAAATAGTTTTAGAGCTTTGTGAATATTCTATGAACTCTATAATTTGATTCATGACAGCAGTAATTAATTTAGCTTACCATTAAATGAAAATGCAAACCTGTACAATTATACCTAATCAAAGCAGCATAATTAATTTGAAGCACTGTTGGATTCAGCGAGCTCTCTATATATGAATTGAGCTCTCTATATCTGAATTGAGCTCTCTATATCTGAATTGAGCTCTCTATATCTGAATTCAAGCATATCAGATGAATATGTTCTTTCATAGAGGTCTTCAAATTTTATGTCGAGGTGGTCAAGTAATTGCAGGATGGATTTGAAGGGCATACATATGATTATGTATTCTGATAGTAACTCAAATGTGTTAGTCTGAAATTTACTGTGTACATTAAATTAATTAAGCTCTCATTGATTGAATTAGAGAGGTTTTCAAATGTTTAAAAAGGTCAGGAATTTTAAAAAATAATTTTTTTTAAAACTTTATTTATTTTACAACGATCGCGAAACAAGCTTCAACAACTTATATAATCACTTTCGTTGGCGCAGATGAAAGCATATATTTGGTCATTCATGTAGGAGGAAACCGGAGTACCCGAAGAAAACCCACCTGTCTGATCTGGCAACCACTGTACCATCTCACATATTTCCGGTCGGAGGATCAAACTCGCGTTGCATTGGTGAGAAGCGAGCATGCTAACCACTGCGCTGATCGGACAGGAATTGAATGCTAGATTTTATTAGTTAATTAGTTAAAGAGAGTGCTTGAAATATTTCAACTTATATAGATTTAGTTATGAAACCTCTATGTTACAAGATTGATATGACAAAACATGTGTAACACACAGACGGATCATACATGTGTAATGCAACGCAACGCAACAGAACTGTATAAACCTATAGTATAAAGTGTGTGACTATTTAACCCTTTCATAGAGATTTAGGTTAACCCATTTCATTCTGGATACATTTAAAGGCTTTTGCAAACAACATAGATCCAGATCAGCCACAGCATGATGCTGCGTGCTGATCTGGATCTATGTTGTTTGCTACATAGCCAAGTGTCTTAGCAAGATCATCTGAATAGCAAACAGCATAGAGCCTGATCAGACGGCACATTCCGTGGTTGTTGATCTGGCTCTATGTTCTTTGCAAATACTGTTTGCACGGTATCCAGAATGAAATGGGTTAATATACCATTATATCTCCATATAAACGCATGCCATTTATTTAACTGTAAATAGGTATGTTTGTATTTGCCTCATGACCATATACATAAAACCACGACACCATAAAACTATATAAATCGAAGATAATCTGTTGCAAAACTGTAAATAGGTAAGTTTGTATTTGCCTCATGGAGATAATTGATATGTCAGGACAATTCATGTGGTAGAAAGCACTTGACACCACATCCAGATAATTAAAGGAAATCATGAGCTATTTAGCTCACATTCTACTTTTGTAGTGCTGAGTGTGAACTGTAGATTTTATATGAAGTTTGCAATAAAATAGTACCAGGGGCATAGCTAGCGATTTTGAATTTGTAGGCTTGACTAATAAATTGAGCTCCAAAGGATGTGATTTCACTAGAGGGGTCTGGGGCATGCCCCCCCCCCCTCTCCCAGGAACCCAGGAAATGTTGGAACCATAGAACGTCAATGGTGCACTCTTAACGCATTTAAATTTACGTCCTGGATGTTCAAATTTCGATATTCTTAGAATTTGAATAAAACGTTGAATTTTTATGTTGTACATAATGTAACTATGGGACCTCCAAGTTGACAACCAAATTCCTTGTCAATCCCCCCCCCCTCCCCTCCACCACAGTTTTTATTGCATTTTTGGAGTTTTATATTTTTTATTTTCTGGGATAATCTGCAGGCCCGGGCCTTCAGGGGCCTTATAGTAGCTACGTGCCTGATTACTGTGTACCGAAAAGATAATTAGAAACTACAAATTATTAACGTGTTTACAATTTTACAGCGACAATACTTAAGATATTTATAAGCCTATAAATGGACATGTACGTTGACATTATATATCGATTGAAGCGTCTCAGCTGGTTAAAGTTTGTAAATACTTCTCTTTGCTATGATTATTATTGGTATTTTCTTTCTGAGTTGAAATCATAAATTCTCATTAGTTAATGTTGTCAGGTCGTCACTAAGGAACACTCCTTGTATTGCCGCGAACCATGTGTCAGCATTGCCTGCTTTATGTCAGACATGATAATAATAAACGTGTTTGCGACCGCTTCTCACCTCTGTAGTCTAGTTAATGTCGCTGACTTGCATACCACTGTAACCTATCATCACTGATGGTCACGGGTTCGAGCCCCGCTCAGACCGTGTCTCATTTATATGAAAAAGTTGGCAGTTTCTTACGGAGGTTGGTGCACCCAAGTACTGGTTAACCGCTGGAGCCTGCCCAGGAAAGGTGTTGTTAGGTAAACTGCCCGCCGGCGATATAGCCCAAAATGGTGCTGATGCAGGCGTAAAACCCGAAATATAACATAACACTTGTTCGCACCCCCGGTCCGATTGTCACTGGTTTGTGTCCCGCCTCAGACCATGTCTCTTTATATGAAGAAATTGGCAGTTTCTTAAGGAGATTGGTGCACCAAGTACTTGTTAGCCGCTGGAGCCTGCCCAGGAAAGGTGTTGTTAGGTAAACTACCTGCTGGCAATATAGCCCAAATTGGTGCTGATGCAGGCGTAAAACACGAACAAACAAACTTTCACTCTCTGCATGCTGCGTAAAACAGCTTAAAAGTCTATAAACACAATGTAGTTCAAATAATTGTAGCAGACGACATGTTATTAATGTGTTTTTCCTATTTCTGGATGAAAACTTTATACTAGCATGCAAAGGGTTAAGAAAAAATATATAACAAACCTCAAAGCTGCTGGTCTGCCAAGGAGCCATTAAGGTTTTGAAAAAATAACGAAGAAGAAGTATGTTTTCGTGTATAGGCAAGGCATTTAATTTCCACGTTGCCTTTTCCCTCTCCCCCGTGGCGATGGATTCCATTAGGAATAAGGTATCGAGAGTGATTAATATAAGTTGTACGAACTTGTTTTGCAATAAAACTAAAATAAATGTGTATAAACTAAATCTATGCTTATTCATGTTTATACAAATTTAGTTTCGATTGAATGCGAAACAAAGTGTTTACAACATTATATTCGAGACCTCGTTCGTGGTGGAATCTATCTTCATGATATATATATATCGACCACGACAAAAGCCAATGACGTGGAATTAAATTTCCTGCCTAATGGTACGATCATAATGGCTACAGCTTGTCGCTAACTCCAGGCGGTCACACCTGAAGTAGAAGTCGTGATAGTGCAGTGGTTGAACGTTCGTTTCAGGTGCGAAAAGCCCGGAGTTTGAGCCCCGCTGGTACCGTTACGATTGTGCCCTTAAGCGAGGCATTTAAATTCCATGTTGCCTCTTCCTCGTGGCGATAGATTCCATCAGGATCAGGAAAGATGTGTCAAGAGTGATTAATATAAGTTGTAAGAACTTGTTTCGCAATCGATGTAAAATAAATTTGTATAAACTAAACACCTGAACCTACACTACCACTGCACTATCACGACTTCCACAGTACTGCATGCCCCGAACTAGGGTACGGAGATTTATGTTTTTCTTGTTGACAATTGTACAAGTCAATTTTGTGTATATTTCAATAACCTTTTTGGGCTAGTTGTGTAAGGTTCGCAGTGATTCATTGTCAGTTTACACAAAGTTGCAATTATCTATTTCCCATTGTCAGTTTACACAAAGTTGCAATTATCTATTTCCTATTTTCAGTTTACACAAAGTTGCAATTATCTATTTCCCATTTTCAGTTTACACAAAGTTGCAATTATCTATTTCCCATTTTCAGTTTACACAAAGTTGCAATTATCAATTTCCCATTAATCAGTTTACACATAGTTGCAATTATCAATTTCCCATTTTCAGTTTACACAAAGTTGCAATTATCAATTTCCCATTAATCAGTTAGAATAATTAACTTATATTCCCTGCCATAAGTCAAACCTGTTTTCATTCAGAAATGTTTATGAAAGTAAATATGTCAACTTATGGCCAAGAAACAAGCAAATAAAGTGTTTTTGCTTGAAATCTCTTCCAATGTTTTGTTTTTATAGCCAGGCCTTGCATTTTAGGGATTGTTTAGAATTTAAAAGAGATAAGGCATTATATAAACTAGATTTCTAATTTATAAGTATTATAAACCATTTTCAATATTTCATTAAAATTTGTAGTCGATTTTGGCCAAAATTGCACGTTGTCCTATAATACAACCAAAGACAAGAAAAGAGGATAATTAAATTTTGTTTGTTTCTGTGAATGATCCAATTATATTTCAACGAGTGATAATTGGAAGCATGATAATTGGAAAATTAATTTTTTATTATTTTAGGCTGAAAGGGTTTTTATGATAGAAAACAATGCAACAGTGCAAGTACTAAATGACGTTCTGTGCCGGCTCATCTGGCTCTATGCTGTTTGCAAAAGCCACTTCAGTCGTGATTGGCTGGTTAATTGTTAAATACTGATAACGGAATGATGTTGTATAATTTGGCACTTTACATTATGCATGCTTTAACCCTTTCAACACTACAGGCCTCGAAATAGACTTACAAAAAGTGTAGATCTGTAGGATCTGCACTTTTTGCCAGTAATAATTATTACTATTTTTAGATACAATTACCCATTTTGATAAATGAACTGGTCCAAAGATAATTTTCTTATTAATTTATTGGTCTAAAAATATCATGCACCAGTCCATGTCAGTTACTTGGGGTTGAATGGGTTAATTACATATATTTAACATAGTATATTAAATATTTTGGCTTCTTACATGAAATATTACATTAGAGTTTATCCTCTGTGATACATGACAGAAATTCATAGCGCTTGTATATAATGACTTGCTATTCCAGTTATTGATAGATTGTTAGATGTGATTATGTTTATATGTGTATATATATGTTTATATGTGTATATATATGTTTATATGTGTATATATATGTTTATATGTGTATATATATGTTTATATGTGTATATATATGTTTATATGTGTATATATATGTTTATATGTGTATATATATGTTTATATGTGTATATATATGTTTATATGTGTATATATATGTTTATATGTGTATATATATGTTTATATGTGTATATATATGTTTATATACGCAGGCATGTATGTTTCTATTAATGACTAGATACTTATGTATAAGTGGAAGTTGTGATAGCACAGTGGTAGCGCGTTTGCTTCAGGTGCGAATGGCCCAGAGTTCGAGCCCCGCTGGAGCCTTTATGATTGTGCCCTTAGGCAAAGCATTTAAATTTCACATTGCCTCTTCTCTCTCCCTCATGGCGATGGATTCCATCAGGAATGAGGTCTCGAGAGTGATTAATATAAATTGTAAGAACTTGTTTCACAATCGAGCTAAAATAAATGTGCATAATGAATAAGTTGGGAAAAAAACCTTCTGTTCTGTTGCCCTAGCTACTTCCTTAATTGGAAGATGTTCTCTACCAAGCTAAGCAAAAATCAATGTTTTGTCAAGTTTTAGCAGTACACTTGCCACCTTCCATTTGTCAATCCTCACTTACCCACACTATAGCAATTCTCCAAATGAATTCTCTATATGCATCATTTCATTAATTGTCCATATTTTTCAAGCACTGTCTTTGTTAGTTTAAATGTGATAAGCTGTAAATAATGTTGGTCCAAGTGTTTAGTGTCTTTAATACTCTTTATTGCATTGAGATGTTGCAATTTATTTTCTCCTAGGATTGAATGGCACATGCATGGTCAATAATTAATGCATGGAGAGTTGTTGCTGATTCGCACAGCAGGATGTAGTTTTTAACCCATTCAACCCCAGGTAACTGACATGGACTGGTGCATAATATTTTTAGACCAATACATTAATAAGAAAATTGCATTTGGACCAGTTCATTTATCAAAATGGGTAATTTTTGTCTAAAATAGTAATATTACTGGCAAATAGTGCAGAACCTGATCCACATTCTGTTCCGTCTGATCAGGCTCTGTGCTGTTTACTATTCGGATGGTGGAACTAAAACACTTGTCTGATTAGCAAACAATATAGATCCTGATCAGATGCGGCATTATGTTTATTTCATTAAATGCAAAATAATAAGTTTGTTCGTTTCAGTGACTGATCAAATTATATTTCAACGAATGAACATTGAAAGCAATATTATCACGCGTATCGCTCGCCACAAGTGATAATAATACCTTTCTATGTTCGTGAATGAATGAGTTGCTTTTATGATAGAAAACGATGCAACCTTGCGCTCAATGGCGCTAGAACTTCGTGTTTAGACGATTATAAATAATGTCATAAATGATGTCACTGACAGCATGAGACCGAAAACGTTCGTATTGACAACATTTTAATATTTGTGTGTTTTACGTTTATTTATTGTCGCTACTGGTTGCCTATATGAGCAGTTGAAACCGAGGTCTTGTGTCGGTGCTGTACACAGTGCACGTAAAGGAACCAGAGGAGATTCTGGAATGGGTCTCTCTCTGTATCATTGCACTTAATCATGTGCTCCGTAGAATATCATGTTTGCAGCACATTCTAAGACTGTAATCATGTGCTCCGTAGAACATCATGTTTGCAGCACATTCTAAGACCATAATCATGTGCTCCGTAGAACATCATGTTTGCAGCACATTCTAAGACTGTCATGATGTGCTCTCTAGAACATCATGTTTGCAGCACATTCTAAGACTGTAATCATGTGCTCCGTAGAACATCATGTTTGCAGCACATTCTAAGACCATAATCATGTGCTCCGTAGAACATCATGTTTGCAGCACATTCTAAGACTGTCATGATGTGCTCTCTAGAACATCATGTTTGCAGCACATTCTAAGACTGTAATCATGTGCTCTGTAGAACATCATGTTTGCAGCACATTCTAAGACTGTCATGATGTGCTCTCTAGAATATCATGTTTGCAGCACATTCTAAGACTGTAATCATGTGCTCTCTAGAATATCATGTTTGCAGCACATTCTAAGACTATAATCATGTGCTCTCTAGAACATCATGTTTGCAGCACATTCTAAGACTATAATCATGTGCTCTCTAGAACATCATGTTTGCAGCACATTCTAAGACTGTCATGATGTGCTCTCTAGAACATCATGTTTGCAGCACATTCTAAGACTGTAATCATGTGCTCCGTAGAACATCATGTTTGCAGCACATTCTAAGACTGTCATGATGTGCTCTAGAACATCATGTTTGCAGCACATTCTAAGACTGTCATGATGTGCTCTCTAGAATATCATGTTTGCAGCACATTCTAAGACTATAATCATGTGCTCTCTAGAACATCATGTTTGCAGCACATTCTAAGACTGTCATGATGTGCTCTCTAGAATATCATGTTTGCAGCACATTCTGTGTAAATGCTTTACGTTTATTTATTGTCGCTACTGTTTGCCTATATGAGCAGTTGAAACCGAGGTCTTGTGTCGGTGCTGTACACCGTGCACGTAAAGGAACCAGAGGAGATTCTGGAATGGGTCTCTCTCTGTATCATTGCACTTAATCATGTGCTCCGTAGAATATCATGTTTGCAGCACATTCTAAGACTGTCATGATGTGCTCTCTAGAATATCATGTTTGCAGCATATTCTGTGTAAATGCTTAATGTAACCGTAAAAACACTAGCCAAAATGTTCACGTTCATGTTTTTACTTTCATGGGTTAGGGCTGTCCGATTAGCGCAGTGGTTTTCACGCTCGCTTCTCACCAATGCAACCTGGGCTCAATCCTCCGACCTGAGAGTATGCGAGATGGTACGGTGGTCATCAGATCACTCTAATAATAAGTTGTTAAACCTTGTTTTGCAATCGTAAAACAAGCAAAAGTTTAAACTTTATATTCACCAGTAATATGACAGCAAAAAACGTGACACATTAATAAAGGTTCTGATTTTCTTTGCGTTTTTTCTAACACTGAGTACCAAACAATTAATAACGTGTAGTTACAGAATCTCGACTAACTGAACGCATCAAATAACGTGTAGTTATAGAATCTCGACTAACTGAACGCATCAAATAACTTGTAGTTACAGAATCTCGACTAACTGAATGCATCAAATAACGTGTAGTTACGGAATCTCGACTAACTGAATGCATCAAATAATGTGTAGTTACAGAATCTCGACTAACTGAACGCATCAAATAACATGTAGTTACAGAATCTCGACTAACTGAACACATCAAATAACGTGTAGTTACAGAATCTCGACTAACTGAATGCATCAATATAACGTGTAGTTACGGAATCTCGACTAACTGAACGCATCAAATAACGTGTAGTTACGGAATCTCGACTAACTGAACGCATCAAATAACGTGTAGTTACAGAATCTCGACTAACTGAATGCATCAAATAACGTGTAGTTATAGAATCTCGACTAACTGAACCTATCAAATAACATGTAGGTACAGAATCTCGACTAACTGAATGCATCAAATAACATGTAGTTACAGAATCTTGACTAACTGAATGCATCAAATAACATGTAGTTACGGAATCTCGACTAACTGAACGCATCAAATAACGTGTAGTTATGGAATCTCGACTAACTGAACGCATCAAATAACGTGTAGTTACAGAATCTCGACTAACTGAATGCATCAAATAACATGTAGTTACAGAATCTCGACTAACTGAATGCATCAAATAACATGTAGTTACGGAATCTCGACTAACAAATAACATGTAGTTACCGAATCTCGACTAACTGAACGCATCAAATAACGTGTAGTTACAGAATCTCGACTAACTGAATGCATCAAATAACATGTAGTTACCGAATCTCGACTAACTGAACGCATCAAATAACGTGTAGTTACAGAATCTCGACTAACTGAATGCATCAAATAACATGTAGTTACCGAATCTCGACTAACTGAACGCATCAAATAACGTGTAGTTACAGAATCTCGACTAACTGAATGCATCAAATAACATGTAGTTACCGAATCTCGACTAACTGAACGCATCAAATAACGTGTAGTTACAGAATCTCGACTAACTGAACGCATCAAATAACGTGTAGTTATGGAATCTCGACTAACTGAACGCATCAAATAACGTGTAGTTACAGAATCTCGACTAACTGAATGCATCAAATAACATGTAGTTACAGAATCTCGACTAACTGAATGCATCAAATAACATGTAGTTACGGAATCTCGACTAACAAATAACGTGTAGTTACCGAATCTCGACTAACTGAACGCATCAAATAACGTGTAGTTACAGAATCTCGACTAACTGAATGCATCAAATAACATGTAGTTACCGAATCTCGACTAACTGAACGCATCAAATAACGTGTAGTTACAGAATCTCGACTAACTGAATGCATCAAATAACATGTAGTTACCGAATCTCGACTAACTGAACGCATCAAATAACGTGTAGTTACAGAATCTCGACTAACTGAATGCATCAAATAACATGTAGTTACCGAATCTCGACTAACTGAACGCATCAAATAACGTGTAGTTACAGAATCTCGACTAACTGAATGCATCAAATAACATGTAGTTACAGAATCTCGACTAACTGAACGCATCAAATAACGTGTAGTTACAGAATCTCGACTAACTGAACGCATCAAATAATTTTCATTCGGTTTCATTCGGATTATATACACAAATAAGTTAATTGTGCATACGTTTTCGTTCCCCATAATTATGTAAATTTCTGTTTCATTTTTAATAACAGGCATTGAACCAAATAACTCTATATATTTATGCAGTCCGCCTCCGTGGTCGAGTGGTTAAGGTCGCTGACTTGTATACACTGATGGTCACGGGTTCGAGCCCCGCTCAGGCCGTGTCTCATTTATATGAAAAAGTTGGCAGTTTCTTACGGAGGTTGGTGCACCCAAGTACTGGTTAACCGCTGGAGCCTGCCCAGGAAAGGTGTTGTTAAGTAAACTGCCCGCCGGCGATATAGCCCAAAATGGTGCTGATGCAGGCGTAAAACCCGAAATATAATAATATATATTTATGCTTGGAATATTTGATTATTGTGTAGGTTGTATATCAAGTATGTACATTAACATTGTATGACTTCCGCAGTTGAATACAAGTACCATATTGATTCTAATAGGCATAGCCCCGCTGGAGCCCTTACGATTGTGCCCTTAGGCAAGGCATTTAAATTCCACGTTGCCTCGTGGCGATGGATTCCATCAGGAATGAGGTCTCGAGAGTGATTAATATAAGTTGTAAGAACTTGTTTTGCAATTGAGCTAAAATAAATGTGTATAAACTAAAATAAACTAATAGGCATGCATTGTGTAATAGATGCATCATATGTTGTTGCAAGCCTAAGGGCACAATTGTAATGGCTACAGCTGCGCTATCACAACTGTATTTGTCTCATAGAGTATTACCAAAGTGTTTTAGCAAGAAATCCATCCCAAGACTGTTTTGATGTACTCGTAAAATATAAAATCTAATTTAACCCATACTGTGCTGGAAACGAGTATATTCGTTTTTGCAAACAGCATAGAGCCAGTTCAGATGGCACAAGGTGCATAAGGTGCTATCTGATCAGGCTCTATGCTGTTTTGCTATTCGGATAGTGGAGCTAAAACACTTAGCTGCATGAATAGCAAACAACATAGATCCTGATCAGATGCGGCATTACACCGCGGCCAATCTGGATCTATGTTGTTTGCACTTCCAATTCATTCAGCATTTTAAGGGTTAATCTCATTTTTAATAGGATGGTCTTTATTAGTTAGCATATTTTATTAAAATTGCTGGTATTAAATAAACGTACATGTGAATACAGTGTAATTTTGTTTTCCTGTCTCATGTGGGCGTTACATTTATTTATCGCTGCTACTTGTTGCTCCGGAAGAGATGATTATGTTATGTAGGGGATTCCGTGGCCGAGTGATTGACATCGAAAATGCTGCTAACTTGTTGTGATTGATCAAATATGCAGTAAGGCATGACATATTGCTGAAAGTGTGTTTGACGTTTATTTATCGAGGATAGTGCAATGATACAGACAGATCCCCATTCCAGAGTATCCTCTGGTTCTTTTACATGCAACCACACAAGACCTCGGTTTAAAGTCCCATATAGACGAGGGATCGAATCTGCGTGTTAATATTATTAGGGTCAGACAGGTGATCGAATCTGTTATCCCTGGATTCGCCATCTGAACAGGAGTTTGACTTTAAGAAAGCTGCTGATTGAACGGTATTTGAATGAGAAGTCGTCCTTGATATTCAGATCTCGACTAGAAACTGATTCTACTAAATGTCTGGACGAATATTAGAATAATTACATTATTTATGCGGTGGTGGGGGGGGGGGGATATATTAAAATCTCTAAAATCCATACTTACACACAGATTAATGTCTGTGTTCACTAACACTGCATAAGACTTAGTATCATAAAGGTGTCATAGCTAATAACGATTTTGATAAAATATTTATTTTAGTTTACTTTAGCTTATGTAAAGACACTGTTTTAAACTATTGCTGGAGGTAGTGAACTATTACTGGAGGTAGTGAACTATTACTGGAGGTAGTGATCTATTACTGGAGGTAGTGAACTATTACTGGAGGTAGTGATATATTACTGGAGGTAGTGAACTATTACTGGAGGTAGTGATATATTACTGGAGGTAGTGAACTATTACTGGAGGTAGTGATATATTACTGGAGGTAGTGAACTATTACTGGAGGTAGTGAACTATTACTGGAGGTAGTGAACTATTACTGGAGGTAGTGATATATTACTGGAGGTAGTGAACTATTACTGGAGGTAGTGATATATTACTGGAGGCAGTGAACTATTACTGGAGGCAGTGAACTATTACTGGAGGTAGTGAACTATTACTGGAGGTAGTGATATATTACTGGAGGTAGTGAACTATTACTGGAGGTAGTGATATATTACTGGAGGTAGTGAACTATTACTGGAGGTAGTGAACTATTACTGGAGGTAGTGATATATTACTGGAGGTAGTGAACTATTACTGGAGGTAGTGAACTATTACTGGATGCAGGGAACTATTACTGGAGGTAGTGAACTATTACTGGAGGTAGTGAACTATTACTGGAGGTAGTGAACTATTACTGGAGGTAGTGATATATTACTGGAGGCAGTGAACTATTACTGGAGGCAGTGAACTATTACTGGAGGTAGTGAACTATTACTGGAGGTAGTGATATATTACTGGAGGCAGTGAACTATTACTGGAGGCAGTGATATATTACTGGAGGTAGTGATATATTACTGGAGGCAGTGAACTATTACTGGAGGTAGTGAACTATTACTGGAGGTAGTGATATATTACTGGAGGTAGTGAACTATTACTGGAGGTAGTGATCTATTACTGGAGGCAGTGATATATTACTGGAGGCAGTGAACTATTACTGGAGGTAGTGATATATTACTGGAGGTAGTGCACTATTACTGGAGGTAGTGATATATTACTGGAGGCAGTGAACTATTACTGGAGGCAGTGATATATTACTGGAGGTAGTGAACTATTACTGGAGGTAGTGATCTATTACTGGAGGTAGTGAACTATTACTGGAGGCAGTGAACTATTACTGGAGGCAGTGATATATTACTGGAGGTAGTGAACTATTACTGGATGCAGGGAACTATTACTGGAGGCAGTGATATATTACTGGATGCAGGGAACTATTACTGGAGGCAGTGAACTATTACTGGAGGCAGTGAACTATTACTGGAGGCAGTGAACTATTACTGGAGGCAGTGATATATTACTGGAGGCAGTGAACTATTACTGGAGGCAGTGATCTATTACTGGAGGCAGTGAACTATTACTGGAGGCAGTGAACTATTACTGGAGGTAGTGATCTATTACTGGAGGTAGTGATATATTACTGGAGGCAGTGATATATTACTGGAGGTAGTGAACTATTACTGGAGGTAGTGAACTATTACTGGATGCAGTGAACTATTACTGGAGGCAGTGAACTATTACTGGAGGTAGTGAACTATTACTGGAGGCAGTGAACTATTACTGGAGGTAGTGAACTAATACTGGAGGCAGTGAACTATTACTGGAGGTAGTGAACTATTACTGGAGGCAGTGAACTATTACTGGAGGCAGTGATCTATTACTGGAGGTAGTGATATATTACTGGAGGTAGTGAACTATTACTGGAGGTAGTGAACTATTACTGGAGGCAGTGAACTATTACTGGAGGCAGTGATCTATTACTGGAGGTAGTGAACTATTACTGGAGGTAGTGATATATTACTGGAGGTAGTGAACTATTACTGGAGGTAGTGAACTATTACTGGAGGTAGTGAACTATTACTGGAGGTAGTGAACTATTACTGGAGGCAGTGAACTATTACTGGAGGTAGTGATATATTACTGGAGGTAGTGAACTATTACTGGAGGTAGTGATCTATTACTGGAGGCAGTGAACTATTACTGGAGGTAGTGAACTATTACTGGAGGTAGTGATCTATTACTGGAGGTAGTGATATATTACTGGAGGTAGTGAACTATTACTGGAGGTAGTGTACTATTACTGGAGGTAGTGATATATTACTGGAGGCAGTGAACTATTACTGGAGGCAGTGATCTATTACTGGAGGTAGTGATATATTACTGGAGGTAGTGAACTATTACTGGAGGTAGTGAACTATTACTGGAGGTAGTGAACTATTACTGGAGGTAGTGATATATTACTGGAGGCAGTGAACTATTACTGGAGGTAGTGATATATTACTGGAGGTAGTGAACTATTACTGGAGGCAGTGATATATTACTGGAGGCAGTGATATATTACTGGAGGTAGTGAACTATTACTGGAGGTAGTGAACTATTACTGGATGCAGGGAACTATTACAAGTACTTTATAAGACAACATTTAGATTTTCAGCCACATTTGAAAAAGGTATGAATATAAATGCAGTTGCTAATAATTCACAATAATGTTAATCGCATTATCACTGGGTCATACTGATATATTGAATGTATTATATGTTACCTCACAAACAAATGGGTTACAACTTTAGTGGCTAGAAAAACAATAGGAACAATGGAGCAACAATGTAGTGTTTGCTCTCATGTTTCCTATAAACAGGTCTAGAGTAATTATGGATCTAAACACAGACTGGTAACCCAGGGATCACAGGTTCTGACCCTAATAAAATTAACAGTCTTTCAGTTGGGACTTTAAACCGAGAACCAGAGGAGTCTGTCTGTATCATTGCACTATCCTCCAAACATTTAAAATGACTAATCTCTTCAGGAGGCGTCGCTCCTATGGGCAACCGGTAGCGACGATAAATAAACGTAAAACACACACAATGGATCTATAAACTACAGGAAAACTACATCTGAAAATATCGATATATCTATTAATCTTTATTTTTTTTACAACGATTGCGAAAGAAGCTTTAACAACTTATGTTAATCACTCTGGTTTGCGCAGATGACAGCACAAATCACAAGTCATTCGAAATATCTATTCCAAGTCTTAATGTTATAGGTACATTTTTCAATGGAAATTTACAATTTTCTAGTGTGTATTTTTTCCAGATAGAGGGAAACCTCTGCAAATCGGACCCTCTCAAAACTGAATATACCTAAAACTGGACGTTTTTGGAAGTCGCCAACTGTGTTTTCTTACATAAATACTCTGAAATCCAGAACCTCTAAAATCCGGAAAACAAACGATAAATTGGCATAATTTGGGTACAGTTTGGTCTAATTTCACCGCTCAAAACTGGAATGACTTATTGGCGACATGTATCACCATTAATAATAAACCAAAGGGTGTTGAATTTATGGGTACATTCCACCACTTGTCTGCTAAATATTAACATCTGTTGACAACATTTTTTCCCATTTACTGTATTATGGCACGGTTTAACTGTGGGCGGTTTAACTGTGGGCGTGTGATAATCACACGAGATTAGAAGCCGTTGGACTGATTGACGTCTACAGCAATTACCTCTCGTGTACTGTTAATTTGTTTGCGATTATGTTATAATTATGTGTGGATTACTATCGGCAATTATATGAATAACGGATTTTGTTTAATTTTGATGCAACCGTTTGGTCACCTTACTTACCCCTTTGAGTGCTAGCGGCAGATAACATCACTTTTGCAAACAGCATTTTGCTGTTTGCTATTCGGATAGTGGAGCTAATAAAACATTTAGCTGAATAGCAAACAACATAGATCCTGATTAGATGTGGCATTACGCCTTGGCTGATCAGGATCTATGTTGTTTGCAAATGATTTTTATTTACTCAGCAGGTAAAGGGTTAATTAATCCAGTCACACAAGATAATTAAGATTTTCTGGAATTTGTTTTTAAAAAATAATAATCTAAGAACTACTGTAGTCCTTTGTATATAGGTCCCTATGGAGTTTTAACCCTTTCCCTCATAGAAGCACCTCTTGACACCATTATCAATATGACATACATTGACAATGTAGTAGCCAAACCAATGTTCATAAACCCTTTCCCTGATAGAAGCACCTCTTGACACCATTATCAATATGACATACATTGACAATGTAGTAGCCCAACTAATGTTCATAATAAAGGCCAGAATCTTGTGTAATCCCAGTAATATCTATGGAGGTGGGATAGATATGGTAACTACTTATCCACTGTATGATAGATAAATGGCTGCCGTTTGTATGGAGATATAATAGTATATTAACCTAAATCTCCTAAAAAGAAGCTAAATATTTCATGTACAAGACGCATCTGATCTTAGAACAAAGAAATTGATCAACTAGTGAAAATGGAAGATATTAAATGCCAAAAAATAGAATATTTTGTGATTTGTAAAGATTACAAAATCGTGATACTGACATTTTAGGGTATAAGACCACTAAATAAGAATGTTTGGATATGACTGTGTCAGTAAGTTGAGTAAATCTTGGATTAAAGTATCTTAATTTCTCATCAATGTCTCAAAATTCTCATTCTTAATACCTTCTGAGAGTTCTCATAATTAGTGGCACGTTTTGCAAACATCAAACTCTGTAATTGGTTGTTTGCAAAACGTGCTAAAGGGGTTTATTGTGAAACAGTCATAACTTGGCTTTCGATAAAAAAAAAATGTTTATGATGACTATTCTGCATCACTCTGATTGTTTTATCATAAATGAAATAATAGCTTTAAATTTGAATGATTTCCAAACTTACTGTGTCTTAGTCGCTACGAAATCTGGGAAAAGTACGGAAGCGTACAGAACTTAGATAAACATTTAACATTTAATAAAGATTTATTTCCCTTTGTTGCAAAATATGCCATTTGTACTTGTTGAGTCACGTCAAAATGGGATTGAGCTCTCAGCTGAAGAATAAGATGCAGCAGACTTTTGGACAATATTTTGGATGAAAAAACGTGCGTCTTATGTATACACGATTACGGTAGCTATTTTCAAAAATATTCCCATCATTTTCTGTATGTTTCAATCATGTCACAACCGCCATCGAAACGTCTAAATTAACCTGATTAGACAATCGGAACCAGAACCAAAACCAATAATTACACTGTGATTTTTCTACCAATTTAAATTCCTCACGATTTTTTGTTAGAATTTATGACATTTTAGGGAAATCGGTGTCGGTCCTTCATCTGAAATGAGTTTTATTCTGAATATTAACAATACTATGAAAATGAATGTTGTTTATGTGCTGTTGAGATATATGTGTATACATAATGGCTGATAATAAAACACTTTTAGTATTGTTGTTTGTAAAATAAAAGAAGACTTATGTAACATAAATATTCAATGTTTACAGGTGATATGCAGAAATTTCTGTTATTGTTAGCTCATGGCATTTTAGCAATGAGTGTCTGGCACTTTACTAATGATCCGGTGAGGGGTGGGCGTGGGGAGCCTTTTCAGTCAAGAATTAACATTCAATAAAGTAGTGTATAGCAAATTTACAAAGATGCAGGGACAAATAAGATATCTTGAAAAAGAAATGTAGTAAGATTTATAATATATTATGAGACACTGGCAGGATCATTGTTGCAGTGTGACAGAGGATGGTGCAGTGTGACAGAGGATGGTGCAGTGTGACAGAGGATGGTGCAGTGTGACAGAGGATGGTGCAGTGTGACAGAGGATGGTGCAGTGTGACAGAGGATGGTGCAGTGTGACAGAGGATGGTACAGAGTGACAGAGGATGGTGCAGTGTGACAGAGGATGGTACAGAGTGACAGAGGATGGTGCAGTGTGACAGAGGATGGTGCAGTGTGACAGAGGAATGGTGCAGTGTGACAGAGGATGGTGCAGTGTGATAGAGGATGGTGCACAGTGACAAGATGGTGCAGTGTGACAGAGGATGGTGCAGTGTGACAGAGGATGGTGCAGTATGACAGGATGGTGCAGAGTGACATAGGATTGTGGATGGTGCAGAGTGATGGAGGATGGTGCAGAGTGACAGAAAATTCTGCAGAGGATGGTGCAGAGTGACAGATGATGGTGCAGAGTGACAGAGGATGGTGCAGAGTGACAGATGATGGTGCAGAGTGACAGAGGATGGTGCATAGTGACAGAGGATGGTGCAGAGTGACAGAGGATGGCACATAGTGACAGAGGATGGCACAGAGTGACAGAGGATGGTGCAGAGTGACAGAGGATGGTGCAGCATGACAGAGGATGGTGCAGTTCGATAGCGGATGGCGCAGAGTGACAGAGGATGGTGCAGAGTGACAGAGGATGGTGCAGTGCGATAGAGGATGGCGCAGAGTGACAGAGGATGGTGCAGAGTGACAGAGGATGGTGCAGAGTGGCAGAGTGACAGAGGATGGTGCAGAGTGACAGAGGGTGGCACAGAGTGACAGAGGATGGTGCAGAGTGACAGAGGATGGCACATAGTGACAGAGGATGGTGCAGAGTGACTCTTGCACCTACTCTATATATTGTTGCGTGGGCCGAGTATTCAAACAATATTACTCATACACACACCATGCATAACCAACCACCTTGTGTATTCGTTAACAATAATCTCAAACATCATCATCAGCATCAGCATCACCACCACCATAGAATAAAAGAGAGAGAGAGAGCAATTAAGCCATTTAATTAAGTATCTGTATTTGGGAGAATATCTGTTGTGTATGGACATATGATCCCCCCTTGTTATATGTTACTTGATTAAACATAATCCCTCCCGAAAAAACTTCATACTACTGTGGCACGCCTATTTAGATCTATCATAGACAGTATTTCAGGCATAATCATAATGTCATCTGACAGCAACTTTTGGGCAGCTTTATCAAGATGAAATTGAATTGTTCATGTTGTAGAATCAATCCTGTCAGAAAGAGTGGTCTGGAAACAGAACCAATTTATGAGATAAAATCCAGCAATTACATCAGCAAGGGTGCTAGAAAGAGAATGGTGTCACTGATTGCTTGTGGCAGATTGTTTTTATTCATTTCCACTGTATTTAGGAGCATAATGTTGCTTGTAATAACTCTAGCCCTGCCTCTAAGCACTAATTCCCTGAACACTAACCTGCTAAACAATAACCCTGCAGAACAATAACTCTGCCAAACAATAGCCCTGCCTCTCAGCACTAATTCTCTGAACACTAACCTGCTAAACAGTAACCCCGCAGAACAATAACTCTGCCAAACAATAGCCCTGCCTCTAAGCACTAATTCTCTGAACACTAACCTGCTAAACAGTAACCCCGCAGAACAATAACTCTGCCAAACAATAGCCCTGCCTCTAAGCACTAATTCTCTGAACACTAACCTGCTAAACAATAACCCCGCAGAACAATAACTCTGCCAAACAATAGCCCTGCCTCTAAGCACTAATTCTCTGAACACTAACCTGCCAAACAGTAACCCCACAGAACAATAACTCTGCTAAACAATAACCCTGCAGAACAATAACTCTGCCAAACAATAGCCCTGCCTCTAAGCACTAATTCTCTGAACACTAACCTGCTAAACAATAACCCCACAGAACAAGAACTCTGCCAAACAATAACCCCACAGAACAATAAGTCTGCCAAACAATAACCCCTCAGAACATTAACTCTGCCAAACAATAACCCCACAGAACATTAACCCTGCCAAACAATAACCCCACAGAACATTAACCCTGCCAAACAATAACCCCACAGAACAATAACTCTTCCAAACAATAACCCCACAGAACAATAACTCTGCCAAACAATAACCCTGCAGAACATTAAACCTGCCAATTTAAAAGTGTTGCTGTATAGATAAGAGTACAATGTTGAGTACAAGCATTAACAGTGGCTTATTTTACGCCGGCTAGCTATAAGGCCCTAATTATTATTCATACTGGCCAACTGACTTGAACCACACAGTGAGTTGTAGTCATATATCACAACATGACGGCGATCATTCTAACGTGTAGCTGTTGGGACTAACCATTTCTAAAATGGTTGTCGTCTTGTAATTGTATTCATTACAAGTCAAAGTATAAACCAAAGTGTTTCAGAAAAATACATCCAACATAAAACATTTCTAATTTATAGTCTATTATTGGATTCTATGCTAAGCGTGCTTTACTGTCGGTTAGAGATAATTTAAATCAGATTAGTCTAAAAATAAATATGTATAAGCACTAATGTGAGATATCGGTAAATCTGTACCATAAATGCTGTTATTCATGATTCACGCGTTGAGTTCATATTATTTCGTTATGTTAACAAACTTGCACTGTTTGCTTATTATTTGAAATACTCAGATTATGTATCAATAATTTGGGGTCAATACACACACCATAGGAAATTACATTCAGTTGAAATGTTCGTCTTTCACCGATGTAGTGTCGATTTAAGCTGAACATTTTGGTTGTTGAGGAATGGTTTACTTTCACCGATGTATAGTGTCACTTTAAGCTGAACATTTTGGTTGTTGAGGAATGGTTTCCTTTCACCGATGTATAGTATCACTTTAAGCTGAACATTTTGGTTGTTGAGGAATGGTTTACTTTCACCGATGTATAGTATCACTTTAAGCTGAACATTTTGGTTGTTGAGGAATGGTTTACTTTCACCGATGTATAGTGTCACTTTAAGCTAAACATTTTGGTTGTTGAGGAATGGTTTCCTTTCACCGATGTATAGTGTCACTTTAAGCTAAACATTTTGGTTGTTGAGGAATGGTTTACTTTCACCGATGTATAGTATCACTTTAAGCTAAACATTTTGGTTGTTGAGGAATGGTTTACTTTCACCGATGTATAGTATCACTTTAAGCTGAACATTTTGGTTGTTGAGGAATGGTTTACTTTCACCGATGTATAGTATCACTTTAAGCTAAACATTTTGGTTGTTGAGGAATGGTTTACTTTCACCGATGTATAGTATCACTTTAAGCTAAGTATTTTGGTTGTTGAGGAATGGTTTACATTCACTGATGTATAGTATCACTTTAAGCTAAACATTTTGGTTGTTGAGGAATGGTTTACTTGACATTCATGTTTTGATCTCCTTGTGCTGCATGTTCAGACTGATGTATAATTTGTCATAATAAATTAGATGCTTGTACAAGCTGCCATGTTTTACTGCTGCCTCAGGATTGCCTGCCTGCTAGCTGTGGAAAGATATCCATTGGCAAGCCTTTTAATCATCCATTTTGTTTGTATATAATGCTTAATCATACTGAAAGAAATTATGATTGTATAAACACTCTGGATGAATTAGTATGTACAATGGTTCTACCACACGTTTTTGCCCGGTTTCATGTAATTCGTCTTCTGATATTACCTGTACTCAACAACTGTTCCCACCTACAAAGTGTTTAACAACTGTTTTTAGCAAAAATAGTGCAGTGGAAAAATACATCCTGAGTATAAAAAGCTTCATTTCTAAGAGGAATAATTGACTGGAAACCATTTAGAAGACAATTAAGTGTGTGACTCTGCCACTGGTTCCTGGCAGCTGCTTTGAGTGTTTATATATATATAGCTCATCCTCCCTTGGTTTAGGTTGTAACTTATCCTTAAAGACATTGGGCCCACCTAGATTATGGACAAGTTTGGCAGGTGAACTTACAGCAATGCATGGGTTTTACTGTTATATTACCTGTCAATACTAGTAACAAATTGAGGCCCAGGCAGAGTTATTGATAATCAATTAATTGTTAAGATAAATATGATATATATAAACCCCCATAAAGTTATGTTGTAAAATTAATCTGCCAGGTGGGAGGGGCTCAAAATATGCACAGCTAATATTATAGCCAGTTAGAACAGTTATGAGTGAGTTTATCATGTAGCACGAGGAAAGCAATCATAAGTAGTATATATACTGTTCCTTTCATCCGCGTACATCACTGTAACATCGTATGTCATTCAGATTAGGTGTTTCTCCATATGCTATGTCATAACTTATTCTACATCATACACCACCATTCAAACTAAGAATATACTTAGAGTGTGGAGAGTCCGCCTCCGTGGTCGAGTGGTTACGGTCGCTGACTTGTATACCACTGTAACCTATCATCACTGATGGTCACGGGTTCAAGCCCCGCTCAGACCGTGTCTGATTTATATGAAAAAGTTGGCAGTTTCTTACGGAGGTTGGTGCACCCAAGTACTGGTGAACTGCTGGAGCCTGCCCAGGAAAGGTGTTGTTAGGTAAACTGCCCGCCGGCGATATAGCCCAAAATGGTGCTGATGCAGGCGTAAAACCCGAAATATAACATAAGAGTGTGGAGCATGCACGCCTTTCATGGGATTGAGTGTGGAGCATGCATGCCTTTCATGGGATTGAGTGTGGAGCATGCCTTTCATGGGATTGAGTGTGGAGCATGCATGCCTTTCATGGGATTGAGTGTGGAGCATGCACGCCTTTCATGGGATTGAGTGTGGAGCATGCCTTTCATGGGATTGAGTGTGGAGCATGCCTTTCATGGGATTGAGTGTGGAGCATGCCTTTCATGGGATTGAGTGTGGAGCATGCACGCCTTTCATGGGATTGAGTGTGGAGCATGCATGCCTTTCATGGGATTGAGTGTGGAGCATGCCTTTCATGGGATTGAGTGTGGAGCACGCCTTTCATGGGATTCTGGAAAGTTTCAAACTACAAGTTAACTAACACAATAATAAATGAGAAATGGAAATTTAGCATCTCCTACTACCTTAAAAGTTTAAACTTTATTTATTTTACAATGATTGCGAAGCAAGTTTTTAACAACTTATATTAATCGCTCTCGTTGGCGCGGATGAAAGCGTATATGTGATCATTCATGTGGGAGGAGTACCCAGAGAAAACCCACGTGTCCGATCTGGTGACCACCGTACTATCTCACATATTTCTCAGTCCGAGGATCGAACCCGGGTTGCATTGGTGAGAAGCGAACACGCTAACCACTGCGCTAATCGGACAGTCTGCTGCCTTGCAGGGTACGTTATGTTTTCTTCTGAAATTCAATAATATATTAATACACAATCACACAATCAATTCAATTCCTATACATAAATGAAGGAAATTATCAATTTTATATGGTAAGATCTTGTTATACAAGTGTTTTAAGTAAGATATAAACCTCATACAGATCTAATATGTATAATATTGACATTTTGTTTGGCGCTACGTGCCTCACACAGTCCAATATTTTTCATATTGGATCGTTTTCGGTGCTTGTATCCTATACATAGTACCGGTAGTTGCAATGAATGAGTGCCAACTCTACTGTATGCTCGGCCATATGTCGACCTCGGTCATTAGTCGAGGTTGTACTGGAAGCTAGAAAATGTGTACCATACATACTCGCCTATAAGACAGGATTTTTATCACCAGATTATGTTCTCAAAGTTGCTTCCCATCTTAAAAATGAGCGATAAAAATAATTTTAACAAGAAAAACTATTACATATAAATATGTAGGGCGAAATGAAGGGCGATTGAAAACTCACTCTGCATAATACACACTCTGATAGTGTATTGAGTGACTGTATATAAATTATAAAGTGCATACTTTGGTAATTAAATGCAAACATGTTGATAATAACATGAAACCCTGTCCAGCATAATAGTATATACCACATCCCTGCTGGAACATCCGCGCTTCATATGGGAACCAATTATTGTTGCAGATTTTCAACTGCGTAAATAGATTGACCTGGCCATTTCCAGCTCAAGCCTGTATTTCTATGCGCACACCAGTGAAAGCTTGGAACTAGTTCCCTGAAAACAATTGGATAATTTTAATACCTATAATACGAATACATATCAGTAATACTTATCATCACATAAATTCCCATTCGTCCAGAAAATCTGTTTGTTCCGATTAGATAAGCAGGCCTCGACAATTTTTTAATTTCTTACTCGTCCCACTGGGCGAGTGATGCCACTGTTCCACTCGTCCAGATTGGACTATCACTCGTCCCATGTATTTTAGGAAAATTAAAAATCGTCGGAATTGCACTTTAATTTATTAATAAATGCAATTATGTGGCAGCATAAACACATTAAAATATCCTCGGTGATTTCCCATTACCACGCCTGGTAATCATTCCGAAGAAAGTAAAACGGATATTATTTTATTTTGTTCCTTCGATTTATATTGGATATTTAGCTGAAATTTTCACTCGTCCGACTGGGCAAGCGACTTGGAATTTCTACTCGTACAGATCGAAAAGTCACTCGTAAATACGAGCGGACGAGTGGGTTTGTCGAGCCCTGGATAAGTGATGACTTTTATATTGAAATAACTAAGAGGGTGTAACAAATGCATCCTCTTTCATAGCTCTGTCAAATGTATTGTTGTGCGTGCATCAGTGCATCTCTTTATGATTTGGCTTGGCCATAATCGACAGTGTTCATTAGATTTGTTTGTTCTCTTACGTGACCATACCGTCGCCTTAATAAAATAACAACATAAACACAATTAACATTTCAAATTGTTATTTGATTTACGTTTCCGTGAGCACTTGCGAGACGCAACATGAAACCAACATGATACATATAAATTATAACATACTATATTTCAAAGACAATATTAATAGAAATCACCACCACTAACGCATCTCCATAATGCCTCTAGTTTATACTGTAACATTGGTTACATGTATATCATTTTCTATTTCTCAGTTTAATATGTTGATCTGTAATACACTGTACCAATCATAGGGGTTTGTTAATATTAAGAAAAATAAAAATTCAACAGTCCGCTCAGTTGGGTCTCGCAAAGCTGAATGACAATACCACGGTAATCCATGCGCTATAATAATAGCGCGAAAATCATTTACCTGTGACTATCTTACACACAAGAGAAAATAGTTTTCTTTTAATTCGTGAACTCAAACTCAGAAAACTATATGTCTTTACTTCTGAGTGGTTTCCATTTTATCTACCCGTCTTATGCACGGGTCTATGCAAAATACTACTGATTTAAGGCCAAAGTTGGGGGTCGTCTTATAAACGAGATCGTGTTATAGACGAGTAAGTACGGTATTCTACATACACTCTATCATAAATCTTTCCGAAGAAACTTTCTCTGCCTTAAGATCTCTCAAGTCATGATCAATAAATTGGTGAGATTTACCATCAAAGTAATTTACAATGATAAGAACACAGGGTTGGTTTATTGTTCTACTGTTGTTAGTGACTACTCTCATCATAGGTGGGCAGCACATTTTAGATTATCTTATTTACAAGCAAATGTGTGTGTTTTACGTTTATTTACTACTGGTTGCCCATATGCCTCCTGAAGAGATTAGTCATTTTAGATTTTTGGAGTGTAGTGCAATGATACAGAGACCCATTCCAGAGCCTCCTCTGGTTCTTTAACATGCACGGTGTAAAGCACCGACACGAGACCTCGGTTTAACGTCCCATCTGAAAGACTGTTAATTTTATTAGAATCAGACGGGGGATCGAACCTGCGATCCCTGGATTACCAGTCCAGCGCGTTACCACTGGACTACAGATCCGTCTGTTACACATACAAGAAAATACGTAGGTAAGGTCAACTTATAGCTGAATATATTGATTGATATTTTCTTAATTAACTGTAATGGATTGACCAATGATTTGCTTAATTAACTGTAGGATTGACCAATGGTTTGCTTAATTAATTAACTGTAGGATTGACCAATGGTTTGCTTAATTAACTGTAGGATTGACCCCAATGGTTTGCTTAATTAATTAACTGTAGGATTGACCAATGGTTTGCTTAATTAACTGTAGGATTGACCAATGGTTTGCTTAATTAACTGTAGGATTGACCAATGGTTTGCTTAATTAACTGGAGGATTGACCAATGGTTTGCTTAATTAACTGTAGGATTGACCGCAATGGTTTGCTTAATTAACTGTAGGAGACCAATGGTTTGCTTAATTAACTGTAGGATTGACCAATGATTTGCTTAATTAACTGTAGGATTGACCAATGATTTGCTTAATTAACTGTAGGATTGACCAATGGTTTGCTTAATTAACTGTAGGATTGACCAATGGTTTGCTTAATTAACTGTAGGATTGACCAATGATTTGCTTAATTAACTGGAGGATTGACCAATGATTTGCTTAATGAACTAAAATGGATGGACCAATGTTTTTATTAATTAGCTGAAGTTGATTGACCACCAATGTTTTTCTTAATTAGCTAAAGTTAATTGACCAGTATCTTTCCTGAAGCTAGGACTAATGTTGACATAACTTGTTGTCCCACCCATTATGCCTGTATTTCCTTATTTATGTAAATTAATAGCTTGTAAAACAGTGTGTGGTTACATATGTACATTCAATGACATCAGTAGAGCTTGTGGTGAGCCACATTAAATTCAATACCACTGGGAAAACGAATGTCCTTTATCTATAATTTGGTATGAAAATCCCAATCCGCCGAATGTTCCTGTTATTGCATTATATGATAGCACACACCAGGCTGTGTGTATGTGTTTTACGTTTATTTATGGTCTCTACCAGTTGCTCATATGAGCGATGCCTCCTGAAGAGATTAGTCATTTTAGAGTTTTGGAGGATAGTGCTATGATACAGACAAAGACCCATTCCATTTCATAATCTCCTCTGGTTCTTCTACGTGCACTGTGTAAAGCACTGACACGATACCTTGGTTTAAAGTCCCAACTGAAAGACTGTTTATTTTATTAGGGTTTGACAGGGGGGGTGTCGATCGAACCTGCAATCTCTGGATTACCAGGCTGGTCAGAAGAGTCAAACTACTTATACTTTGCAATTGCTATTATTAATAACGGGAGAATGTCCGAGAAATGTCCGTTTGTCCTAAAAGATTGCTGGTTTTTGGCTAATAAAGACTAAAGTAATGTATGGCCAAGGCATTGTAAATGGATTGGGAATATAGAGTTAATGTTGGTGGAAGTGTCTGGGGGAGTCATTACTCTGCCCTGTCTGATTGGGAGCAGTCGGTACTTGTCATGTAAGACAATCTAATTATTCTTGTGAATGGATTTGTGTCATATAGGCATGAACCATACACACCAATCTATTGATGGTTCCCCAGAATATTTTGGTGTCCTTGGTGATAAGCAAATTAGATAACTAGCTGGATATCACATGAGCTGATTGTGTAAAGGAGAGTCTACTGTAGTTCTCCTAAAAAAATGAGCACTTGAAAGTTGTTTGATTTAATAAGGGTGAACAGTTTACGATAGCTTTTCTAATAAGGGCATTTGTTTTATTTAATAAGGAAGGAACCAAACCGTTTACTGTTGTTCTCCCAAATAGAAGCATATGTTTGATATAATTATGATCGAGGAAACAGTTTACTGTAGTTTTCTTAATAAGGAGCATGTGTTTGATTTCATAACGATGACACTTTTATTGTAGTTTTCCCAAAAAGGAGCACTTGTTTGATTTAATAAAGGAGGAACAACTTACTGTAGTTTTCCTAAAAAGCAGCATTTGTTTGATTTGATAGAGGACACAGTTTACTGTAGTTTACTGTAGTTCTCATAAAAAGGAGAGCTTGTTTGATTTGATAGAGGATACAGTTTACTGTAGTTTACTGTAGTTCTCATTAAAAGGAGTGCTTGTTTGATTTGATAGAGGACACAGTTTACTGTAGTTCTCATAAAAAGGAGAGCTTGTTTGATTTGATTAGGAAGAAACGGTGTACTTACTGTAGTTCTCATAAAAAGGAGAGCTTGTTTGATTTGATAGAGGATACAGTTTACTGTAGTTTACTGTAGTTCTCATTAAAAGGAGTGCTTGTTTGATTTAATAAGGATGAAACAGTTTACTGAAGTTCTCCTAAAAATGGAGCACTTGTTTGATTTAATAAAGAAGGAACAATTTATTGTAGCTTTCCTAATAAGGAGGGCTTGGTTTGATTTAATCAGGAGGAGATAGTTTACTGTAGTTTTCCTAATATTAGCACTTGATTGATTTAGGATGAAACAGTTTACTGTAGTTGTCCTAATAATGAGCTCTTGTTTGATTTAAGAAGGATGAAACAGTTTACTGTAGTTTTGCTAATAATGAGCTCTTGTTTGATTTAATAAGGAGCAAACAGTTTACTGTAGTTGTCCTAATAATGAGCTCTTGTTTGATTTAATAAGGATGAAGCAGTTTACTGTAGTTTTCCTAATAAGGAGCTCTTATTTGATTTAATAAGGACGAAACACTTTTACTGTAGTTTTCCTAATAATGAGCTCTTGTTTGATTTAATAAGGATGAAACAGTTTACTGTAGTTTTCCTAATAAGGAGCTCTTATTTGATTTAATAAGGAGCAAACAGTTTACTGTAGTTTTCCTAATAATGAGCTCTTGTTTGATTTATTAAGGATGAAACAGTTTACTGTAGTTTTCCTAATAAGGAGCTCTTATTTGATTTAATAAGGAGCAAACAGTTTACTGTAGTTTTCCTAATAATGAGCTCTTGTTTGATTTATTAAGGATGAAACAGTTTACTGTAGTTTTCCTAATAAGGAGCTCTTATTTGATTTAATAAGGAGCAAACAGTTTACTGTAGTTTTCCTAATAATGAGCTCTTGTTTGATTTATTAAGGATGAAACAGTTTACTGTAGTTTTCCTAATAAGGAGCTCTTATTTGATTTAATAAGGAGCAAACAGTTTATTGTAGTTTTACTAAAAGCCTTTTTTGATTTAATAAGGTTGATTTAATAAGGTTGATTTAATAAGGTTGATTTAATAAGACGGAAACACTTTATTGTAGTTTATGTTCCGCAATCAGTTACGGTATAAAATTATTATTGTTATCGACATTTTGATTAATTGTTAAGCATTCAATGTGAACATATACATTGCAAACTGATAGCAAGAACCACTGACGGATCTGTAGTCCAGTGGTAACACGCTGGACTGGTAATCCAGGGATCGCAGGTTTGATCCCCCGTCTGACCATAATTAAATTAAACAGTCTTTCAGATTGGACTTTAAACCGAGGTCTTGTGTCAGTGCTGTACATCGTGCACGTAAAAGTACCAGAGGAGACTCTGGAATGGGTCTCTGTCTGTATTATTGCATTATCCTCCAAAAATCTAAAATGACTAGTCTCTTCAGGAGGTGTCGCTCATATATTATAGGCAACCGGTAGCGATGATAAATAAACATAAAACACACTAACACAAAAACCACTTGGTGTTGGCCAGTCAAGACACTTAATTCAGCATTGTCTCTTTTAACTCCATCATTTCTAACTCCATCACATCTAACTCCATCACTTCTAACTCCATTACTTACAACTCCATTACTTCTAACTCCATTACTTCTAACTCCATTACTTACAACTCCATCACTTCTAACTCCATCACTTCTAACTCCATTACTTCTAACTCCATTACTTCTAACTCCATTACTTACAACTCCATCACTTCTAACTCCATTACTTCTAACTCCATTACTTCTAACTCCATTACTTCTAACTCCATTACTTCTAACTCCATTACTTCTAACTCCATCACTTCTAACTCCATTACTTACAACTCCATCACTTCTAACTCCATTACTTCTAACTCCATCACATCTAACTCCATTACTTACAACTCCATCACTTCTAACTCCATTACTTCTAACTCCATCACATCTAACTCCATCACATCTAACTCCATCACTTCTAACTCCATTACTTACAACTCCATCACTTCTAACTCCATTACTTCTAACTCCATTACTTACAACTCCATCACTTCTAACTCCATTACTTCTAACTCCATTACTTCTAACTCCATCACTTCTAACTCCATCACTTCTAACTCCATCACTTCTAACTCCATCACTTCTAACTCCACCACTTCTAACTCCACCACTTCTAACTCCACCACTTCTAACTCCACCACTTCTAACTCCACCACTTCTAACTCCACCACTTCTAACTCCATCACTTCTAACTCCATCACTTCTAACTCCATCACTTCTAACTCCACCACTTCTAACTCCATCACTTCCAACTTGATCACATCACTTCTAACTCCATCCTCCACCACTTCTAACTCCATTACTTCTAACTCCATCACTTCTAACTCCATTACTTCTAGCTCCATCACTTCTAACTCCATCACATTAAATGAAGGTTGTAAGAACTTGTTTCACAATCAAACTGAAAATAGTTTTTGTGTTCACTCCACAACTCTTGAAACACTGGATGACTTTAACCCTTAGTGTGCTGGAAATGTGTATATGCGTTTTTGCAAGCAACATAGAGCCAGACTGATCAGGCTCTATGCTGTTTGCTATTCGAATAGTGGAGCTAAAACATTAATTAATAGCAAACAACATAGATCCTGATCAGTCGTGGCTGATTTGGATCTATGTTGTTTGCACATTCCTTCCAATTTATTCAGCATTTTAAGGGGACAAATGTTGAACATATCGAGACAATTTGTAGAGCATAGGTTTCAGCCATGTCGGTGAATGTCACACTTAGAACTCAATCTTAATGGCTGCAGTTGGGCGCACATCGTAATGGCTACAGCTGGGTGCGAACTCCGGGCCTTTCGCACCTGAAGCGAATGCGCTACCACTGCACTATTACTACTTCCACAAATCTGTTTTGCAATTTGTTAATAGGGTTATGTATTCAAATGCAAGCATAAACACTGCCAATTGATTGCGTGCACCTGTAAGTATCTAATCATTCCACATTGATATATTTCATCAGTAATTGTGATTTTATAACTGGTTTCCGATTATAACCACCGGGGGAATTTGTAATACTCTGTTTAATAATCATGTATCGCAATGTCCATTCAGACATTTAGCACAACATTTCTGCAAATATTTTACTTGACATGATCAATAATGATTCCCAGTACAATACTATTTCTAGGAAATGTTGCCAAGTACAATACTATTTCTAGAGATTAAACCACTCAGAATGTCTCCATGGAAATGTTGCCAAGTACAATACTATTTCAAGAGATTAAACCACTCAGAATGTCTCCATGGAAATGTTGCCAAGTACAATACTATTTCTAGAGATTAAACCACTCAGAATGTCTCCATGGAAATGTTGCCAAGTACAATACTATTTCAAGAGATTAAACCACTCAGAATGTCTCCATGGAAATGTTGCCAAGTACAATACTATTTCTAGAGATTAAACCACTCAGAATGTCTCCATGGAAATGTTGCCAAGTACAATACTATTTCAAGAGATTAAACCACTCAGAATGTCTCCATGGAAATGTTGCCAAGTACAATACTATTTCCTAGTTACTATTAATAAAGTCGAATAAAGTTGATTTTGTAAACAGCATAGAGCCGATCTGCACAGAACGTTTCATGCTCTATGCTGTTTGCCTATTGTGATAGTGGAGCAAAAACACATGACAGAATAGCAAACAACATAGATCCTGACCACAGCTGATCTGGATCTATGGTGTTTGCACACTCCTTCAAATTTATTCAGCAAGTTATAAGGGGTTTAATAACCAAATACATACTACCACTCAGAATGTCTCCATGGAAATGTTGCCAAGTACAATACTATTTCAAGAGATTAAACCACTCAGAATGTCTCCATGGAAATGTTGCCAAGTACAATACTATTTCAAGAGATTAAACCACTCAGAATGTCTCCATGGAAATGTTGCCAAGTACAATACTATTTCAAGAGATTAAACCACTCAGAATGTCTCCATGGAAATGTTGTCCAGTACAATACTATTTCCTAGTTACTATTGAATAAAGTCGAATAAAGTTGATTTTGTAAACAGCATAGAGCCAGATCATACTGCACAGAACGTATCATGCTCTATGCTGTTTGCCTATTGTGATAGTGGAGCAAAAACACATGACAGAATAGCAAACAACATAGATCCTGACCACAGCTGATCTGGATCTATGGTGTTTGCACACTCCTTCAAATTTATTCAGCAAGTTATAAGGGGTTAATATACCAACTACATACTATAGACCGTCTCCGTGGCCTAGTGGTTAAGGCGTCCGCCTATGGAGCGGGAGGTCGAAGGTTCGAATCTCGTCAGGGGTTTGTTCTGATATGGCCGGTTGGTGAGCCGCCAGCTAGTTAAATAATGGTTACCGATTGCCTACCAGCCTGACGTCTGGCACACAAGCATAGGATTCGGGAAGTACTGATATTCATAAAAAAGAGGAGTCTCATAAGTCAGAAATGGCTGGCCCTTTAAATAGGGGTGACACTATAATAAACAAACACTTTACTTTACTCTTACTATATACAAGATGGTGTTTGTGTATTTTCAGAGGTAAGAAGAGGTTGAGATATGGGCAAGGCGAACAGCAAACTCAAACCTGAGGTGCTGCACGATCTACGACAAAACACAGAATTTACTGACGAAGAACTACAAGAATGGTATAAAGGCTTCTTAAAAGACTGTCCTAGCGGTCATCTAACTGTAGAAGAATTCAAGAAAATATATGGAAATTTTTTCCCCTATGGTGATGCTTCAAAATTTGCAGAACATGTTTTCCGTACTTTTGATGCAAATAGTGATGGTACGATAGACTTTCGTGAGTTTATATGTGCTCTGAGTGTTACGTCTCGTGGGAGATTAGAACAGAAACTAAAGTGGGCTTTCAGTATGTATGATTTGGACGGGAATGGTTATATATCACGACAAGAAATGCTGGAGATAGTTACTGTAAGTATAAATGTTTTGAAAGAATTGCAATTTCTTTCTTTCTCCATTACCATGGTAATGAGAAATTAGACAGTTTGAATTGCATTGTTTATTCACATTAGTTCCACTTTTAATCTAGAATTTAATGTTCCCTCTGCTTTAAAATTATTTTTTATCTTGTCATGCTTTGTTTTTAGAATAATCTCTGCTGACCTTAGACCCAAACAGACCTTACTGGGTGACAAGAGAAATTTGCTCCAGCAGGACATAAATAACCCTCTAAATTGAGCAGAACTTCCAAGTCTTGTGCACTCGGTATCCCAAGTCTTGTGCACTCGGGTTCCCAAGCCTCATGCAATCGGCGTCTCAAGTCTCGTGCACTTGGCATCCATCCCAAGTCTCGTGCACTCAGCGCCCCAAGTCTCGTGCACTCAGCGCCCCAAGTCTTGTGCACTCACCGCCCCAAGTCTCTTGCACTCAGCGCCCCAAGTCTCGTGCACTCAGTGCCCCAAGTCTCTTGCACTCAGCGCCCCAAGTCTCGTGCACTCAGCGCCCCAAGTCTCCTGCACTCAGCGCCCCAAGTCTCGTGCACTCAGCGCCCCAAGTCTCGTGCACTCAGCGCCCCAAGTCTCGTGCACTCAGCGCCCCAAGTCTCTGCACTCAGCGCCCCAAGTCTCGTGCACTCAGCGCCCCAAGTCTCGTGCACTCAGCGCCCCAAGTCTCCTGCACTCAGCGCCCCAAGTCTCGTGCACTCAGCACCCCAAGTCTCGTGCACTCAGCGCCCCAAGGCTCGTGCACTCAGCGCCCCAAGTCTCGTGCACTCAGCGCCCCAAGTCTCGTGCACTCAGCACCCCAAGTCTCGTGCACTCATCGCCCCAAGTCTCGTGCACTCAGCGCCCCAAGTCTCGTGCACTCAGCGCCCCAAGGCTTGTGCACTCAGCGCCCCAAGTCTCGTGCACTCAGCGCCCCAAGTCTCGTGCACTCAGCGCCCCAAGTCTCGTGCACTCGGCTCCGTGTTCATTAATGGGCTGCCTCTCATTAGAATTTCCAGAAAGACAACTTTGCTGGTGCTTGATGCTTCTGGGTACTTCTGGGTAATGGATTGTTCTGGTATGTTATCTGTCACTCAAGGTGTCAAGTGTTTTCTTTGTCCATCTGTATGTTAACATAAATATTATGAATTCTGACGTAAATATACAGATACGGACTGCTATTGTGCTTTCAAAGTAAAGTAATAATACCTTTGGAATGTTACACTACTGTATAGGTAAGGCAATATACAATAGCTTACACGTACTGTGATTTATTGTTTAATAGGTTATACCTGACTTACCTATAATGCAATAGTGCACCGAATGTTTGTTTTCAACCGTTACCATTGTCTCGCTCTACTCTACAACTATGGGTGTCTGCATATCATCCAAATCCTAGTAGTACACAGGGTTAAATTATAGGAATGCCTTTAACCCATTCAACCCCAAGTAACTGACATGGACTTGTGCATGCTATTTTCAGATCAATAAATTAATAAGAAAATTACATTTGGACCAGTTCATTTATCAAAATGGGTAATTTTATCTAAAAATAGTAATAATTATTACTGGCAAAAAAGTGCACTACACTTTTCATAAGCCTATTTAGAGGCCTGTGGGGTTGAAAGGGTTAAACACTCCAAGAATGTGTTCACAGTAAATTGTTTTATACTGTTTTATTATGTCATGTCTCCCACCGGTTGCCCATATGAGCGACACTTCCTGAAGAGATTAGTCGTTTTAGATTTTTGGAGGATAGTGCAATGATACAGACAGAGACCCATTTCCAGAGTCTCTTCTGGTTCTTTTACGTGCACGGTTTACAGCACCGACACGAGACCTCGGTTTAAAGTCCCACCTGAAAGACTATTAATTTTATTAGGATCAGACGGGGGATCGAAGCTGCGATCCTTGGATTACCAGTCCAGCGTGTTACCACTGGACTACAGATCCGTCTGATTTGAAAGGTCATATGAGGTTTTTATAGGTGTTCCATTGAAATTATATGTCCATCATGTTTCGCTTCATTTGATCTGGCCATGGCAGACCTCTGTTACCCGGCTATTCATGGATTCCGTGCAGTTCTTAAAACTCTGCATGTTAGTGGTGAAAATAGCAGTCAAATTTGTCATGGAATTTCCTTCGAATTGTGTCGCGACATATTTCCTGAGGTGTTTCAGTTACAAATAACAAAATCACATCAATGGATTGTGGTCTACTTTTCATAGCCGTTATTTTACCCAGCATGCATAGAGTTAGTCAATCACGAATGTAAATTGATTACAGGCTTTTAATTGTAATGAATTGCAGGGAATATTTAAATAATAAACCATACTGGCTGTGTATCCACTGTGTCATGTCCCTGACCATACTGTCCGTGTATCCAATGTGTCCTTGACCATACTGTCCGTGTATCCAATGTGTCCCTGACCATACTGTCCGTGAATCCAATGTGTCCCTGACCATACTGTCCGTGTATCCAATGTGTCCCTGACCATACTGTCCATGTATCCAATGTGTCCCTGACCATACTGGCTGTGTATCCAATGTGTCCCTGACCATACTGTCTGTGTATCCAATGCATCCCTGACCATACTGGCTGTGTATCCAATGTGTCTCTGACCATACTGTCCGTGTATCCAATGTGTCCCTGACCATACTGTCTATGTATTCAGTGCGTCCCTGACCATACTGTCCATGTATCCAATGTGTCCCTGACCATACTGTCCGTGTATCCAATGTGTCCCTGACCATACTGTCCGTGTATCCAATGTGTCCCTGACCATACTGTCCATGTATCCAATGTGTCCCTGACCATACTGGCTGTGTATCCAATGCATCCCTGACCATACTGTCCATGTATCCAATGCGTCCCTGACCATACTGTCCGTGTATCCAATGTGTCCCTGACCATACTGTCCATGTATCCAATGCATCCCTGACCATACTGTCCGTGTATCCAATGTGTCCCTGACGATACTGTCCATGTATCCAATGCGTCCCTGACCATACTGGCTGTGTATCCTATGTGTCATGTCCCTGACCATACTGTCCATGTATCCAATGTGTCCCTGACCATACTGTCCGTGTATCCAATGCGTCATGTCCCTGACCATGCTGTCCATGTATCCAATGTGTCATGTCCCTGACCATACTGTCCATGTATCCCTGACCATACTGGCTGTGTATCCAATGTGTCATGTCCCTGACCATACTGTCCATGTATCCAATGTGTCATGTCCCTGACCATACTGTCCATGTATCCAATGTGTCCCTGACCATACTGTCCATGTATCCAATGTGTCCCTGACCATACTGGCTGTGTATCCATTGTGTCCCTGACCATACTGTCCATGTATCCAATGTGTCATGTCCCTGACCATACTGTCCATGTATCCAATGTGTCCCTGACCATACTGTCCGTGTATCCAATGTGTCCCTGACCATACTGTCCATGTATCCAATGTGTCCCTGACCATACTGTCCATGTATCCAATACTGTCCGTGTATCCAATGTGTCCCTGACCATACTGTCCGTGTATCCAATGTGTCCCTGACCATACTGTCCGTGTATCCAATGTGTCCCTGACCATACTGTCCGTGTATCCAATGTGTCCCTGACCATACTGTCCATGTATCCAATGCATCCCTGACCATACTGGCTGTGTATCCAATGTGTCCCTGACCATACTGGCTGTGTATCCATTGTGTCCCTGACCATACTGTCCATGTATCCAATGTGTCATGTCCCTGACCATACTGTCCATGTATCCAATGTGTCCCTGACCATACTGTCCGTGTATCCAATGTGTCCCTGACCATACTGTCCATGTATCCAATGTGTCCCTGACCATACTGTCCATGTATCCAATACTGTCCGTGTATCCAATGTGTCCCTGACCATACTGTCCGTATCCAATGTGTCCCTGACCATACTGTCCGTGTATCCAATGTGTCCCTGACCATACTGTCCGTGTATCCAATGTGTCCCTGACCATACTGTCCGTGTATCCAATGTGTCCCTGACCATACTGTCCATGTATCCAATGCATCCCTGACCATACTGGCTGTGTATCCAATGTGTCCCTGACCATACTGTCCGTGTATCCAATGTGTCCCTGACCATACTGTCCATGTATCCAATGTGTCCCTGACCATACTGTCCATGTATCCCTGACCATACTGTCCATGTATCCCTGACCATACTGTCCGTGTATCCAATGCGTCCCTGACCATACTGTACATGTATCCAATGTGTCCCTGACCATACTGTCCATGTATCCAATGTGTCGCTGACCATACTGTCCATGTATCCAATGTGTCCCTGACCATACTGTCCATGTATCCAATGTGTCCCTGACCATACTGTCCATGTATCCAATGTGTCCCTGACCATACTGTACATGTATCCAATGTGTCCCTGACCATACTGTCCATGTATCCAATGTGTCGCTGACCATACTGTCCATGTATCCAATGTGTCCCTGTCCATGTATCCAATGTGTCCCTGACCATACTGTCTGTGTATCTAATGTGTCATGTCCCTGACCATACTGTTTGTGTATCCAATGTGTCCCTGACCATACTGTCTGTGTATCCAATGTGTCATGTCCCTGACCATACTGTTTGTGTATCCAAAGTGTCCCTGACCATACTGTCCGTGTATCCAATGTGTCCCTGACCATACTGTACATGTATCCAATGTGTCCCTGACCATACTGGCTGTGTATCCAATGTGTCCCTGACCATACTGTCTGTGTATCCAATGTGTCCCTGACCATACTGGCTGTGTATCCAATGTGTCCCTGACCATACTGGCTGTGTATCAAATGCGTCCCTGACCATACTGTCCGTGTATCCAATGTGTCCCTGACCATACTGTCCATGTATCCAATGTGTCCCTGACCATACTGTCCGTGTATTCAATGTGTCCCTGACCATACTGTCCGTGTATCCAATGTGTCCCTGACCATACTGTCCGTGTATCCAATGTGTCCCTGACCATACTGGCTGTGTATCCAATGCGTCCCTGACCATACTGGCTGTGTATCCAATGCGTCCCTGACCATACTGTCCGTGTATCCAATGTGTCCCTGACCATACTGTCCATGTATCCAATGTGTCCCTGACCATACTGTACATGTATCCAATGTGTCCCTGACCATACTGTCCGTGTATCCAATGTGTCCCTGACCATACTGTCCATGTATCCAATGTGTCCCTGACCATACTGTCTGTGTATCCAATGTGTCCCTGACCATACTGTCCGTGTATCCAATGTGTCCCTGACCATACTGTCCATGTATCCAATGTGTCCCTGACCATACTGTCTGTGTATCCAATGTGTCCCTGACCATACTGTCCGTGTATCCAATGTGTCCCTGACCATACTGTCTGTGTATCTAATGCATCCCTGACCATACTGTCCCTGTATCCAATATGTCCCTGACCATACTGTCTGTGTATCCAATGTGTCCCTGACCATACTGTCCGTGTATCCAATGTGTCCCTGACCATACTGGCTGTGTATCCAATGTGTCCCTGACCATACTGTCTATGTATCCAATGCATCCCTGACCATACTGGCTGTGTATCCAATGCGTCCCTGACCATACTGGCTGTGTATCCAATGCGTCCCTGACCATACTGTCCGTGTATCCAATGTGTCCCTGACCATACTGTCCATGTATCCAATGTGTCCCTGACCATACTGTCCATGTATCCAATGTGTCCCTGACCATACTGTCCGTGTATCCAATGTGTCCCTGACCATACTGTCTGTGTATCTAATGCATCCCTGACCATACTGTCCGTGTATCCAATGTGTCCCTGACCATACTGTCCGTGTATCCAATGTGTCCCTGACCATACTGTCCATGTATCCAATGTGTCCCTGACCATACTGTCCGTGTATCCAATGCATCCCTGACCATACTGTCCATGTATCCAATGTGTCCCTGACCATACTGTACATGTATCCAATGTGTCCCTGACCATACTGGCTGTGTATCCAATGTGTCCCTGACCATACTGTCTGTGTATCCAATGTGTCCCTGACCATACTGGCTGTGTATCCAATGTGTCCCTGACCATACTGGCTGTGTATCAAATGCGTCCCTGACCATACTGTCCGTGTATCCAATGTGTCCCTGACCATACTGTCCATGTATCCAATGTGTCCCTGACCATACTGTCCGTGTATTCAATGTGTCCCTGACCATACTGTCCGTGTATCCAATGTGTCCCTGACCATACTGTCCGTGTATCCAATGTGTCCCTGACCATACTGTCTGTGTATCTAATGCATCCCTGACCATACTGTCCCTGTATCCAATATGTCCCTGACCATACTGTCTGTGTATCCAATGTGTCCCTGACCATACTGTCCGTGTATCCAATGTGTCCCTGACCATACTGGCTGTGTATCCAATGTGTCCCTGACCATACTGTCTATGTATCCAATGCATCCCTGACCATACTGGCTGTGTATCCAATGCGTCCCTGACCATACTGGCTGTGTATCCAATGCGTCCCTGACCATACTGTCCGTGTATCCAATGTGTCCCTGACCATACTGTCCATGTATCCAATGTGTCCCTGACCATACTGTCCATGTATCCAATGCATCCCTGACCATACTGTCCATGTATCCAATGTGTCCCTGACCATACTGTCCGTGTATCCAATGTGTCCCTGACCATACTGTCTGTGTATCCCTGACCATACTGTCCGTGTATCCAATGTGTCCCTGACCATACTGTCCATGTATCCAATGTGTCCCTGACCATACTGTCCATGTATCCAATGTGTCCCTGACCATACTGTCTGTGTATCTAATGTATCCCTGACCATACTGTCCGTGTATCCAATGTGTCCCTGACCATACTGTCCATGTATCCAATGTGTCCCTGACCATACTGTCTGTGTATCTAATGCATCCCTGACCATACTGTCCGTGTATCCAATGTGTCCCTGACCATACTGTCTATGTATCTAATGTGTCCCTGACCATACTGTCCATGTATCCAATGTGTCCCTGACCATACTGTCCGTGTATCCAATGTGTCCCTGACCATACTGTCTATGTATCTAATGTGTCCCTGACCATACTGTCCATGTATCCAATGTGTCCCTGACCATACTGTCTGTGTATCCAATGTGTCCCTGAACATACTGTCCGTGTATCCAATGTGTCCCTGACCATACTGTCTGTGTATCTAATGCATCCCTGACCATACTGTCCGTGTATCCCTGACCATACTGTCCATGTATCCAATGTGTCCCTGACCATACTGTCCGTGTATCCAATGTGTCCCTGACCATACTGTCTGTGTATCTAATGCATCCCTGACCATACTGTCCGTGTATCCCTGACCATACTGTCCATGTATCCAATGTGTCCCTGACCATACTGTCCATGTATCCAATGTGTCCCTGACCATACTGTCTGTGTATCTAATGCATCCCTGACCATACTGTCCGTGTATCCAATGTGTCCCTGACCATACTGGCTGTGTATCCAATGTGTCCCTGACCATACTGGCTGTGTATCAAATGTGTCCCTGACCATACTGTCCGTGTATCCAATGTGTCCCTGACCATACTGTCCGTGTATCCAATGTGTCCCTGACCATACTGTCTGTGTATCTAATGCATCCCTGACCATACTGTCCGTGTATCCAATGTGTCCCTGACCATACTGGCTGTGTATCCAATGCGTCGTGTCCACTATTGTCAACCATTGAGAGCTATACGATTAGGAGCAATCATGATAAATATATCAAACTATGAGGCAGTGAAAATTGATTTATCAGGATACATTGACAAGACTTATAAGATGTATGTCTGAGGATGCTTCGTGAAGCTCATTATTCTCCTTATTTCATACATGAACCTATCTGCTAAGTGGGTATATTACTGTAAGAAATTGGCTATTTGACGGCCAGCTTCAGTCCTGTGAGACTCGTAAATAATGGTGACAAATTGGCAATTAGCCACATAATGTTGCTTGGACTGCATGTATTCGTTTTAGCACTCAATGTACACTACTCTACATACAGATGTACACTACTCTACATACAGATGTACACTACTCCACATACAGATGTACACTACTCTACATACAGATGTACACTAGTCTACATACAGATGTACACTACTCCACATACAGATGTACACTACTCTACATACAGATGTACACTACTCTACATACAGATGTACACTACTCTACATACAGATGTACACTACTCTACATACAGATGTACACTACTCTACATACAGATGTACACTACTCTACATACAGATGTACACTACTCTACATATAGATGTACACTACTCTACATACAGATGCATACAGATGTACACTACTCCACATACAGATGTACACTACTCCACATACAGATGTACACTACTGTACATACAGATGTACACTAGTCTACATACAGATGTACACTACTCTACATACAGATGTACACTACTCTATATACAGATGTACACTACTCTGCATACAGATGTACACTAGTCTACATACAGATGTACACTACTCCACATACAGATGTACACTACTCTACATACAGATGTACACTACTGTACATACAGATGTACATACTCTACATACAGATGTACACTACTCTACATACATATGTACACTACTCTACATACAGATGTACACTACTCTACATACAGATGTACATACTCTACATACAGATGTACACTACTCTACATACAGATGTACACTACTCTATATACAGATGTACACTACTCTACATACAGATGTACACTAGTCTACATACAGATGTACACTACTCTATATACAGATGTACACTACTCTACATACAGATGTACACTAGTCTACATACAGATATACACTACTCCACATACAGATGTACACTACTCTACATACAGATGTACACTACTCTACATACAGATGTACACTACTCTACATACAGATGTACACTACTCTACATACAGATGTACACTAGTCTACATACAGATGTACACTAGTCTACATACAGATGTACACTACTCTACATACAGATGTACACTACTGTACATACAGATGTACATTAGTCTACATACATATGTACACTACTCTACATACAGATGTACACTACTCTACATACAGATGTACACTAGTCTACATACAGATGTACACTACTCTACATACAGATGTACACTACTGTACATACAGATGTACACTACTCTACATACAGATGTACACTACTGTACATACAGATGTACACTACTCTACATACAGATGTACACTAGTCTACATACAGATTTACACTACTCTACATACAGATGTACACTACTGTACATACAGATGTACACTAGTCTACATACATATGTACACTACTCTACATACAGATGTACACTACTGTACATACAGATGTACACTAGTCTACATACAGATGTACACTACTGTACATACAGATGTACACTACTCTACATACAGATGTACACTACTGTACATACAGATGTACACTACTCTACATACAGATGTACACTACTGTACATACAGATGTACACTACTCTACATACATATGTACACTACTCTACATACAGATGTACAATAGTCTACATACAGATGTACACTACTCCACATACAGATGTACACTACTCTACATACAGATGTACACTACTCTACATACAGATGTACACTACTCTACATACAGATGTACACTAGTCTACATACAGATCGGGGCTTTCACTTTTAGCTGCCATCTTGAGAATCTATTTGCAAATTTTACTGAAACCACTTTTTATCAATTTGATGATATTTGGTATGGGGCAATGGGGCAGCTATTGGACCAAACTGAGATCTGATATAATTCCGATTCGAAATTCAAATATTTGCCAAGGTCAAGGTCACTTGAAACCGCTCGACATGTTTTGATTCACACAGATATTAACCGATTTGATTTTGATATGTCGTGTGTAGGACACGCCCAGCAATGATCAATGCAATAGCTTGTGTCTATGTCAGTAGTTACTGATGCAAATGAGGCCGTCTCGGTTAGAGATTGGCAAGTAACGACAGGTATATATGAAAACTGATAAAACTGTCTTCAGAATGCACAGACAAGCATACACAAAAGTAATTTGGAGGGGTGGGGGTCGCCTCTGTTATTTTCAGATACTGGCTACGGCACTGGTGTCTGCTCCAAATGCTTGACACTGAACTGTGTGTTTTAATTACTTACACAAAGGTGTACACATTGTTTACATCCTTGTATATTTTACTACTGCGCTTTATACACCAGTATATACATCAGAACATACAACCACTGTAGTTCACATCTTGAGGGTTTTGTATATTGTTTTTTTTACGTGCCTGTAAAATTCCTGGAGCAAGATTTATGTGGATCTTGAGGAACTTTAGATTTGTGAATTGCTGTTTTTACGTGTGCGTTACACAGCAGACCTCGTTTCCCTCTTATATTAAGGTTAAATGTAGACGCATGTTATACATGATAGCATGTTGTACATCCACAAATACGGTAGCCGGAATATCTTTGAAAGGACGTTTTCTCTTGTGAGGCTTTTTCTCTTGTGAGGCTTCATTTTGCCTTGAGAAATTTAATAGGATACTTTCCGTAGTCTGAAATGGAATATTGAGATTATTATTAAATCTAGCGGGGAGCATACAATCAATGTTGTCATTGTAAGGAGTATCTAGCATGGTTATGGCTCATAAAGCATGTCCCGCCATACAGACCAGCCAGAATGCTTCCTTGCAGAGATTCTGTATGGGGTATGTATGACATGGTTAATGACAGGGAGGATTTTATATGGTTATAACTGTAGTAAAGTCAGACAGAAAGTACTCGTTAATGGCAGGGAATCACTGTATTTATCGTATTTTTAGATTCTTTTAAAGACCCACCCACATAATAGGGATTGAATTATACCATACCTTGCATGATGGGTAACTCTTTATTTATTTATTTTATTTAATTTATTAACAATCTATGTGTATCTACAAGTACATAATCTAACATTTAAATATGATAAGAAATTGACATAGAATATTTTGTAGCTCTCATCCACTCTCGCCCTCTCACTTTCTCACAACAAACACTCTCACAACCATACACACATTCATACAGCATACGCACGTATCAGCAGGTACAGAAGCACTCTCACTACCATACACACATTCATACAGCATACACACGTATCAGCAGGTACAGAAGCACTCTCTCTACCATACACACATTCATACAGCATACGCACGTATCAGCAGGTACAGAAGCACTCTCTCTACCATACACACATTCATACAGCATACGCACATATCAGCAGGTACAGAAGCACTCTCTCTACCATACACACATTCATACAGCATACGCACATATCAGCAGGTACAGAAGCATTCTCACTACCATACACACATTCATACAGCATACGCACATATCAGCAGGTACAGAAGTACGCTCTCTACCATACACACATTCATACAGCATACGCACATATCAGCAGGTACAGAAGCACTCTCACTACCATACACACATTCATACAGCATACGCACGTATCAGCAGGTACAGAAGCACTCTCACTACCATACACACATTCATACAGCATACGCACGTATCAGCAGGTACAGAAGCACTCTCTCTACCATACACACATTCATACAGCATACGCACATATCAGCAGGTACAGAAGCACTCTCTCTACCATACACACATTCATACAGCATACGCACGTATCAGCAGGTACAGAAGCACTCTCTCTACCATACACACATTCATACAGCATACGCACGTATCAGCAGGTACAGAAACAAATTCAAAATGTATACGAGCTACTTCTACCGTATTCCAACTTTTTATCCTATCCGTGCTCAGCTCAAGGTGCAAATTCAGCTCAAGTAGCACACTCAGTTCAAAATGCACACTCAGCTCAAGGTATCGGCTCAAGGTATCGGCTCAAGGTATCGCCGGTCCTGTTATCACAATTTGACTCAACATCACCTCTCTCCACTCCACCTACCACCTTTTCAATAACTTTATCCCCTGCCTCAAAAGAAAGAGCAAAATGGTATCCCATGGTAACATGATTGTGTGGTATCCAGAAATGAATTCAGCAAAATGGAATATTAACACCAAGTAACTGACATGGACTGGTCCATGATATTTTTAGACCAATTAAATTAATAACAAAATTACATTTGGATCAGTTCATTTATCAAAATGGGTAAATTATTTTTTAAAAATTGTAATATTACTGGCAAAAAGTGCAGATCCTGATGAGACGGCTCATTACGAGCCGGCTCATCTGGATCTACACTTTTTGTAAGCCTATTGAGAGGTCTGTGGTGTTGAAAGGGTTAACAAAATAAGCTTTACAATAAATATCCGAACATTTATCTATCCGAACATTTATCTATCCCGAACATTTATCTATCTGAACATTTATCTATCCCGAACATTTATCTATCCGTTTTTTGAACATTTATCTATCCCGAACATTTATCTATCTGAACATTTATCTATCCCGAACATTTATCTATCCAAACTTTTATTATCTGAACATTTTTCTATCCCGAACATTTATCTATCCCGAACATTTATCTATCCCGAACATTTATCTATCCAAACTTTTATTATCTGAACATTTTTCTATCCTGAACATTTATCTATCCGAACATTTATCTATCCGAACATTTATCTATCCCGAACATTTATCTATCCCGAACATTTATCTATCCCGAACATTTATCTATCCGAACATTTATCTATCCGAACTTTTATCTATCCGAACTTTTATCTATCCGCAGAATACTACTAAGTGTTGTGAAATAAAACGTGATTGACAGTTAAAATTTATGCAACCATCTTGCATAGTAATGAATCAAATGAGTTGAAAAGTAGCTCTTAAATGCCGATATCATCGATAGTTGACGTGCAAAGTATATTGTTTTGGTACGGAATATATTTGTGTCGACTTACATAATAATCGTCCAGCATCTAATGTAGATAATAAAAATATAAATTGACTGCATTCAGAACGAATGAATGGCATATGTCAGAAATGGCTGGCCCTTTAACCCTTTCAACACCACATACCTCTAAATAGGCTTACAAAAAGTGTAGATCTAGATGAGCCGGCTCGTGATGAGCCGTCTCATCAGGATCTGCACTTTTTGCCAGTGATATGACTATTTTTAGACATAATTACCCATTTTGATAAATGAACTTGTCCAAATGTGATTTTCTGATTCATTTATTGGTTTATGAATATCATGGACCAGTCCATGTGAGTTACTTGGTGTTGAATGGGTTAAATAGGGGTGACACTATAATAAACAAACGTTTTACTTTTTTATTTCGCTCATCATCCGTGTCGATACTGCGGGAAAACCAGGAAAGGCGCGCTTTCTTGTGCATAGCTGTGAAACACGAATATTAATAGATGCTTTCCAGGATTCTAGAACAATATAATCTATTGTAGAACATGGATGTGAAGTTGTTGCTAGTTAGAAAAAGTAAATATAAATCCATTCTTTATGACACCCCCTGGGTTTCTACGTAACAGTTTGTTGTTTTAATGGCTTCAGAGACAAATTGGCAGTCTGCAATGTGTCATCCAGCAGTAGGGTAATAACACAATTTAGTTGATTGGAACTTGTCTTCTCAGCCATGGAGGTTTCATGACCAGTTTCTGATGGATTGTAGAGACAATTACAGTTGCAAATATTATTCAAAATCACTGAAAAGATAAGCTTATTACACGTATTTCTAGCTTCTAGCACATGGCATGTCGCTTTGGGAGTCTGCTGGTGTGTAACAATTTCACAGGATTTGGAGTTTGTATTGAAATGTTTGATATGACACCAGGTTTGGTAGAGTTTGATGTTATGTAATGTAGTGGTCTCTATATTTCATTAAAATCGTTTCACTAAATTAAAAGTTATGTTTGAAAATGACAAAGTGATTTGCAACATCTGGGCTCACTGTTTCGAATGTTTCCTCTCAAGAACTTTTTGAAATAGCTTTGCTCAGGTGATCAAGATACCAGGACAAGATCACTGTTTCTAAAGATACAAATATGGTTTGTGCTCAAGAACTTTCCAGAATGGAGGAATTTTGAAAAATCTTGGCATTAGTTATCATCATAACCTGTCATGGTCAGACACCGCTATTGAAATTTTCATAGGCCACCATTATAACACACAATGTCATTATATGTTCCCCTGGTCAGACACCGCTATTGAAATTTCCATAGGCCGCCATTATAACACACAATGCCATTATATGTTCTCCTGGTCAGACACCGCTATTGAAATTTCCATAGGCCGCCATTATAACACACAATGCCATTATATGTTCTCCTGGTCAGACACCGCTATTGAAATTTCCATAGGCCGCCATTATAACACACAGTGCCATTATATGTTCTTCTGGTCAGACACCGCTATTGAAATTTCCATAGGCCGCCATTATAACACACAGTGCCATTATATGTTCCCCTGGTCAGACACCGCTATTGAAATTTCCATAGGCCGCCATTATGACACACAGTGCCATTATAATTTATGTTGCCCAAAAATAGTTTGGCACAAAAGACAGTAGTTTTCAACAGACTGGCCTTTGAGCCACAAGAAAATGTCAAATTTCAATGGGGTTGACTGATTGCTTTTTTTAAACAATTCCCACTAAAGCCCTCCCCTTCTGTGAAGGTAATTTGGTGGTGAATGTTGCACTGACACCTGTATTTATAATACGGTGTTTATTTGTCACCAAATACTAAAATATTCCAAAATGCGGCTGATATATTGTATTTTAAAATTTAGAAGTCCTTTTCACTATTGCTGACAATACCTACTCAGCCAATAAGTTCATGTATCAATAACCCTTAAAGCAGCATTACATCGTATGAAATAAAAGATATTTAAAAAAAGCAATGCTGCTACACATTCTAGCATTATATTTTGTATGCTTATGTTCATTTGGTAAACAGTGTTTTTTGCGATAAAACAAACTCGAAACCGAAAGTAGGACTTTCCGAGTCGATCGGTCACGCACTTGTTTACAACCGGAACGCATTGTCCGCACTTGTTTACATTCGGAATGCATCGTCCCCATTTGTCCCACGTTGTCTTTTTTAATTAAATTACTTGATATGTTGATTCATACCTCTGTTAGCTAAGTCTTTTAGGGACATTTCTACATCCCCGCGAGGGGTTCAACATTAGAGGAAGATAGATAGATAGTCTATGTTCAAAATATATGCGTTGTTTTCTACATCCTCTGTTGTTTCACGTGCTGTGCGTGTTGACATTTTGTGTGTTGATAAACAAATTCGCGTATACGACGGTTTAAATTTATTGGAATTTTATCGTTTCTGAGCGACTATTTCGATTTTTGTAAACACACACACATTAGTATTTATATTTTACCCAAAACATCCTTTATTACGATGTAATGCTGCTTTAACGGCTTCCCTACACTTTTTCAACCAATCCCAGACCACTATATCAATAACACCAGCTGACCTCATATACAACACTCACACTCTGGGTTCAAGGGTAATTTACTTTATAAACATATAACAGTGGTTTCTGCTCAATGACTCCCATTAGACATAGATTGATTTTGAAATAACTCTGCCACAAAAACCAAAGGGGTGTGGGGCACCTGTAACATTTGTAGTTACATATGAGCTGCTCATCACAATGTACCTATTGTTTTCTTGTTTGCTTTATCATTTCTTGGCAATCTTGTCTGGAGTGGACCTTTACTGAACCACATTCAAATATTTCCCTAGCAAATTAAAGACAAATACAGTTTGTTGATGAAGACCTACACTGTGTTTACACAAACTGTGTACTTGTGTGCTGAGTAGGTTTTATGGAGTGTGTAAGTCTGTGTAGAATTGACAACTTGGATTGCTTTGAAACTTGAGACGAGACCTAAGTCTGTAGGTATCCTGTTGATTGTTTATAGTTAAAGCCACATTTTGCATTTACTTAGAATGTGCTGCACACCGAGATATTGTAAGGAGCGGATGATTAGATATTCTGATTGTTTTCTTATATTTTCATTTTTCAACAATAAATTACTACAGTAAAAAGGAAAATGTGGAAAATATGGCCACAAATGAACCTGCTTTGTGAAATTGCCATTTATAAATTACCTCCATTTATGGGTATATTTTTTTAAAAAAATCACCAATAACTTTGTAAATGGTGGTTTATTAAAGTTAACACTAGGATCAATTTGCAATCACAGACGCAGGTTCGATCCCCATCTGACTATAAAATTAACAGTCTTTCTGGTGGGACTTTGAACTGAGGTCTTGTGTCGGTGCTTTACACCGTGCACGTTAAAGAACCAGAGGAGGCTCTGGAATGGGTCTCTGTCTGTCTCATTGCACTATCCTCCAAAAATCTTAAAATGACTCTTCAGGAGGCGTCGCTCATATGGGCAACCAGTAGCGACGATAAATAAACAAAACACACATGGTCTAAAATATCATGCACCAGTCCATGTCAGTTACTTGGTGTTGAATGGGTTAAAGAGGCGACCATATGCACAACTGTGTATGTCGATTGGGTTAAAGAGGTCAATGGTCAATATGCACAACTGTGTATGTCGATTGGGTTAAAGAGGTCAATAGTCATATGCACAATTGTGTATGTCGATTGGGTTAAAGAGGTCAATGGTCATATGCACAATTGTGTATGTCGATTGGGTTAAAGAGGTCAATGGTCATATGCACAATTGTGTATGTCGATTGGGTTAAAGAGGTCAATGGTCATATGCACAATTGTGTATGTCGATTGGGTTAAAGAGGTCAATGGTCATATGCACAATTGTGTATGTCGATTGGGTTAAAGAGGTCAATGGTCATATGCACAATTGTGTATGTCGATTGGGTTAAAGAGGTCAATGGTCATATGCACAATTGTGTATGTCGATTGGGTTAAAGAGGTCAATGGTCATATGCACAATTGTGTATGTCGATTGGGTTAAAGAGGTCAATGGTCATATGCACAATTGTGTATGTCGATTGGGTTAAAGAGGTCAATGGTCATATGCACAATTGTGTATGTCGATTGGGTTAAAGAGGTCAATGGTCAATATGCACAATTGTGTATGTCGATTGGGTTAAAGAGGTCAATGGTCATATGCACAATTGTGTATGTCGATTGGGTTAAAGAGGTCAATGGTCAATATGCACAATTGTGTATGTCGATTGGGTTAAAGAGGTCAATGGTCATATGCACAATTGTGTATAACGATTGGGTTAAAGAGGTCAATGGTCAATATGCACAATTGTGTATGTCGATTGGGTTAAAGAGGTCAATGGTCATATGCACAATTGTGTATGTCGATTGGGTTAAAGAGGTCAATGGTCAATATGCACAATTGTGTATGTCGATTGGGTTAAAGAGGTCAATGGTCAATATGCACAATTGTGTATGTCGATCTCCTCCATATTATTTAAGGGAGCCTGCAATAATATAAATGTCAACTTATATATAGGTCAAGATCAATTAATAGGTCAATGGTCATTTGTAAAATATTTAATGTATCGACTCTTTTTAAACCACCCGAGTAATGTGAACATAAATTGGCATAAATGTTCAGTTTATCAATAGCTCTATATTCAATCTGATGTAACTGAGTAAATTGTCAATTGGTTGGTTGGTGTTTGGGACAGGGTAGCCTGGGTTCAGTCTGTCGATTTTTCACTTTTTAACTTCTGGCAAAATGACAGCCTGGAGAAATTTGATTTCCGATCGTAGCGCCCCATCTACTTACACCCTCATTTTTAAGGGTGTAGATTTGAAGAACGACAACTCTTCTCTACAAGATACTATTGCTAAATATATAAATGGAATTTTATCGGAAATCACTGAACAGGCACGATTATACACGATCATTTCCGAATATCACGAATGCTCCCGAAGCCTCATTTACATTGCAACCATATAATTTCCCGTTTCTGTGTTATATCGACGAGATGGCAGATTTTACTATTAAGTTTAACCCATTCAACCCCAAGTAACTGACATGGACTGGTGCGTGATATTTTCAGACCAATAAATTAATAAGAAAATTACCATTGGACCAGTTCATTTATCAAAATGGGTAATTTTATCTTAAAATAGTAATAATTATTACTGGCAAAAAAGTGCAGATCCTGATGAGACGGCTCGTCACAAGCCGGCTCATCTGGATCTACACTTTTCATAAGCCTATTTAGAGGCCTGTGGGGTTGAAAGGGTTAAGTGGTAATGGGTCGATTTGTTGTAATTGAAGTAAGGACGACTTAAATCCTGAGTAAATATGTCAAATCAGACGCACATTGTACTTTTTAAAACTATTTATCATTCCATTGACCAGTAAACAATGGCGACCAATTATAAAGTTTTATCAACATTGCAGTGCCTCGCCTTCGATTCAAATTCGTCATTAATTAAGTCACATGCTAATAGGCCTATTAATAGGATTAATGTTGTCAATAATTACACGGACAACCCGCCGAGTTTCCCCAGGCGTTGATATTATCAGAAACTCAATACGGCCCAATTAATAGTCTCGGTGTTAAAATATATTTATTTGACTGACCAGGCAAAATATATCGCCACTTGGTCTCACGCTAGGGACAGGGCTGAGGGAGACATTCAACATGATTAGGCGGCAGGGTTCATTCTAGGTCAGAATTTTTGGGAGAAGTGAGAAAGCGCGTGATCGCTTCCTTAAATGGTGTTCTTTAATATACTTCTGCAAAATAGGGTTAAAATGCACAGTACAACCATTAAATACAACATTTGAATAGAAGGAGTGTTTTATAATGAGCCAGTGTATCTTAATAGACACAATTTTGTTTGAAAATCGTAAAAACCAAAAAATAATTATTTTATTTTTTAGGGAGAAGTGGGGCCCCCAGAGGCGAAGTCAGGGTCCCTAGGGCGACAATTTCGCCCACATCGCCATCTAGAATGATCCCTGGGGCGGGGTATTTTAATCACCTTTGAGGATTCTAGTTTATTTTCCATTGGTCATCATTTTAATGCAAAATTCTGATAATTTTTAGAAGCTGTATTTCCTTTGAAACTCTAGTTCCTTATTATTTTCTCCCATCATTGTAGAGTGTTTGTTCTGAATTACAGATCATTTCCTTCCTGAATATTCAAGGTCATGAATTGCCTGGAATCTCGTTATGGAATGTCCTTACAAAACCCGTGAGCTAAAAACCTGGTATTTCTAATTACTTTTCATCAAATTACGGAATCTTGATTCAAGCACTGAATAGCTCTGATGAAAATTACACTATACTCCTCAGAGGCCCCTCTACAATGCAATCAAAGTTTCTGTAATAACATTGCCCAAAGTCAGGTACTCGCAAAATACCAATACTACCATATATCACTTGTAATTTCCGTCATGGATACTGTAGGGAAATCTGGAATTTAACAACAGTAGTAAAATCTTGAAACTTCATGGACAAAATTGAAAATTGACAAAAAATCCTCTAATAGCTTCTTGGTCGATTTTGCTACTGAAATTGTTGATTGAAAGTATAGCAAAATTATTTTTATATCATAATAATGATGTCAGAAAATGTTCATTTGTTCGAAAAACTGCAAAAAACCCCAAAGAAATAACATTCACTGGTCAACTGGGGTCTTCCAACACCAATAACACCTGGAGTCACAATATGACTTTAAGCTGTCCGTACAATTTTATTTTAAACTTTATTTATTGTTCTTCTTTTGTACAAAGAGCATATATGCATGGACATTGTAAACACACAGGTTGCAGGAAGATAACAAAGGATTGGAAAACAAGATAAATACAATATCATATTAATTCCTCTCCTACATGGAGCACTTAGCAAGTTTGTGTCATCCTTACCATTCTTAACCCTTTCAACACCACAGACCTCTAAATTGGCTTACAAAAAAGTGTAGATCCAGATGAGTCGGCTCGTGACGAGCCGTGTCATCAGGATCTGCACTTTTTTCAAGTAATATAACTATTTTTAGAAATTATTTTACCCATTTTGATAAATGAACTGATCCAAATGTAATTTTGTTATTAATTTATTGGTCTAAAAATATCATGGACCAGTCCATGTCAGTTACTTGGTGTTGAATGGGTTAATCGTACAATTTTAAACCCTAAAGAAAAAACCCTGAAAAGGCTTGCTTGCTCAAACGAGCAAAATGCATGTATGTTGAAAAGCAGTACTTTACAGTACCATAGTAAGAGGTATATTTAAACTGAGGCAGTCTATGGGGGTATGATCCCCGAAGAAAACAATTGGGAAAAGAAGCGATTTCTTCATAAAACCCTCAAGACATAATGCAGCTCGTCGAAAATTATCATGACTTTATTGTTTATTGTTTGGATGAGATAACATTAGATTAACGGCATTGGTGAAGATAGTTTATCTGAAAATTGATGGGGGCCAATAAATATTTCATGTAGTAAATTAGTTGTAATAAATTCACTCTCTGAATGGACTCAACCTGGTTTTGATAAAATTACATTTGATCTTACCTCAACATCTGGCTATAAAACAACAGTAAAAACGAAGGATTCCAACTAAAACATCTGGCTATAAAACAACAGTAAATATGAAGGATTCCAACTAATACATCTGGCTATAAAACAACAGTAAAAACAAAGGATTCCAACTAAAAGGACCAATGCACATTTTGGGATAAATCAGAAGACTTTATCTGTCAAGGGAGGTAATAAAAAAACCAGTAACAGTATGTCTCTCATTCACTTTCATATTCTTAAAGCTAGTTCACTTAATGAGTAGAGACATCTCACAGAGATCTGACAACAATTGGACAGATGGAAGTGATTGTTGTGATGTCATGTTCTAAGTTTGTACCATATGATAATGTATCAGATATGCAGAATATGCGTGTTATGCCTGTGTTATAGTATTCATTAACATCATCATTCACTGCGACTATAACTTGTTACAGATGTCAGGTGGTACTTAGTTGCAATTAGGTGCTGTCAAGTTAATTGGTTGCAGTATATTTTTGTCTCGATGGAGATGTACTGCAGCCATCACAAATATCAGTTTATGGCTAATAATCTCCATCATTCCGAGAGGCAATATATTATACTTGTTTGCCTCTAATATTACATGCTAAAGGTGTACGGGTACACGACGGGGGGGGGGGGGGGGGGTCCGATATATAATATGCCTTGGCGGATAGACCACTATATAAGTAACAACAATGATGCCCTAATGTTTCACAGATGCAGCAAACATTACAGCAAGATTGATGCATCGCTTGCACATTTAGTAGCACCTATTTAGGTAAATTCAGTAGACAAACTCATCATTACAACATTTGTAGAAATAGTATAAGGGAGCTACTAATTTTGTTCAGTGACATTGAAACTACAGCATGTCTCATTTTGTATGTCTACAATATTGATGATTAAGCTTATTATCCCTCACCGTCAGCAGCAACAATTCATTGACAGAACAACTGAACCATCTATTGACCGAACAACTGATATAGTCATTGACGGAACAACTGAACCATCTATTGACTGAACAACTAAACCATCTATTGACTGAACAACTGATATAGTCATTGACGGAACAACTGAACCATCTATTGACCGAACAACTGATATAGTCATTGACAGAACAACTGAACCATCTATTGACCGAACAACTGATATAGTCATTGACGGAACAACTGAACCATCTATTGTCTGAACAACTGATATAGTCATTGACGGAACAACTGAACCATCTATTGACCGAACAACTGATATAGTCATTGACGGAACAACTGAACCATCTATTGACTGAACAACTAAACCATCTATTGACTGAACAACTGATATAGTCATTGACGGAACAACTGAACCATCTATTGACCGAACAACTGATATAGTCATTGACAGAACAACTGAACCATCTATTGACCGAACAACTGATATAGTCATTGACGGAACAACTGAACCATCTATTGACTGAACAACTGATATAGTCATTGACGGAACAACTGAACCATCTATTGACCGAACAACTGATATAATCATTGACGGAACAACTGAACCATCAATTGACTGAACAACTGAACCATCTATTGACCTAACAACTGATATAGTCATTGACGGAACAACTGAACCATCTATTGACCAAACAACTGATATAGTCATTGACGGAACAACTGAACCATCTATTGACCAAACAACTGATATAGTCATTGACAGAACAACTGAAACATCTATTGACCGAACAACTGATATAGTCATTGACGGAACAATTGAACCATCTACCCAACAACTGATATAGTCATTGACAGAACAACTGAAACATCTATTGACCAAACAACTGATATAGTCATTGACAGAACAACTGAAACATCTATTGACCAAACAACTGATATAGTCATTGACAGAACAACTGAAACATCTATTGACCAAACAACTGATATAGTCATTGACAGAACAACTGAACCATCTATTGACCGAACAACTGATATAGTCATTGACAGAACAACTGAACCATCTATTGACCGAACAACTGATATAGTCATTGACAGAACAACTGAAACATCTATTGACCAAACTCTGATATAGTCATTTATCAACGGAACTAGTCGTGGACCAGACAACTGAATTCTAGTCCTTGACTGGGCAGTTGAACACACCATTGATGGGACAACTGATATAGTCATTGACCAGACATGATGTTGGTGGACAATTCCAGTATATCAGGTTATTATAATGCCCCATGTGACAGGGTGTTGGTGGAAAATTCCAGTATATCAGGTTATTATAATACCCATGTGACAGGGTGTTGCTGTATAGTATATCAGGTTATTATAATGCCCATGTGACAGGGTGTTGGTGTACAGTATATCAGGTTATTATAATGCTCCATGTGACAGGGTGTTGGTGTACAGTATATCAGGTTATTATAATGCCCCATGTGACAGGGTGTTGCTGTACAGTATATCAGGTTATTATAATGCCCATGTGACAGGGTGTTGCTGTACAGTATATCAGGCTATTATAATGCCACATGTGACAGGGTGTTGGTGTACAATGCCAGTATATCAGGTTATTATAATGTCACATGTGACAGTGTTGCTGTACAGTATATCAGGTTATTATAATGCCCATGTGACAGGGTGTTGGTGTACAGTATATCAGGTTATTATAATGCCCCATGTGACAGGGTGTTGCTGTACAGTATATCATGTTATTATGATGCCCATGTGACAGGGTGTTGGTGTACAGTATATCAAGTTATTATAATGTTCCATGTGACAGGGTGTTACTGTACAGTATATCAGGTTATTATAATGCCCCATGTGACAGGGTGTTGCTGTACAGTATATCGAGTTATTATAATGTTCCATGTGACAGGGTGTTACTGTACAGTATATCAGGTTATTATAATACCCATGTGACAGGGTGTTGCTGTACAGTATATCAGGTTATTATAATGCCCATGTGACAGGGTGTTGGTGTACAGTATATCAGGTTATTATAATGTTCCATGTGACAGGGTGTTGCTGTACAGTATATCAAGCTATTATAATGTGACAGGGTGTTGGTGTACAGTATATCAGGTTATTATAATGCCCCTGTGACAGGGTGTTGCTGTACAGTATATCAAGTTATTATAATGCCACATGTGACAGGGTGTTGGTGTACATTATATCAGGTTATTATACTGCCACATGTGACAGGGTGTTGGTGTACAGTATATCAGGTTATTATAATGACCCTGTGACAGGGTGTTGCTGTACAGTATATCAGGTTATTATAATGCCCATGTGACAGGGTGTTGGTGTACAGTATATCAGGTTATTATAATGCCCCTGTGACAGGGTGTTGCTGTACAGTATATCAGGTTATTATAAATGCCACATGTGACAGGGTGTTGGTGTACAATACCAGTATATCAGGTTATTGTAATGCCACATGTGACAGGGTGTTGGTGTACAATACCAGTATATCAGGTTATTGTAATGCCACATGTGACAGGGTGTTGGTGTACAATACCAGTATATCAGGTTATTGTAATGCCACATGTGACAGGGTGTTGGTGTACAATACCAGTATATCAGGTTATTGTAATGCCACATGTGACAGGGTGTTGGTGTACAATACCAGTATATCAGGTTATTGTAATGCCACATGTGACAGGGTGTTGGTGTACAATACCAGTATATCAGGTTATTGTAATGCCACATGTGACAGGGTGTTGGTGTACAATACCAGTATATCAGGTTATTGTAATGCCACATGTGACAGGGTGTTGGTGTACAATACCAGTATATCAGGTTATTGTAATGCCACATGTGACAGGGTGTTGGTGTACAATACCAGTATATCAGGTTATTGTAATGCCACATGTGACAGGGTGTTGGTGTACAATACCAGTATATCAGGTTATTGTAATGCCCATGTGACAATGTGTCACCTTCGTCATTACTGTGTTGAAGGTTATATTATGGAAATGTATTCTCCTGTGTCTCTTCCTGCATTTTGGAGGAGTGTAAGATCTGTTTGTCTGTTGATTTAGCTTGACTATCGATTTTTCCTACAGTGTTATCACTTCTCTCTAATAACTCTCATATATTAGTTAGTCTTTATTGTTTGGATTGATTTGTGGGGGGATTTGTGTTGTTTGTGTCTGAAGTAATGTTCAGTGTCAGGGTGCTTTCTTTTCTAAAACATAATTATGGATACCATTAAATTTAACACATTTAAAAGAAAATTCTGAATAAAAAAAAAATTCTTCTTTTTTTTTTGCGCTCGCTTATAAAAGATGGGAAGCCGCTTTGAGGCCATAAGCTGGTGGTAAAAACTTCCACAAATCTCTTGTTGAATGAGTCAATTTATTGGACAGAATCTTAATAACTACATTCATTAACAAATTTTGATGGCACTTGTAGCTTTCAGTTTGTGTAGTAACTTCCTAGGGAATGATGGACCAAGTGCGGACTTATATATCATTTCCGTTTGAAGATAGTTTCTCGGTAGTCGATTTAACCCTTTGCCTGTTGAGTAAATAAAATCACATTTGCAAACAACATAGATCCAGATCAGCCGTGGCATAGCACCATGTCTGATCAGGATCTATGTTGTTTGCTATTTAGCCAAGTGTGTTAGCTCCACTAATCGAATAGCAATAGGCTCTATGCTGTTTGCAAAAGTGATTTTATCTACCGCTAGCGTGCAAAGGGTTAAATGTACTTTTCTTTCACAAATTCAAATTATGTCTGTCTATTTTAATTTCATATACCGTAATTACAAATTTCAGCTTGAAACCATAAACATAGCCAAGTGTCTTAGCAAGATCATCTGAATAGCAAACAGTATAGAGCCTGATCAGACGACACATTCCGTGGCGGCTGATCTGGCTCTATGTTCTTTCCAAATATTCTATTGTCACAATCAAATTGCGTGAATTGTAATTTGCTTACAAAAACTGACTGGCTATTTCCTGAGAAATTACTGGAATTGACAGGAATGGTAGAATTAATGGACATATTGCCTGAGACCGCTACAATGCGTGCTTTCTGGCACCAGTCCTTGTGAATGTGACAATAACAGACAATTTCTTTAAACGTTATTATGTCATTGTAAATGTGTTGGCTCACCTGAGCCGAACATTCAAGCTGATCTGAGACGAACGTTCAAGCTGCTGATCTGAGATGAATGTTCAAGCTGCTGATCTGAGATGAATGTTCAAGCTGCTGATCTGAGATGAATGTTCAAGCTGCTGATCTGAGATGAATGTTCAAGCTGCTGATCTGAGATGAATGTTCAAGCTGCAGATCTGAGATGAACGTTCAAGCTGATCTGAGATGAACGTTCAAGCTGCTGATCTGAGATGAATGTTCAAGCTGCTGATCTGAGATGAACGTTCAAGCTGCTGATCTGAGATGAACGTTCAAGCTGATCTGAGACGAATGTTCAAGCTGCTGATCTGAGACGAATGTTCAAGCTGCTGATCTGAGATGAATGTTCAAGCTGCTGATCTGAGATGAACGTTCAAGCTGATCTGAGATGGAACGTTCAAGCTGCTGATCTGAGATGAACGTTCAAGCTGCTGATCTGAGATGAATGTTCAAGCTGCTGATCTGAGATGAACGTTCAAGCTGCTGATCTGAGATGAACGTTCAAGCTGATCTGAGATGAATGTTCAAGCTGCTGATCTGAGACGAATGTTCAAGCTGATCTGAGATGAATGTTCAAGCTGCTGATCTGAGATGAACATTCAAGCTGCTGATCTGAGATGAACGTTCAAGCTGATCTGAGACGAATGTTCAAGCTGCTGATCTGAGATGAATGTTCAAGCTGCTGATCTGAGATGAATGTTCAAGCTGCTGATCTGAGGCAAATGTTCAAGCTGCTGATCTGAGATGAACGTTCAAGCTGCTGATCTGAGACGAATGTTCAAGCTGAACTGAGCCAAACGTTGAAGTTGAGATATTGTGATTGGCATTTGTCTATCTTGCAAGTCTATTTGTCAATGGATTTTGTTCAAACTTTGTACAGGTGATAATTTTATGGAAACAGTTCCTTTCAATAAACAAATTTGCCACTAGGTCAAGTTAAAAAGGAAATTCTTGTAAACACTGTAGCAACTCTGTGCCAATGGTGCTCTCCGACGCATTTTAATGTATGGTCTAGACGTTCAAATTTCGATAGTATAAAAAATGATACCAAATTTAGTCTAAGATTGCTATACACAAATCTGTGACATCTGCAAGCCCGGCCTTCAGTGCCGTATAGGAGTTACGCTCCTGCAAGCCCTGCCTTCAGTGCCGTATAGGAGTTACGCTCCTGCAAGCCCGGCCTTCAGTGCCGTATAGGAGTTACGCTCCTGCAAGCCCGGCCTTCAGTGCCGTATAGGAGTTACACTCCTGCAAGCCCGGCCTTCAGTGCCGTATAGGAGTTACGCTCCTGCAAGCCCGGCCTTCAGTGCCGTATAGGAGTTACGCTCCTGCAAGCCCGGCCTTCAGTGCCGTATAGGAGTTACTCTCCTGCAAGCCCGGCCTTCAGTGCCGTATAGGAGTTACGCTCCTGAAAGTCCGGCCTTCAGTGCCGTATAGGAGTTACGCTCCTGCAAGCTTAGTCTGTGTAACATGCTTGCAACAACTTCTACTAAGAAGTCTGTTCTAATGAGGTCCCTATGGTCTAGAACTAGGTCACTTCAGTTATAAGAGTGTTAATATTGATTATTGATGTCGTTGGTGACATCTGATTCCAATTGTTTCATTTGGAGACCCTACCGTTCCAGACACTACCCTACATTTCCAGACACTGCCCTACATTCCCAGACACTACCCTACATTTCCAGACACTACCCTACATTCCCAGACACTACCCTACATTTCCAGACACTACCCTACATTTCCAGACACTCCCCTACATTTCCAGACACTACCCTACATTTCCAGATACTACCCTACATTCCCAGATACTACCCTACATTTCCAGACACTGCCCTACATTTCCAGACACTACCCTACATTTCCAGACACTACCCTCATTTCCAGACACTATCCTATTTTTCCAGACACTACCCTACAGTTTATTCACTGGCCCCCCATCTGTGTACGAAAATATAAATAATAGTAACTAAGTGAAAATGTGTAGTGAAAATCCAGTAAAATACTAACAAACCCTATAGGAATACTGACAAACCCTATAGGAATACTGACAAACCCTATGTGAATACTGACAAACCCTATTAGTCCGATCAATATATAGATGGACCCACCACAAATTGCAACAGAACCTTTTTATACGTTTTTGCAATCAGGAAGGTCACTAGAATGACATACTAAAAATCTACCAAAATGTACACAGGCGAAGTTAGTTATTTTCACCCAAATCCAAGATGGCCGCCGTAAAACCTTATTTTTCGATATCTTCGCTTCTAATGAACATTTTCTCATTATGTTAAGTTCTAAATTAGGGTTTTTAATATCAACGAATCTGTTGACATATATGCCATGCACATTGAAGTGATATTTCCTTTGCATTTACCAAATTTATCAAAAATAATTTACACAGCAACTGTGAATTTGCAATCGATGGCAGCATATCCTTCCTTCCAGAATCACTGCGCTTGATGTTACATGTGTTGTTTCCATCTGGCAGTCAAAGTGGCTTCATTGGGACAGGGAATCATGCAAGCTACGCGACCAAGAACTATTATAGCACCACTACAGGTGGGACTAGCAGTTCAATTACATCATCACTTCGCATCTAAATTTCTAGTAGAGTCACTAAATAAGCACGGAATCTGCTGCTCATATTCAGAGGTCATGAAGTTTGCTCGCAGTTCTGCAAAAGCACAGGGAACCGATATTCCTAGTTACACAGCAGATAATTTTGTGCAGTATGTGGCAGATAATGTCGACCACAATATCAGGACAATCGACGGCATGAATACATTCCATGGTATGGGCATGATTGCAACAATTACACCTGCAACGAAGAATAATCAACGAATTCCACATGTTGTGGTCAGTGCAACAGACATCTTGGCTATTGGTACTGTCAACATAGTGCCATTCATGCCAGAAAGCAATGGACTGAAATCCATATTGTATGAAAAGCTTTCTGATTTCACTGATGACAAAACAGCTATTCTTGATGAGTTGTGGAAAGTGTCATTGTCTGTGCGTTCGCCAAGATCAGCTTGGTCTGACATGATGCAGATGGTCCACACTGGTGACCATCCAGGAAAATCATCAGTAATCTTCCTGCCAATGATAGACATGGATCCGGGTAACATGTCATGTGTGAAGTCAACTCTTCTGTTCATATGTGATCATGCTAGGCGTTACAATATAACACCGATTGTAACCTTCGATCAGCCACTGTGGTGGAAGGCCTTACAAGTGATACACAGTTCACCAGAGAACAATCCACTACGTTCCATTGTGCTGAGGTTAGGAGGATTTCACACATTGATGAGTCTCATTGGAAGTATTGGTCACATTATGGAAGGATCAGGGTTGCATGAACTCCTTGAAACAATATATGCAAACAACACAGTCATACACATGCTTAATGGGAAGGCAATACAGCGAGCAGTTCGGGGCCTACTGCTTGTTGATGGAGCATTGAATGCTATGATTGTATCTGCAGAGTTCCACATCAAGCCACCATGCATGATCACACACGATGGTACCGGTAGATGAGAGTGTTGTCCAAGAAGAACCTGCCTCTTCATCAGCGACTCAAAGTGATCAGAGTGGAGATGCTACACTGACTGACCTTGACAAAATAGGTAATCTACACGACACTCTTCTGACAGGAAAGTTGACTGTTGAGGAAGCCTGTGCAGCCGAGGAATTGATCAGAGTCACAGATAGGCTACAGATGAGAAAGCAGTCCATGCAGACTTCACGCACAGCAACTCTGTGGCTACAGTTCATGGAGATGATGCAAATCCTTCGTAAGTGAAAGCCGAACGACTGGGGAACTGGGCTCTCCATATGAAAGCTATGCATGAAATGCTACCATACTTAGCTGCTTCTGGGCATAACTTGTATACCAAAAGCCTCCATATCTACTTACAGCAGATGACAAAACTCCCCCAGACGTCCCCAGAAGTATACAGACAGTTCAGCGAAGGACTCCACGTTGTGCGTAGGTCTGATCGATTGTGGGCAGGACTTTCAGCTGACCTTGTAATTGAACAAGTATTGATGAGGAGTATGAAAACGAGTGGTGGTTTGACCAGAGGACGTGGCATGTCAGAGACACAACGGCTTTTGTGGCTGCTGTCACATCCACATTGTTCTGAGGTGAACAACGCAATGCAGCAGCTAACTGGTGTTAATTACACTACAAGTGATCAACACAAAGATTTAACAAAAGCCAGACAAGAGAAGGATATGAGTGACACTTGTGAACTGTTAACATTCCTGGAGTCACGAAATCCATTCTGTGACAACAGCAGTTTGCGAAGTATTGCCACTGGTGTGAACGCTGACAACAGAGTGGATGTTGATAAGGCAAGAGATATAGGAGGCAAAATCCTGACATCAATGTTGAACAAGTCAGTTCTTGATTACACATTCAAGAAGAAGGATCAAATAGTGACACCGAGTGCATCATCTGTCAAAATCCACAATGAAACAATCCACATCGACCCAATGTTATTGTTTCAAAGGCTTATCACTGCGGGAACACGGACTGATCAGCTGCAAGTCCAGTTTGAACTTTGCAGTTACCCAACATCCATTTTTGAAGCTAAATATGTAATGCGGGCTGCCAATAAACCAGCCCTGGCAGATGATCTGTGGACTCTGATGCCTGAAACAGTTTCTAAACCAATTGGCGACAGTCAATATGTTTTTGATGGGGGGTGCCCTTCTGCACCGAATACCATGGTCAAGTGGAACAACGTACAATCTCTTATGCAAACAATACACAGACTATGTCACTAGAAAATATGGACAAGCAGTAATTGTGTTTGATAGATATGGAGAAGAACTGTCCACGAAGGACAGTGCTCAGCAGAGACGAACAGGTGGACGAGTAGGAGCAACTGTGGAGTTCTCGAGTGACATGGTAATGAAATCAAAGAAGGATGATTTTTTGTCGAACAAGCACAATAAGCAGAAATTTATAAACTTGCTAAGTGACCGTCTACAACAAGCTGGATGTCAAACACATCATGCAGATGGCGATGCTGATCTTCTGATTGTGCAAACTGCTGCAGGTTGCGCTGCCACTGGTCAAACAATTTTGGTAGGAGATGACACAGACCTTCTTGTGCTCCTTTGCTACCATATCAAGGATGATTCCCATAACATATTCTACAGGCAGAACCAAAGGCAACCCAAAAGAATATCACACGATGTTGGGACATCAAAACCGTGCAGAGAATCCTGGGAAGGGGAGTCTGTAACCATCTTCTATTAGCACACGCCATATTAGGATGCGATACCACATCAAGGGTGTTTGGCATTGGGAAAGGGGTTGTTATGAAGCTTATTTGTAATGACCCTTATTTTCAGTTACACTGGTGTGTTCCTCGATGAAACTGCAACCCAGAGGGAGATAGTGAGTGCTGGTGAAAAGTGTCTTATGAGCATTTTAAAAGGTGCCCCGGAAGACACCCTTGATAAGCTGAGATTATAGCATTTCCACCATAAAGTAGCTACGAGCAAAACGTGTGTGCAGCCTGAAACACTGCCCCCAACATCAGCAGCAGGCAAGTATCACAGCCTGCGTGTATTTCACCAAGTTCAGGTATGGAAGGGAGTTCCAAACTTGTCTCCTTGTGTCTATGGCTGGGCTGTGCAGGATGGGAAATTGCTGCCATTGCAATGTGATCTTGAAGTGGCTCCCAAAACACTACTTGAAGTTGTACGATGTAACTGTAAGTCTGGATGTGAAACTCTACGTTGCACATGTCGCAAAGCAGGACTTGATTGTTCCACTGCATGTGGAGAGTGTAGGGGTATATGCTCAAACATGACTACCCAAATCGCCGAAGATGTCGGAGATGATGACATGTAATTGGCCATCATCCAGATTTGTCGTCGTTTTAGTGACATTTTGATATACTAGTATGTTATATCGTACATTTTATCATTGTTTAAACAGTAGGCCTATGTCTCTCTTTGTTCTGTTGTCTCATGTGGGATTTTATGTGACCTACATGTATGTGTTCTTGCTCTATATTGCAAAGTTTGGTACACGACATGTCAGTCAAGTGATAGATATGATAGTTAATGGGTTTTTTTCGGTGTAAAAAATGGTGTTTTGTTGCATAAATTGGATGAATGCAAAATAAATATTATTTCAATGTGCAAGCCATGTATGTCAGCATATTCATTGTTATTAAAAACCCTAATTTAGAACTTAACATAATGAGAAAATGTTCATTAGAAGCGAAGATATCGAAAAATAAGGTTTTACGGCGGCCATCTTGGATTTGGGTGAAAATAACTAACATCGCCTGTGTAGATTTTGGTAGATTTTTAGTATGTCATTCTAGTGACCTTCCTGATGACAAAAATGTATCAAAACTTTCTGTTGCAATTTGTGGTGGGTTGAGGTGCTGTGGGCGATATTTTGACTGGACTATATATGAATACTGACAAACCCTATAGGAATACTGACAAACCCTATAGGAATACTGACAAACCCTATAGGAATACTGACAAACCCTACAGGAATACTAACAAACCCTATAGGAATACTGACAAACCCTATAGGAATACTGACAAACCCTATGGGAATACTGACAAACCCTATGGGAATACTGACACACCCTATAGGAATACTGACAAACCCTATAGGAATACTAACAAACCCTATAGGAATACTGACAAACCCTATAGGAATACTGACAAACCCTATAGGAATACTGACAAACCCTATAGGAATACTGACAAACCCTATAGGAATACTGACAAACCCTATAGGAATACTGACAAACCCTATAGGAATACTGACAAACCCTATAGGAATACTGACAAACCCTATGGGAATACTGACACACCATATAGGAATACTGACAAACCCCATGGGAATACTGACAAACCCTATAGGAATACTGACACACCCTATAGGAATACTGACAAACCCCATAGGAATACTGACACACCCTATAGGAATACTGACAAACCCTATAGGAATACTGACAAACCCTATGGGAATACTGACACACCCTATATGAATACTGACACACCCTATAGGAATACTGACACACCATATGGGAATACTGACAAACCATATAGGAATACTGACAAACCCTATAGGAATACTGACAAACCCCATGGGAATACTGACACACCCTATAGGAATACTGACACACCCTATAGGAATACTGACAAACCATATGGGATTACTGACAAACCATATGGGAATACTGACAAACCATATAGGAATACTGACACACCCTATAGGAATACTGACAAACCATATGGGAATACTGCCAAACCCTATAGGAATACTGCCAAACCATATGGGATTACTGCCAAACCCTATAGGAATACTGACAAACCCTATAGGAATACTGACAAACCATATGGGAATACTGCCAAACCCTATAGGAATACTGCCAAACCATATGGGAATACTGCCAAACCCTATAGGAATACTGACAAACCATATGGGAATACTGCCAAACCCTATAGGAATACTGCCAAACCATATGGGAATACTGCCAAACCCTATAGGAATACTGACAAACCCTATAGGAATACCTATTTTGATCAAAGTTTTGATAAAATGACATATATTATGCCACAATACTCACCATAAAAACCAAGGATGCCATTTTAAAAGGATCCATATACATGTAGGGGTCGATCAGACTTTTACTATCAAAGGGAGGTAGTAGAACAAACCAACATGTCCCATAATTGCACAGTTGTTTCAGGTAAGCGATCAAGGCACTCTCGGCACTCTTTAATTCATAATAATCTAACATGGTATGTACAAGATAGTTTGCTCCAAAGCTTAATTCCAGCATAAGCGTCTTTCTGAACCATAGCCAATCTGTGGTAGTCCATCTCTGAATAAGCCAGGTGTAAGATTTAAAGCCCCTCTATGCATTTACTTAGAATGTGCTGCACACTGAGATATTGTAAAGAGCGGATGAATAGATATTGTGATTATTGTCTTATATTTTAATTTTTCAATAATAAATTAATACCGGTATGGTAAAAAGGAAAATATGCCCACAAACGAACCTGCTTTTGTGAAATTACCATTTGTAAATTACCTCCCTTTTATGGATATTTTTTTAACAAAATTACCATATCTCTGTAAATCATTGCAGTTTACTACAGTTAACGAGGATACATTTGTGTATGAATTATACCGTAATTGTTTGAGTATAAGACACACTTTTTTCCTCCAAAATAGTATCCAAAAGTCTGGTGCGTCTTATACTCCAGTTTTTCCCCCCTGGAATTTCTCTGTTTTTTTAACTGTGTGTTATACTCCAGTGTGACCTATACTCAAACGATTACAGTAGTATTATTTTTTTACCTGAAGAAAAAAAAAGCGCCTGAAGAAAAAAACCGCATATAGAGACTTTAAACAAGAGACAAACGAAATTCCATCAACGTATTTATGAGAATTTTATGGATGTAATAAAGCTGTCTTAGGTTCCAAAAGAGGTTTCCAAAAGTGGATGTTAACGCTATCTTAATGTCTCTCTAAGAATCTCATGAGAATGAAGGACCCATCCTCCAGCATTGTCATTAAAAACAATAATAACCATTTCCTATAGTAATTAAGAAAAGTTATGCGAAAATATTCTCTCATATCTACAATTACTGTCGGGTATGTAGACATTATTTCTCGCTATTATTAGCTCATCAGACCCGAACGGTCTGGCTAGCTTTTTGTGAGAAAGGAGTGTCGAGATTCTATGATCCGCCAACATTTGTGCATGCAAATCATTTCTTCTCACTGTCATCTGCCAACATTTGTGCATGCAAATCATTTCTTCTCACTGTCATCCGTCAACATTTGTGCATGCAAATCATTTCTTCTCACTGTCATCCGCCAACATTTGTGCATGCAAATCATTTCTTCTCACTGTCATCCGCCAACATTTGTGCATGCAAATCATTTCTTCTCACTGTCATCCGCCAACATTTGTGCATGCAAATCATTTCTTCGCACTGTCATCCGTCAACATTTGTGCATGCAAATCATTTCTTCTCGCTGTCATCTGTCATCCGCCAACATTTGTGCATGCAAATCATTTCACTGTCATCCGCCAACATTTGTGCATGCAAATCATTTCTTCTCACTGTCATCCGCCAACATTTGTGCATGCAAATCATTTCTTCTCACTGTCATCCGCCAACATTTGTGCATGCAAATCATTTCTTCTCACTGTCATCCGCCAACATTTGTGCATGCAAATCATTTCTTCTCACTGTCATCCGCCAACATTTGTGCATGCAAATCATTTCTTCTCACTGTCATCCGCCAACATTTGTGCATGCAAATCATTTCTTCTCACTGTCATCCGTCAACATTTGTGCATGCAAATCATTTCTTCTCACTGTCATCCGTCAACATTTGTGCATGCAAATCATTTCTTCTCACTGTCATCCGCCAACATTTGTGCATGCAAATCATTTCTTCTCACTGTCATCCGCCAACATTTGTGCATGCAAATCATTTCTTCTCACTGTCATCCGCCAACATTTGTGCATGCAAATCATTTCTTCTCACTGTCATCCGCCAACATTTGTGCATGCAAATCATTTCTTCTCACTGTCATCCGCCAACATTTGTGCATGCAAATCATTTCTTCTCACTGTCATCCGTCAACATTTGTGCATGCAAATCATTTCTTCTCACTGTCATCCATCAACATTTGTGCATGCAAATCATTTCTTCTCACTGTCATCCGCCAACATTTGTGCATGCAAATCATTTCTCATAAAACCAAAGGCACCAATAGTTTTCAAGGTTGCTCTATAGCATCATTGAAACAACCTCTATTTAAATGTGAGCATCTGAATTATTTTTATATATATATATTCTGTCCTAGTAGAAATAGCTTGTAAATGTAGCACGTCTGTATATGGTCATTCTTTGGTGAATAGTACTTGAATATAATGTGTCTAACCACTAAATATTCCAGTGCTGATATCTCTAGAGAACAATGGTATCTGTGACAGGAGTGGCAGAGGTGCTCCAGACCCCAACTCCCTGACTATAGTTCCAAAAATACCAGACAAACAAATCACCAGTACATTGGGAATGTATTTCCTTCAAACAGATCACCAGTACATTGGGAATGGATTTCCTTCAAACAGATCACCAGTACATTGGGAATGTATTTCCTTCAAACAGATCACCAGTACATTGGGAATGTATTTCCTACAAACAAATTACCAGTACATTGGGAATGTATTTCCTTCAAACAAATCACCAGTACATTTGGAATGTATTTCCTTCAAACAGATCACCAGTACATTTGGAATGTATTTCCTTCAAACAAATCACCAGTACATTGGGAATGGATTTCCTTCAAACAGATCACCAGTACATTGGGAATGTATTTCCTTCAAACAGATCACCAGTACATTGGGAATGGATTTCCTTCATATAAATCACCAGTACATTGGGAATGTATTTCCTTCAAACAGATCACCAGTACATTTGGAATGGATTTCCTTCTAACAAATCACCAGTACATTGGGAATGAATTTCCTTCATATAAATCACCAGTACATTGGGAATGAATTTCCTTCATATAAATCACCAGTACATTGGGAATGAATTTCCTTCATATAAATCACCAGTACATTGGGAATGAATTTCCTTCATATAAATCACCAGTACATTGGGAATGAATTTCCTTCATATAAATCACTAGTACATTTGGAATGGATTTCCTTTAAGCAGCTCACCAGAACATCAGTATATATATATCGATGGGAGGGCGATTATGCATATATATATATATATATATATATATCGAGGTGCAGCACATTCTAAGTAAATTTATATTGGATAATCTTGGATTTTACAATAAAACCCTTGTTTTAAAAATGATTGAAAAAACACCGATTGTACAAAGTTTGTTGGTACTTGAACACAGTGAAGTGGGGAGCATGGGTTGACCTCGTACATGTATATATGTCAGAGCTACATGGCATATCTATGCAATCGGCTGCTTATGGTTGGTTGATGTGTACGGTATGTCTTGTCTATCAATTGGACCAATACTGCAGGAATTCAACCCTCAACCTATATATCTCAAATGGCGGGAGCTACATCTCCGAAAATGTTCTTAAACACAGCAAAGCATGTCAATCTTAGAAATATAGCGAGTGGGTTTGCTTATGAATTTATGGGGGGGGGGGGCGTCTCAAAAATATTAGAATGACTTGGGGGGGGGGGGTCCTGACTGTCGATTTTGGCCTAGACTGATTTGGTTTTGAAAATTTTAGAAGCCCTTGTTCTGACATTTAACGTGATGTGTTCTGACATTTAACATGATGTGTTGTGACATTTAACATGATGTGTTCTGACATTTAACGTGATGTGTTCTGACATTTAACATGATGTGTTCTGACATTTAATGTGATGTGTTCAGACATTTAACATGATGTGTTCTGATATTTAACGTGATGTGTTCTAACGTGATGTGTTCTGACATTTAACGTGATGTGTTCTGACATTTAACATGATGTGTTCTGACATTTAATGTGATGTGTTCTGACATTTAACGTGATGTGTTCTGACATTTAACGTGATGTGTTCTGACATTTAACATGATGTGTTCTGACATTTAATGTGATGTGTTCTGACATTTAGCATGATGTGTTCTGACATTTAACATGATGTGTTCTGACATTTAACGTGATGTGTTCTGACATTTAACATGATGTGTTCTGACATTTAACGTGATGTGTTCTGACATTTAATGTGATCTGTCATATAACATGATGTGTTCTGACATTTAACATGATGTGTTCTGTCATATAACATGATGTGTTGTGACATTTAATGTGATGTGTTCTGTGTTGTGACATTTAATGTGATGTGTTCTGACATTTAACATGATGTGTTCTGTCATATAACATGATGTGTTCTGACATTTAACATGATGTGTTCTGTCATATAACATGATGTGTTGTGACATTTAATGTGATGTGTTCTGACATTTAATGTGATGTGTTCTGACATGTAACGTGATGTGTTCTGACATTTAACGTGATGTGTTCTAACATTTAACGTGATGTGTTCTAACGTGATGTGTTCTGACATTTAACGTGATGTGTTCTGTCATATAGCATGATGTGTTCTGACATTTAACATGAATTACATTTAATGTGATGTGTTCTGACAGATAACGTGAATTACATTTAATGTGATGTGTTCTGACAGATAACGTGATGTGTATATCCAAGAGATTCTTTTGTGAAAATATAAGGAGCATACGAATCCATGTATATGGCTCCAGCTAGAGGGAGGTTTGGGAGAAGTGATCTCCCTGCAGTGTTTCTAGAGGGAGGTTTGGGAGAAGTGATCTCCCTGCAGTGTTTCTAGAGGGAGGTTTGGGAGAAGTGATCTCCCTACATTGTTTCTAGAGGGAGGTTTGGGAGAAGTGATCTCCCTACAGTGTTTCTAGAGGGAGGTTTGGGAGAAGTGATCTCCCTGCACTGTCTCTAGAGGGAGACTTCGGGTGATCTCCCTGTACTGTTTCTAGAGGGAGGTTTGGGAGAAGTGATCTCCCTGCACTGTCTCTAGAGGGAGACTTGGGTGATCTTCCTGTACTTGTTTCTAGAGAGAGGTTTGGGAGAAGTGATCTCCCTGCACTGTCTCTAGAGGGAGACTTGGGTGATCTCCCTGTACTGTTTCTAGAGGGAGGTTATCGCTTATCCATTGTAAATTGAAGTCTGGAGAAGTGTTTTCATATATAGACATTTGATGGAGTCAACAACAAACCGTTCCTTTGTTTGCCTTAAACTTTATGGGTCTAGTTTGATCTACCCTACAATACCATCAATCCTCAATCACCTGGTACATCAAAGAAGAAACATTTGATAAATATAGGATCTTACACTTGTGAAAATGCTAGTTTAATAGCAAAATTCCAAAAAAATTTCATAAAATATGGTATTAAATCACCACGAGTGTAAGATCATTTATTATCACATAACCACAGTAACCATCATTTCGAGAATAAATTTCTGCCTGCCTGTATACTTTGAGCCTTATTACGTTTCAAGGCAATCAGTACGGTACATTCATACGCTGTAGTAAAAAGTCCACAAACAACACTACCGTAATTTGCTATGTATAACGCGCTATCATGTATAAATCGGGGAAAAAACGTAGTTCTGGTGTATACCGCGTACCGTAAAATATCATTTTCACAAGCCAAAATTCCTCAAGATATGATATATTTCGATAAAAAAAAGATGAAATTGTGGGGCCTTACGTGCAGAAGTGCATGGTTCTGAAATATAATCATACTCATACAAAAAGAAAAAACTGTGAGGGCCTATACAGTATTCCGCTAGTCTCGCTAATGGATGCTCAACATTTTATTGATTTTCAAAATTGCAAACTACAGTCTACACCGAACAAAATATTTCGACATAACCAAAGTTTGACTTAACGAAATTCAATATAAATAGATCCAGTACCGGTAATATGTAAAATGATAGTGTCTGAAACAGGACTTCGATGTAAAATGATAGTGTCTGAAACAGAACTTCGATGTAAAATGATAGTGTCTGAAACAGAACTTCGATGTAAAATGATAGTGTCTGAAACAGAACTTCGATGTAAAATGATAGTGTCTGAAACAGAACTTCGATGTAAAATGATAGTGTCTGAAACAGAACTTCGATGTAAAATGATAGTTTCTGAAACAGGACTTCGATGTAAAATGATAGTGTCTGAAACAGGACTTCGATGTAAAATGATAGTGTCTGAAACAGGACTTCGATGTAAAATGATAGTTTCTGAAACAGGACTTCGATGTAAAATGATAGTGTCTGAAACAGGACTTCGATGTAAAATGATAGTGTCTGAAACAGGACTTCGATGTAAAATGATATCCTCAGTTCTATTCTTATGTTTTTCAGGCAATTTACAAAATGGTAGGAACTGTTATGAAGATGCCAGAAGACGAATCAACACCCGAGAAACGTACAGACAAAATTTTCCGTCAAATGGATAAAAATCTTGATGGTCAGTTGTCATTGGCCGAGTTTATCGAAGGAGCAAAAAGTGACCCATCCATAGTGAGATTGTTACAATGTGATCCCAACTCGGCAAGTTGAGCAGCGTGTTGTAAACATCTGAAATTGTTGTCGGCAAAACTGTCACAGAAAAGATAGTTTGTGTTTGGAATGCGACTTAAAAATGAACAAAATACAAAACACTACAGCTGGAAATGTGTAATGCTACATTTTGTACGTTACCTTGGTACATAACTTTGTTTTGTTTTATGAAAAACAAGTTTTATATTTCAGACTGTTTATCATTATATACCATTGCCTTTTCTATTGACAATGTCCTGACTGTGACTAGAATGTACGTGTATTGCATGGATGCAAGTATAAAGTGCTTGTATGAAATCCATACCATATAGTTGATGTGTCATTTCCTGGCCTACATTTTCCTAATATTCATAAGATATGTGATGTGCCATGACAAAATATGCCCAAATACGCTCTGATGTCAACTTTGAAAAACTTATTTATGATATCTTTCTTTGTATTAATCCAGTTTTTTTATTCCTAAAAAAACACTGTGTATCAGAATTACAAGCATAAGATATCGTGAATTGTCATATATCGTGAATTGTCACAAGATACCGGTACCGTGAATTGTCATAAGATATTGTGAATTGTCATAAGATATCGTGAATTGTCATAATATATCGTGAATTGTCATAATATATAGTGGTGAATTGTCATACGATATCATGAATTGTCATAAGATATCATGAATTCATAAGATATCATGAATTCATAGGATATCATGAATATAACTTATTATCAACATATTTTTACCACTACCTTATTTGGACCAATTTTCGCATGGCCTGGCACATTAAACATACATTCATTTTCACATATGTATTGATGAACAATTTATACCCACCATCCAATCATATTGTATTATATAATTTGTAGAAAATTAGATTAGAAAATTCAAATTCAGAATTGCAGATAAATGTAGAATATATACGAAGGCAGAGGATATATGAGAGTTTATAAGAAAGTATAGCTATACATTGATATGTGGTGGAGTAGCAATACATTTATTACCTTGATGGCCGACTGGCTGGTTACTGAGAGAGGTATATCCGCGGACAGAGGTAGACTGGGGCCGGTCAGGTGTGATATGTAACCAGGAAGTGACTGTGGACAGAGATACAACCAGGAAGATACAACTAGGAAGTGACTGTGGACAAAGATACAACCAGAAAGTGACTGTGGACAGAGATACAACCAGGAAGTGACTTCGCACAGAGATACAACCAGGAAGTGACTGTGGACAGAGATACAACCAGGAAGTGACTGTGGACAGAGATACAACCAGGAAGTGACTGTGGACAGAGATACAACCAGGAAGTGACTGTGGACAGAGATACAACCAGGAAGTGACTGTGGACAGATATACAACCAGGAAGTGAATGTGGACAGAGATACAATCAGGAAGTGACTGTGGACAGAGATACAACCAGGAAGTGACTGTGGACAGATATACAACCAGGAAGTGACTGGACAGAGATACAACCAGGAAGTGACTTCAGACAGAGATACAACCAGGAAGTGACTGTGGACAGATATACAACCAGGAAGTGAATGTGGACAGAGATACAACCAGGAAGTGACTGGACAGAGATACAACCAGGAAGTGACTTCGCACAGAGATACAACCAGGAAGTGACTGTGGACAGATATACAACCAGGAAGTGACTGTGGACAGAGATACAACCAGGAAGTGACTGTGGACAGAGATACAACCAGGAAGTGACTGGACAGTGATACAACCAGGAAGTGACTTCAGACAGAGATACAACCAGGAAGTGACTGTGGACAGATATACAACCAGGAAGTGAATGTGGACAGAGATACAACCAGGAAGTGACTGGACAGAGATACAACCAGGAAGTGACTGTGGACAGAGATACAACCAGGAAGTGACTGTGGACAGAGATACAACCAGGAAGTGACTTCGCACAGAGATACAACCAGGAAGTGAATGTGGACAGAGATACAACCAGGAAGTGACTGTGGACAGAGATACAACCAGGAGGTGACTGTGGACAGATATACAACCAGGAAGTGACTGGACAGAGATACAACCAGGAAGTGACTTCAGACAGAGATACAACCAGGAAGTGACTGTGGACAGATATACAACCAGGAAGTGAATGTGGACAGAGATACAACCAGGAAGTGACTGGACAGAGATACAACCAGGAAGTGACTGTGGACAGAGATACAACCAGGAAGTGACTGTGGACAGATATACAACCAGGAAGTGACTGTGGACAGAGATACAACCAGGAAGTGACTGTGGACAGAGATACAACCAGGAAGTGACTGTGGACAGAGATACAACCAGGAAGTGACTGTGGACAGAGATACAACCAGGAAGTGACTTCGCACAGAGATACAACCAGGAAGTGAATGTGGACAGAGATACAACCAGGAAGTGACTGTGGACAGAGATACAACCAGGAGGTGACTGGACAGATATACAACCAGGAAGTGACTGGACAGAGATACAACCAGGAAGTGACTTCAGACAGAGATACAACCAGGAAGTGACTGTGGACAGATATACAACCAGGAAGTGAATGTGGACAGAGATACAACCAGGAAGTGACTGGACAGAGATACAACCAGGAAGTGACTGTGGACAGAGATACAACCAGGAAGTGACTGTGGACAGATATACAACCAGGAAGTGACTGTGGACAGAGATACAACCAGGAAGTGACTGTGGACAGAGATACAACCAGGAAGTGACTTCGCACAGAGATACAACCAGGAAGTGACTGTGGACAGTGATACAACCAGGAAGTGACTGTGGACAGAGATACAACCAGGAAGTGACTTCAGACAGAGATACAACCAGGAAGTGACTGGACAGAGATACAACCAGGAAGTGACTGTGGACAGAGATACAACCAGGAAGTGACTGTGGACAGAGATACAACCAGGAAGTGACTTCGCACAGAGATACAACCAGGAAGTGACTGTGGACAGAGATACAACCAGGAAGTGACTGTGGACAGAGATACAACCAGGAAGTGACTGTGGACAGAGATACAACCAGGAAGTGACTGTGGACAGAGATACAACCAGGAAGTGACTGTGGACAGATATACAACCAGGAAGTGAATGTGGACAGATATACAACCAGGAAGTGACTGTGGACAGAGATACAACCAGGAAGTGACTGTGGACAGAGATACAACCAGGAAGTGACTGTGGACAGATATACATCCAGGAAGTGACTGGACAGAGATACAACCAGGAAGTGACTTCAGACAGAGATACAACCAGGAAGTGACTGTGGACAGATATACAACCAGGAAGTGAATGTGGACAGAGATACAACCAGGAAGTGACTGGACAGAGATACAACCAGGAAGTGACTGTGGACAGAGATACAACCAGGAAGTGACTGTGGACAGATATACAGCCAGGAAGTGACTTCAGACAGAGATACAACCAGGAAGTGACTGTGGACAGATATACAACCAGGAAGTGAATGTGGACAGAGATACAACCAGGAAGTGACTGGACAGAGATACAACCAGGAAGTGACTGTGGACAGAGATACAACCAGGAAGTGACTGTGGACAGAGATACAACCAGGAAGTGACTGTGGACAGAGATACAACCAGGAAGTGACTTCGCACAGAGATACAACCAGAAAGTGACTGTGGACAGTGATACAACCAGGAAGTGACTGTGGACAGAGATACAACCAGGAAGTGACTGTGGACAGAGATACAACCAGGAAGTGACTTCAGACAGAGATACAACCAGGAAGTGACTGTGGACAGAGATACAACCAGGAAGTGACTGTGGACAGAGATACAACCAGGAAGTGACTGTGGACAGAGATACAACCAGGAAGTGACTGTGGACAGAGATACAACCAGGAAGTGACTGTGGACAGATATACAACCAGGAAGTGACTGGACAGAGATACAACCAGGAAGTGACTTCAGACAGAGATACAACCAGGAAGTGACTGTGGACAGATATACAACCAGGAAGTGAATGTGGACAGAGATACAACCAGGAAGTGACTGGACAGAGATACAAACAGGAAGTGACTGTGGACAGAGATACAACCAGGAAGTGACTGTGGACAGATATACAGCCAGGAAGTGACTGTGGACAGAGATACAACCAGGAAGTGACTGTGGACAGAGATACAACCAGGAAGTGACTTCGCACAGAGATACAACCAGGAAGTGACTGTGGACAGAGATACAACCAGGAAGTGACTTCAGACAGAGATACAACCAGGAAGTGACTATGGACAGAGATACAACCAGGAAGTGACTGTGGACAGATATACAACCAGGAAGTGACTGTGGACAGAGATACAACCAGGAAGTGACTGTGGACAGAGATACAACCAGGAAGTGACTTCGCACAGAGATACAACCAGGAAGTGACTGTGGACAGAGATACAACCAGGAAGTGACTTCAGACAGAGATACAACCAGGAAGTGACTATGGACAGAGATACAACCAGGAAGTGACTGTGGACAGATATACAACCAGGAAGTGACTGTGGACAGAGATACAACCAGGAAGTGACTGTGGACAGAGATACAACCAGGAAGTGACTTCGCACAGAGATACAACCAGGAAGTGACTGTGGACAGAGATACAACCAGGAAGTGACTGTGGACAGAGATACAACCAGGAAGTGACTTCGCACAGAGATACAACCAGGAAGTGACTGTGGACAGATATACAACCAGGAAGTGACTGTGGACAGAGATACAACCAGGAAGTGACTGTGGACAGAGATACAACCAGGAAGTGACTTCAGACAGAGATACAACCAGGAAGTGACTGTGGACAGATATACAACCAGGAAGTGACTTCAGACAGAGATACAACCAGGAAGTGACTGTGGACAGATATACAACCAGGAAGTGAATGTGGACAGAGATACAACCAGGAAGTGACTGGACAGAGATATACAAACAGGAAGTGACTGTGGACAGAGATATACAACCAGAAAGTGACTTCGGACAGAGATGCAACCAGGAAGTGACTGTAGACAGAGATATACAACCAGAAAGTGACTTTGGACAGAGATACAACCAGGAAGTGACTGTGGACAGAGATACAACCAGGAAGTGACTTCGGACAGAGATACTACCAGGAAGTGACTTCGGACAGAGATACAACCAGGAAGTGACTTCGGACAGAGATACAACCAGGAAGTGACTGTGGACAGAGATACAACCAGGAAGTGACTGTGGACAGAGATACAACCAGGAAGTGACTGCGGACTGGGGTCATGTATGACAAGTAACTGCAGAGACTGGGGTCAGGTATGACAAGTGACTGCAGACTGGGGTCAGGTATGACAAGTGACTGCAGACTGAGGTCAGGAATCACAAGTGACTGCGGTCAGGAATCACAAATGACTGCAGACTGAGGTTAGATATCACAAATGACTGCGGGCTGTGATCAGGTATCACAAGGGACTGTGGATATAGTTCCAACCACGCAACACTGGGATTTGGAATGGTCACAACTTCACTGTATGCAACCCAGCACAACAAGTTATCTTTACTGCAAACACTTGATATCTTGTATCAATTCTTCACAGTAATGACATGTTTCTGGTTGCATTGGCATCCAATAAGATTCCATACAACAAATTGTATTTACTGTGTAACGTTGCTACAATGGTAGCCTGGGTTCCAGTCTGTCGATTTTTAACTTCTGGCAAAATGACAGCCTGGGGAAACTTGATTTCCGATCGTAGCGCCATCTACTTACACCCTAATTTATCAGGGTGTAGATTTGAAGAACGACAACTCTTCTCTACAAGATACTATCGGTAAATATAGAAACAGAATTCTATCAGAAATTGCCGAACAGGCACGATTATACACATTCATTTCCGAATATACACGAATGCTCCCGTAGCCTCATTGCAAACATATAATTTCCCATTTCTGTGCTATATCGATGAGATGGCAGATTTTAACTATTATGTTTAGGTGGTAATGGGTCGATTCGGCGTAATTGAATTAAGGACGACTTAAATATTGAGTAAATATGTCAAATCAGACGCACATTGTACTTTTTAAAACTATTTATCGTTCCGTTGACCCATATACAATGGCGGCCAATAATAAGGCTTTATCAACATTGCAGTGCCTCGCTTTCTATTCAAGTATGTCATTAATTAAGTCACATGCTAATAGGCCTATTAATAGGATTAATGTTAGTCAATAATTATACGGACAACCCGTCGAGTTTCCCCAGGCGTTGATATTATCAGAAGATCAATACGGCCCAATTAATAGTCTCGGTGTTAAAATATATTTGACTGACTAGGCAAAATATATCGACGCCTGTTCCCAGGCTACTACAATGGGACATGATGTTAAGAAAGCACACCCTGCATCTCACTGTCAGTAATTTCAACTCACTGTTGCATCTTGATTTGTATCCACATGTCACCACAAACACAATTTGTTGTACCGGGTATTAGAGTCGTGGGTTGTGAACATTCAGAATTGTTTATTATAAACAGCTATACACACATAGATTTGCTCAAGCATCACTATATTTGTAAGAGAATCCACATTCCATATTTGAGGCCAGAATAAAATAACTCCCTAGAGTAGCGTCCCCCAACTTATTCTGCTTGCATTTATATTTTGAGGTTTTTGTGAGGGTCTTAGTTTGTGTTCTGCTTCGTTGATCACAGCATGCAGTCTGTGTTCCGCTTCGTTGATCACAGCATGCAGTCTGTGTTCCGCTTCGTTGATCACAGCATGCAGTCTGTGTTCCGCTTCGTTGATCACAGCATGCAGTCTGTGTTCCGTTTCGTTGATCACAGCATGCAGTCTGTGTTCCGCTTCGTTGATCACAGCGTGCAGTCTGTGTTCCGCCTCGTTGACCAGAGCATGCAGTCTGTGTTCCGCCTCGTTGACCACAGCATGTAGTCTGTGTTCCGCTTCGTTGATCACAGCATACAGTCTGTGTTCCGCTTCGTTGATCACAGCATGCAGTCTGTGTTGATCACAGTCTACATTCCTATTGAAGTACGTCTGCGTTTGGCAAACAAGTGCGTCAAAAAGCAAATATCAGTACCCATTTTCATGTCTTGTGAAGCTACGGCAGGCTGCTAAGCCATAAATAAACACCGTTTAAGATACTGGCCAGCTCCGATTTCGGACTTGGATTATAGTGGGGAGTGGTGGAGAATCAGATTTGTGGAACAAAAGTGCTGATCAGGGACTGTATCTGTCTAACCGTAAAATGCTGTAGGCGAAATGAGCAGTTAAACAAATGTCTAATACTTTTCTTGTATTTTCCTAGAAAGCTCTACTTTCTAGGAAAAATTAGAAAATTATTACACATTTGTTATCGGCTCATTTCGCCTACAGCATGCTAATGGCTAAATTACCAATACCAAATTTGCATCATGCACCAAATATTGATACTTTTACACATTTATACTAATGCATTCTATTCTGTATTTGTTTAGCCTCTTGTATGAGGGAATGAATATCGGCGATGCTTTAACCATGTCCCGCATAGATACGTAAGCCTATCTGGTACCCTTATCGCCATGCCAACAACAGCCATTGATCAATCATACTCCACGGATAAGTTAATATCTATACCCCACCTCTATAGATGTTATTGTGAATGTTTTGGGGTGTCCGGGCTCATTCTAGGTCGGATTTGGAATCGAATGTTCCAGGGTTTGATACTCGGTAGGGGCACGTGTGTGGTGATTGAGCAAAGACACCTCACACACATTGCTTAGTACTGGCTAACCGCTTAGATCAGCTAAGCCTGCGCAGGAAAACATGTCTAGGTCCCTGCAAGGGGTTTGACATTAATGGAACCTACAAATGGTAGTGGTTAATAAATTTCAACAACATAGGGTTAAAATACACATTATGACCATTAAATACAACTTTTGAAATAGAAGTTGTGCTTTACAATGGCCAGTGTAGCTTACTGGACAAAATTTGGTATGAAACTTGCAAAATTTAATTAATTTTTTTAGGGAGAAGTGGGGCACCCATGGGCGAAGTCAGGGTCCCTAGGATGACTATTTCGCCAATGTCACCCTTTAGAATGAGTCGTGCGGTGCATCCATTGTGTTATTCTGACATTTATTATGGGTAGTTCTGTCTGTTTGATGACTACTGGGACGGTGTATGTGGTATTGGAAATGGCATTGAAATGAGGTTCCAGGTGGGAAATGGTTATTATCAGCAAATACCACTGTAAAACCTGAGGGTACAAGGGGGAATCCTAATGTATCTGGACAATACTGTGAACAGGTTTGTTTGCAAAGCCGGAGACAAACGATTTATTGACAAATCCTGCAGAACACGATCATGCTCTATTAGATTATTCTCCGAATACGTCTCGATTCCCACTCGTACTCATAAACTGGTTTTAATTGGTTACATTTTTCATAGTAGGAAGCTAAGTAGGAAGCTAAAATTAAATTTTTCATACCCCTTTGTATTTAGTCATTTATTTTGGAGAGTAGTGATTTTTAACATGTAAACTAATCAGCAATATCTATTTAAGAATTGGTAAAAATGATATTGAATTATATATACCGGTATATATAGTCATAGATTTCATTGTTTTGTAGGTTCCGCATTACCAAGTAGTGTTCCTGTATTCTACATATAGCACTATAGTATTGTATATATGGAGTAGTGTTACTGTATTCTACATATAGCACTATAGTATTGTATATACGGAGTAGTGTTACTGTATTCTACATATTGCACTATAGTATTGTATATACGGAGTAGTGTTACTGTATTCTACATATTGCACTATAGTATTGTATATACGGAGTAGTGTTACTGTATTCTACATATAACACTATAGTACTGTGTATAGTTCTCCATGTGTATTTGTACTCTTTCTATATATTTGTTTGAAATGGCTTTAAAGAATAAGAAATGGCTCGCAAAAAGTAGATAAAAAGCTCTTGAGAAACACTTCACTACTTTGATTGAAAGAATTTACCAAACACAGTTCTAGTGACTGAACAGTAGCAGTTTGACATAGATGTCGGAAGTCTGCAATGTCATCATACACATGTGTGTGTTTTTAATTTATGAACTACACGTGTACTGTTTATTGTAAATGAAAGAGTTGTTGGTCCCTTTGTTTGGAATGACAGATACAACTAAACATGAAAGGTAAACAAATTAATGATGCAAGTAGTAAATAACCATTAACCCGTAAAATGCTAATCACAACTAAACTTTGCTTTTGCAACAGAACGTCTGATCAGGCTCTATGCTGTTTGCTATTCGAATAGTGGAGCTAAATCACTTGGCTGAATAGCAAACGACATAGATCCTGATCAGACGTGGCTTTACTCTGCGGCTGATATATGATCTGGATCTATGTTGTTTGTACATTCCTTCCAATTTATTCAGAATTGTAAGGGTTAAATTAAACCAATAGGTACTAGTATCTAAATAGTATTGTTGGAGTGGGTACAAAATGTGCACCAGTTTATCCAATTTTCAGATACCAGATACTTTTATTTCCTCCATTTCTGAAGAGCATAACATATTTACAAATCATTATTAATATGTATGTACAAACAGTATAATATAAATGCACAAATAACCCTGTTAATTGTCAGTTGAGTACATTGCAAGCACAGTTCAGATACCAATAACTCAAAATATTGTCGTGACATCATACCATTGTACTTGCAGTCCATTATTATTAATATTGGACTGCTCTTAATAGGGCAGAGTATTATATCAAATCCTGGTTGTAAATGTATGAAAGTAACAATTTTAATTAGTGAGATCTTGTTATATAAGTGTGTGTGTTTTAACCCATTCAACACCAAGTAACTGACATGGACTGGTCCATGATATTTTTAGACCAATAAATTAATAACAAAATTACATTTGGATCAGTTCATTTATCAAAATGGGTAATTTTGTCTAAAAATAAGTTTTTTTTTCTAAAAATAGTTATATTACTTGAAAAAAGTGCAGATCCTGATGAGACGGCTCGTCACGAGCCGGCTCATCTGGATCTACACTGTTTTGTAAGCCAATTTAGAAGTCTGTGGTGTTGAAAGGGTTAAGTAAGATAAAAGCCTCTAAATGGATCCAATATGTAAAATATTGGCACACAGTCCAATATTTTACATATTGGATCGTTTTCGGCTTATATCCTATACTTAAGCATCCGATATCTATTCTTCCATGACCAATGCCAATTTAAATGGTTTTAGAATATATTGTATCACACATTTTCCACATATACCAACATTGTCTTTCCAGTTTAACCCTTAACCTGCCAATCACGACTAAAGTCGCATTTGCAAACAGCATAGATCCAGATCAGAATATTCTGTGTCATCTGATCGGGCTCTATGCCGTTTGCTATTCCATAATGGCGTTAAAACATGTCTGAATAACAAACAACGTAGATCTTATCAGATGCATGTTATGCCACGTCTGATCTGGATCCATGTTGTTTGCGACAGTCCTTCCGAATTTATTCGACAGGTTAAGGATTAAAATGTTGTAGATGTACAAAGAGGAGATAATTATATACATTGATCGTTAACCTGGGGGTGGTGGGGAATGCGGTTTATAATTTGTATATGCCAGTGCACAAAGCGGAATATGCCGGTATGTGTGGGGAGGGGATGGCTGGGAACAGGTGTCGATATATTTTGCCTGGTCAGTCATATAAATATATATTTTAACACCGAGACCATTAATTGAGCCTATTGAGTTTTTGATAATATCATTTTGCCAGAATTTAAAAAGTGAAAAATCGACGGACTGGAACCCAGGCTAGGGATGGTTTGTACATTGTATAAGGTGGAATATCCCGGTATGTGTGGGGAGGGGGTTGGCATGCCGGGATAGTTTGTACATTGTATAAGGTGGAATATCCCGGTATGTGTGGGGAGGGGGTTGGCATGCCGGGATAGTTTGTACATTGTATAAGGTGGAATATCCCGGTATGTGTGGGGAGGGGGTTGTCATGCCGGGATAGTTTGTACATTGTATAAGGTGGAATATCCCGGTATGTGTGGGGAGAGGGTTGTCATGCCGGGATAGTTTGTACATTGTATAAGGTGGAATATCCCGGTATGTGTGGGGAGGGGGTTGGCATGCCGGGATAGTTTGTACATTGTATAAGGTGGAATATCCCGGTATGTGTGGGGAGGGGGTTGTCTGCCGGGATAGTTTGTACATTGTATAAGGTGGAATATCCCGGTATGTGTGGGGAGGGGGTTGTCATGCCGGGATAGTTTGTACATTGTATAAGGTGGAATATCCCGGTATGTGTGGGGAGGGGGTTGGCATGCCGGGATAGTTTGTACATTGTATAAGGTGGAATATCCCGGTATGTGTGGAGAGAGGGTTGTCATGCCGGGATAGTTTGTACATTGTATAAGGTGGAATATCCCGGTATGTGTGGGGAGGGGGTTGGCATGCCGGGATAGTTTGTACATTGTATCTGCCAGTGTATAAGGTGGAATATCCCGGTATGCGAGATGCTACGAGTTGGGTGTTCAGCAACACAGAACAATGCATTACATGATTTCAGTCAGTTATAATCTCGGTTTAATATTCATGTCTGGTAGAGTCTTCAAGTCCTGAGATTTATCTCTTGGCTTAAGATTAATTACGGCTATATATGACGGTGTTATTGCAATTTAAACCGTTTATATATTGTGACGTATTCAATCGGATTAGCAAACATTTAATTATGTGTAAAGAGATCAGTGTCTGTTGTCATACATTTGTGTTGCCAGTCATTACACGTGACATATTGTATAACATTTTATCTTAGACAGCACTTGCGGCTGATTGATACAAGTGAAAGGTGTATGCTGTGAAGTCGTGATAGTACAAATTGCGGTGCGAAACGCCTGGAGTTTGAGCCTCACTGGAGCCGCTACGATTGTGCCCTTAGGCAAGGCATTAAATTCCACATTACCTCTTCCATCGTGGCGATGGATTCCATTAGGAATGAGGTCTAGAGAGTGATTAATATAAGTTGTAGGAACTTGTTTCACAATCGAGCTAAAATAAATTTGTATAAATTAACCCATTCAACACCAAGTAACTGACATGGACTAGTCCATGATATCTTTAGACCAATAAATTAATAACAAAATTACATTTGGATCAGTTCATTTATCAAAATGGGTATTTTCTTCTTCTAAAAATAGTTATATTACTTGAAAAAAGTGCAGATCTTGATGAGACGGCTCATCATGAGCCGGCTCATCTGGATCTACACTTTTTTGTAAGCCAATTTAGAGGTCTGTGGTTTATATATAGGAATGTCGGTGCTGGGCGTATATATACTGTACATACGATTTCTTCTGGCGTGGCCTTGTAGGCATCTAGATCATTAACTGTGTCCTGAAGTATAATAATACAGTTATGAGCACAATACATGTTGTAACTACATTCCTCAGAACATACATAGTATATGACACAGGGATTCGGCATGTTTGGGGGTACTAGTATATATATTTAAGTAAATACTTAAATATACTTAAATATATATACTAGTACCCCCAAACGTGCCGAATCCCTGTGGTATATGATAGTACCCCCACTGCACCCCTGTGTCAACAGGCAACTCTGTATATTAAACTTTAGCAGTTGATCTATTGCAAAGATAAATAGTGATCAGCTAAAACGGGAAATCAGTCATTGGAACCATTTAGCAGGGTTCCCTCTACAGGTCTGAATGTTTGTCACCCATTGAAAAACACTGGAGCCAATTAAAAACACTTGGAGCCAACTAAGAGCCATAGTTCACAAATAAATATTTGAAGCCATGTATTTGACAAAACATGTGCCAAAAAAAAAAGTTGTGCCAAATATTTTTGCCAATTCACAAAATTTAGCGCCAATATTTGTTTTTTGTCACAATTGGCACCATTGGCGACTGACAGCGAGAACCATGATTTAGATACTCTCTGACCGATTTCTCCCAACATCGAATAACATCCTCCTAGACCTACACTATATATCCACAAGGTATCATCAAAATCAACAACTTTTTGAGTTATTCGTTAAGCACATGACACACACACAGATGCAGCCAACAAAATAACCACTGTTTGTAACGTAACAATAATAATTTTAATATTAAACCATTTTTGTTTTTCTGTTTAACCCATTCAACACCAAGTATCTGACATGGACTGGTCCATAATATTTTTAGACCAATAAATTAATAACAAAATTACATTTGGATCAGTTCATTTATCAAAATGGGTAAACAATTTTCTAAAAATAGTTATATTACTTGAAAAAAGTGCAGATCCTGATGAGACGGCTCATCTGGATCTACACTTTTTTGTAAGCCAATTTAGAGGTCTGTGGTGTTGAAAGCGTTAAAGGTGTGTGCACTTATATCGTATAACATTGTCATTTAGATAACACAGGTGGCAAGTTGGTTTGTATTATTATCTCACCTGGAGCTTTTGGTATAGATTGATATCCGGTGTTCATCTGTTCATGCTTACTTGAAATGATATCTGTGGAACTGCTTGGTCAATGTGATATGAGATCATAGCAAATTTAGCTAAAACTGCTCTACTTCAACAGTGGCCATATTCAAATTCTACCTTCATTTTCTCCTGGTGGTCATCCAGCATAACTCGGCAACAGTAAATATTTTGTAAATTGTGTTATGGCTTGGGGGCCGAATGGTTACAAGCATTGGTTTCAAATCACTTGCCATTCACTGCTGTAGGTTTGACTCTCAGTGAGGGATGTCAAATTCTTTCATGCTGGTTTGTGGAAGGTCAGTGGTTCTGTCCGTGCCTGAAATACTGCTTGCAGGGCACCATGGGGTCAATCTCCACCAATAACAGCTAGTCACCACCTGATATAAGCCGTTGGTATCACATAAACAGCATAATAAATATAAATTATAGCCAGCATCTTGTTTTGCTGTTGCCAAGGAAATAAATATGTCTTATTTATTATTCAATTTTAGAAATTCGTTCACCAGTGTAAATTGTTTAACAATATCTAGTGTACTATTTGGCCCTATTCTAAAGATTTTCGGTCTTTCCCTTTAACCATCTGTTTGGTTGTTAGAACTTGGTAATAAATCTTCTACCTTTGCCCTGGAATACTGATATTCTGTCTGCATGATCTCCCCTTTGCCAAGGATGATCTCCCTTTGTCACGGAATACTGATATTCTGTCTGCATGATCTCCCTTTGTCACGGAATACTGATATTCTGTATGCATGATCTCCCTTTGTCATGGAATACTGATATTCTGTCTGCATGATCTCCCTTTGCCAAGGATGATCTCCCTTTGTCACGGAATACTGATATTCTGTCTGCATGATCTCCCCTTGCCAAGGATGATCTCCCTTTGTCACGGAATACTGATAGTGTATCTGCATGTGATTGTAATAAAGTATGAATATCTGTATATACTGAACTGTATATATGTGTTTCCATTGCCCAGGTAGAATACTTGTTGCACGAATGGATTTTTTTTCAACAATTATTGAACAATAGCAGTGTATGTCTTAGTTAGAATATAACAACATATATATTTGTATATTTTTGTTTCATTGATAATTAATTTTTATATTTATTAGTTGTTTTTCTTTTCGGTCTCAATTAACTTATAACATATAGCAGCTTATAATTAAATGTCCTAACTCAATATTATATACAGTCAAACCTGGTTTAGTGGTCACCTCCATTAAGCAGCCAACCTGTATTAAGCAGCCAGTTTCCAATATGTTGTTTTATTATACATTTGACCTCTATTAAGCAGCCACCTGTGCTAAGCAGCCACTTTCTGTGATTCCTTTGGCTGGCTGCTTAAGACAGGTTTGACTGTACAATCAAACATTGTTGCCTCAAACTTACTTAACCAGTACAATCCAGATTGCTCGAACTACCAATCTGGTTAGAGAGTTTCAGATATCCATGTTTGAATTATTGAAGCTAGAACAATATGCATTATATAGAGATTACTGCCAGGACGAGTTCGAGCAATGTGTGTGTTTTACGTTTATTTATCATCGCTACCGGTTGCCCATATGAGCGACGCCTCTTGAAGAAATTTTAGATTTTGGAGGATAGTGCATGATACAGACAGAGACCCATTCCAAAGTCTCCTCTGGTTCTTTTATGTGCACAGTGTAAACACCGACACAAGACCTCGGTTTAACGTCCCATCTGAAAGAATGTTAATTTTATTAGGGTCAGACGGGGGATCGAACCTGCGATCCCTGGATTACATTAGGGTTGTGCATTCGAAATCAAATTTATACTCAATTAGCTCATTTGGGTTGAATGCAATCAACCGTGTGTGGCATGTCATGCTGATCAAAGTTTTCTCACCTTTGATTGACATGTCTTTGAAGGTACATGCTTCTATATTACACATGGAATTGGCAACAATTTATTTGACTTAATGACCGTCACTCAATGCTACATTTTATACCCCAGTTTTAATTTGGTATGTAACATGTTACACTCTTTGTTACATATGTCTAGTGTATCTCAATGCAAGCATGAATTACATCATGAAAATGCCAATCATAGACGCATGGTACGGATTGACATGCCCAACCATGAGAGATTGATATATTGTATACATACAACTGTAAACAATAAACAATTTCTAAACATCATGGGTCATTCAGGAGGATCGACTCCTCTTGATCCGAACCACCCATAACCTGAATCAACATTAACAGGCCCAATGAGTTAACCCGTTTCATTCTGGATACATTTAAAGGCTTTTACAAACAACATAGATCCAGATCAGCCGCAGCACGACGCTGCATGCTGATCAGGATCTATGTTGTTTGCTACATAGCCAAGTGTCTTAGCAAGATCATCTGAATAGCATAGAGCCTGATCAGACGGAACGTTCCGTGGCGGCTGATATGGCTCTATGTTCTTTGCAAATACTGTTTGAACAGTGCAAATACTATTTGAACGGTATCCAGAATCAAATAAGTTAATAATGTTTGAGCTGTATATTATATCAGGGTTTATTTGGGAGCAATTGTCCCACTCCACCAGCTGCCTCACTTCTAAATAGTTCTGAGTTCATGCCAAATGTCAGATTTTTTATAGAGAGAGCACTGGGATGAGTTAACAGACTTCTTCCTATTGTGATGGTCCACCTTCAACCAGGTTATATGTAGCAGATCATTATGCTACCTTCAGCCAGGTTATATGTAGTAGATCATTATGCTACCTCCAGCCAGGTCATATATAGCAGATCATTGTGCTACCTCCAGCCAGGTTATATGTAGATCATTATGCTACCTCCAGCCAGGTCATATATAGCAGATCATTGTGCTACCTCCAGCCAGGTTATATGTAGCAGATCATTGTGCTACCTCCAGCCAGGTCATATATAGCAGATCATTGTGCTACCTCCAGCCAGGTCATATATAGCAGATCATTATGCTACCTCCAGCCAGGTTATATATAGCAGATCAGTGTGCTACCTCCAGCCAGGTTATATGTAGCAGATCATTGTGCTACCTCCAGCCAGGTTATATATAGCAGATCATTGTGCTACCTCCAGCCAGGTTATATGTAGCAGATCATTGTGCTACCTCCAGCCAGGTTATATATAGCAGATCATTATGCTACCTCCAGCCAGGTTATATGTAGCAGATCATTATGCTACCTCCAGCCAGGTTATATATAGCAATCATTATGCTACCTCCAGCCAGGTTATATATAGCAGATCATTATGCTACCTCCAGCCAGGTTATATGTAGTAGATCATTATGCTACCTCCAGCCAGGTTATATGTAGCTACCTTCAGCCAGGTTATATGTAGCAGATCATTATGCTACCTCCAGCCAGGTTATATGTAGCTACCTTCAGCCAGGTTATATGTAGCAGATCATGTTGCTACCTCCAGCCAGGTTATATGTAGCAGATCATTGTGCATGTATATTCCTATTGGATATTGCTTTGTAGTTTTATCACAATTTTATGAAAATAATTAGAAAAGTTGAGGAAAAAACAATTAAGAAATTCCACTTATGGATTCATTGACTGGGAGGTTTACTGAGTTACAACCATCAAGGAATTCTTGATGGTGAACTGCTAGGATGACGTAGTTATTGCCATCAAGGAATCCTGTTTGGTCGTGGCTGACAATGTTCCCCCCCCCCAAGAGTTTCATGTTCACCAACATAGTACCAAACTGTGTTGGTGCACAACAAGTTAATCAAATACTGTAAAGACACAGGAATGGTGACCAACATTATCTGTCAAGATTAATGCACTATGTCATTCTTTCCCCGTCACCTGAAATGACCATTATATCTATTGTGTTTTTAAAACTTATATAGAATGGTTTATGAAGTTTAATTATTTGTAGATGTCGTCTATACACCCTGTAAGTCGATTGTATTTTGTCATATAAACTGAATAATTAAATACTTCTCCAACCATTCTGTTTTATCTGGTGATACATTCTGGTGGACAACACGCATTTCAATTGATCGTGTAATACATACAGAATATTAGGTTACTGTCTTATAAATTTTAATTTAGTAGGCGAATTGGAGAAAATATACAAGGCTCAGCTCTACTGTGCTTTTTTTTCCGGGGGCGAGGCTCTACTGAGCCTTGTATTTTTTGGGGGGCGAGCCTCTACTGAACCATGTATTTGGGGGGGGAAGCCTCTACTGATCCTTGTATTTGAGGGGGGGGCAAGCCTCTACTGAACCATGTATTGGGGGGGGGGGGGGCAAGCCTCTACTGATCCTTGTATTTTTTTGGGGGCGAGCCTCTACTGATCCTTGTATTTTTTTGGGGGTGAGCCTCTACTGAGCCTTGTATTTTTTGGGGGCGAGCCTACTGAGCCGTGTATTTTTTGGGGACGAGCCTCTACTGAGCCTTGTATTTTTTTGGGGGGGCGAGCCTCTACTGAATCATGTATTTTGGGGGGGGGGGCAAGCCTCTACCGAGCCTTGTATTTTGGGGGGGGGGGCAAGCCTCTACTGAACCTTGTATTTGGGGGGGGGCACGCCTCTACTGAACCTTGTATTTTGGGGGGGTGAGCCTCTACTGAGCCTTGTATTTTTTTTGGGGGGGGGGGGGCAAGCCTCTACTGAACCTTGTATTTGGGGGGGGGGGCAAGCCTACTGAACCTTGTATTGGGGGGGGGGGCAAGCCTCAACTGAACCTTGTATTTGGGGGGGGGGGGCAAGCCTCAACTGAACCTTGTATTTGGGGGGGGGGCAAGCCTCTACTGAACCTTGTAATTTTGGGGGGGGGGGGCAAGCCTCTACTGAACCTTGTATTTTGGGGGGGGGGGGGGGGCAAGCCTCTACTGAGCCTTGTATTTTTTTGGGAGCGAGCCTTTTTTAAAATCGACTTATTACTTTCATCACATTAAATTTTATGGACAGCATAAAATAATCAGTGAATAAAATGTGTTCATTTCTCACTGCTTTGCATGTGTGGTACATGTTGAAATGTTGTCTACGCGGTCGTTTTCGGACTCGAGCTGTCATTTATGGACGTCTAAACGCCTTTAGCGCACAGTTGCATCGGTTTCCATCATAAAAACACTTCAGCCAAATATAAAAAGAAAATTTGTTTAAAAATGAATGATTGAATATTTCACTCATGAACATAGAAAGCTAGCGCCACTCGTGATAATAACGCAGTCAATGTTCCTTCGGAGAAGTATAATTTTATCATTCACTGAAACAAACAAATATCCTCTTATGTGTGTGTGTTTTACGTTTATTTATCGTCGCTACCGGTTGCCCATATGATCGACGCCTCCTGAAGAGATCAAGTTATTTTACATTTTTGGAGGATAGTGCAATGATACAGACAGAGACCCATTCCAGAGTCTCCTCTGGTTCTGTTACATGCACGGTGTACAGCACCGACACGAGAACTCGGTTTAAAGTCCCATCTGAAAGACTGTTAATTTTATTAGGGTCAGACGGGGGATCGAACCTGCGATCCCTGGATTCACAGTCCAACGTGTTAACCACTGGGCTACAGATCCGTCTGTATATCCTCTTATTATTAGGCAGGCTTTTGACATTTATTTATGCATTAAGGTAGGATAAATCATGATTTGTTCTCATGTAGGATTGACTTGGTTTAAACATAAATGACATTAATGCAAAATCACGGATAAGAACCAAAGTATTATAGAATTATTCTACTCGGATTCAACGAGACTCTGAATGAACATGCAAAAATAAATTTGTCCTCATGTAAGAATCACTTGGACCCTGTAATAATACTAATTTGTCCTTGTGTAGGGTTCAATTAGACCCTGTAATAATACTAATTTGTCCTCGTGTAGGGTTCAATTAGACCCTGTAATAATATTAATTTGTCCTTGTGTAAGAATTACTTGGACCCTGTAATAATACTAATTTGTCCTTGTGTAGGGTTCAATTAGACCCTGTAATAATACTAATTTGTCCTTGTGTAGGGTTCAATTGGACCCTGTAATAATATTAATTTGTCCTTGTGTAAGAATCACTTGGACCCTGTAATAATACTAATTTGTCCTTGTGTAGGGTTCAATTAGACCCTGTAATAATACTAATTTGTCCTCGTGTAGGGTTCAATTAGACCCTGTAATAATATTAATTTGTCCTTGTGTAAGAATCACTTGGACCCTGTAATAATACTAATTTGTCCTTGTGTAGGGTTCAATTAGACCCTGTAATAATACTAATTTGTCCTCGTGTAGGGTTCAATTAGACCCTGTAATAATATTAATTTGTCCTCGTGTAAGGTTCAATTAGACCCTGTAATAATACTAATTTGTCCTCGTGTAGGGTTCAATTAGACCCTGTAATATTAATGTGTCCTCATGTAAGGTTCAATTAGACCCTGTAATAATACTAATTTGTCCTCGTGTAGGGTTCAATTAGACCCTGTAATAATACTAATTTGTCCTTGTGTAGGGTTCAATTAGACCCTGTAATAATACTAATTTGTCCTCGTGTAGGGTTCATTTGGACTGTAATAATACCAATGTGTTAACTTGTAATTATTTAGGTAGTCAACTTTATACCACTTGCCACTTGGGTGAACCACCAGGCTTCCAAGGAATGTTACAAATAGTCGATCTTGAACAATGTTGAAGGGTATGTTAATCGAAGTAAACGACCCAGCTATGTAGTTTATGGAGAGTAATCCTTTGTCTTAGCAAGGGATCCAGACTTGCATATACCGTATATTCCATGTTTAACGCCCCCTTCCTAATGAACGTATTTATGTATCATAGTAAATGCCTCCGCCCCTTGTAAAGTGTAATGCACCCGGGGGCATTAAATAGGGAATATACGGTATATCTTTCGGCAAGGTAGCTACAAGTCATAACTGACCCCAAGGTTATAACCAGGGTTCCCGCTGTCGGTCGCCAATTGCGACAAAAAACAAATATTGGGCACATGTTTTGTCAAATACATGGCTTCAAATATTTATTTGTGAACAATATGGCTCTTAGTTGGCTCCAAGTTTTTTAAATTGGCTCCAGTGGTTTTCAATTGGCGACAGAAGTGACGCAGACAAATATTCAGACAGAGGGAACCCTGATAACCCTCTTCTCACATGTCCTACTCGAGCTCCAGCAATTTGATTGGTCGAGTCTGAGATTTACACTCAATTGAACCAATCAGGAGCTTGAGATTGGAAAAAAAGATTTATAACTGGAGACCAATAGTGAAGATGCTATGTTTGTTGTATGACAGCTCTAGAATTGAGTTCCTGATACAGCTTGTCTGCTGCAAACACTCCGTGTTCTGTGATAATACCTCCGGTAATCAAATCAGCAGGTGTCACGTCAAATGCCGGGTTGTAACAATTTATACCTGAAATAAGAAGACATCCTATGACTTATACACCCATACATCAATCAATCCAATATTGCATCTCAGCACGATGACACTCGTAAGTAAAATCGTATACACGGCCGAGTAAAATCGTATACATGGCCGAGTGAAATCGTATACACGGCCGAGTGAAATCGTATACACGGCCGAGTAAAATTGTATACACGGCCGAGTGAAATCATATACACGCCTGAGTAAAATCGTATATACAGCCGAGTAAAATCATATACACGGCCAAGTAAAATCGTATACACGGCCGAGTACAATTGTACCAGTCGGTCAACCTGAGACAAATTTACATCCCTTCATCGACATTTGTCTGCGGCAAAAGTGCTATAATCCAAAATACAAATCAGTCGCAAATTCTAGTCTCATTTTAGTCGCACCTAAAATCAATGTGGGTTAACATGTTATTCATGGCCTTTTGGTAGATAATATTGTACCTTTAGCTGCTATCTGGACACCTTGGACATATGTCATCTCATTATGTGGCCGTTCTTCTATCACAACATCTTCCCCCGTCCGTAGATGCGGATCAAAGGATGTTGTTGGGCATGCTACATAGAATGGGATATTATGATATTTAGCACATATAGCAAGCTGGTACGTCCCCACTTTGTTTGCTGTATCCCCATTCCTCACAACTCGATCTGCACCGACAACAACTGCCGACACAGTCTTCTTCTTCATCACCATGGAAACCATACTGTCACATATTAGTATTGCTGGTATTTGATCAAACACGAGTTCATACGCTGTGAGTCGTGCTCCCTGGTTATACGGTCTGGTCTCGGTACAGTAGGTGTTGTCTAACCTCTCTAGCTCATGGAGTCTTCTAACCACGCCTAGAAAATACAACACGTTCAAACTACATCTAGAACATACAACATGTTCAAACTACATCTAGAAAATACAACATGTTCAAACTACATCTAGAAAATACAACACGTTCAAACTACATCTAGAAAATACAACACAAACTACATCTAGAAAATACAACACGTTCAAACTACATCTAGAAAATACAACACAAACTACATCTAGAAAATACAACACAAACTACATCTAGAAAATACAACACAAACTACATCTAGAAAATACAACACAAACTACATCTAGAAAATACAACACAAACTACATCTAGAAAATACAACACGTTCAAACTACATCTAGAACATACAACACAAACTACATCTAGAAAATACAACACGTTCAAACTACATCTAGAAAATACAACACAAAACTACATCTAGAAAATACAACACAAACTACATCTAGAAAATACAACACAATCTACAACTAGAAAATACAACACAAACTACATCTAGAACATACAACACAATGAAACTACATCTAGAAAATACAACACGTTCAAACTACATCTAGAAAATACAACACAAACTACATCTAGAAAATACAACAAGTTCAAACTACATCTAGAAAATACAACACAAACTACATCTAGAAAATACAACACAAACTACATCTAGAAAATACAACACGTTCAAACTACATCTAGAAAATACAACACAAACTACATCTAGAAAATACAACACAAACTACATCTAGAAAATACAACACGTTCAAACTACATCTAGAACATACAACACAAACTACATCTAGAAAATACAACACGTTCAAACTACATCTAGAAAATACAACACAAAACTACATCTAGAAAATACAACACAAACTACATCTAGAAAATACAACACAATCTACAACTAGAAAATACAACACAAACTACATCTAGAACATACAACACAATGAAACTACATCTAGAAAATACAACACGTTCAAACTACATCTAGAAAATACAACACAAACTACATCTAGAAAATACAACACAATGAAACTACATCTAGAACATACAACATGTTCAAACTACATCTAGAAAATACAACACGTTCAAAATACATCTAGAAAACACAACACGTTCAAACTACATCTAGAAAATACAACACGTTCAAACTACATCTAGAAAATACAACACGTTCAAACTACATCTAGAAAATACAACACAAACTACATCTAGAAAATACAACAAGTTCAAACTACATCTAGAAAATACAACACAAACTACATCTAGAAAATACAACACGTTCAAACTACATCTAGAAAATACAACACAAACTACATCTAGAAAATACAACACGTTCAAACTACATCTAGAACATACAACACAAACTACATCTAGAAAATACAACACGTTCAAACTACATCTAGAAAATACAACACAAAACTACATCTAGAAAATACAACACAAACTACATCTAGAAAATACAACACAATCTACAACTAGAAAATACAACACAAACTACATCTAGAAAATACAACACGTTCAAACTACATCTAGAACATACAACACAATGAAACTACATCTAGAAAATACAACACGTTCAAACTACATCTAGAAAATACAACACAAACTACATCTAGAAAATACAACACAATGAAACTACATCTAGAAAATACAACATGTTCAAACTACATCTAGAAAATACAACACGTTCAAACTACATCTAGAAAATACAACACGTTCAAACTACATCTAGAAAACACAAAACAATGAAACTACATCTAGAAAACACAAAACAATGAAACTACATCTAGAAAACACAAAACAATGAAACTACCCCTGATGAACACAGCTTCCTCACTTGAAAGAATTTGACACCCCTAGTGGGATTCGAACCTACAACGGTGATGGACAAATGATATGAAGTCAACGACTTGAACCACTTAGCCATGGAGGCCCCAATTTGTGATTGAATAGTTGCCCAGACGATCCATAGCAAGTGGCGTCAGAGATGTTTCAGATACTCATTCATGTACGTGTATATAAGCACATATTCACATATGGATGGCCTACACTAATACCTCACACTGCATACATCAGGTGAGCCAACAAAGGTCTTACCTAGAGCTGTACCATACCCTGTGCTGGCCAGAGACCCGGTGTTGCAGTGTCTTACCTAGAGCTGTACCTGCGCTGGCCAGAGACCCAGTGTTGCAGTGTCTTACCTAGAGCTGTACCTGCGCTGGCCAGAGACCCGGTGTTGTAGTGTCTTACCTAGAGCTGTACCTGCGCTGGCCAGAGACCCGGTGTTGCAGTGTCTTACCTAGAGCTGTACCTTCGCTGGCCAGAGACCCAGTGTTGCAAGTGTCTTATCTAGAGCTGTACCATACCCTGCGCTGGCCAGAGACCCGGTGTTGCAGTGTCTTACCTAGAGCTGTAGCTGCGCTGGCCAGAGACCCGGTGTTGCTGTGTCTTACCTAGAGTTGCACCATACCCTGCGCTGGCCAGAGACCCAGTGTTGCAGTGTCTTACCTAGAGCTGTACCATACCCTGCGCTGGCCAGAGACCCGGTGTTGCTGTGTCTTACCTAGAGCTGTACCATACCCTGCGGTGGCCAGAGACCCGGTGTTGCAGTGTGTCAGTATACACACAGACTTGTTGCTGTGTAAGTCTAGTATATGATCAGCGCCGTGAGCTCCAATGGCTTTATTTGTAGCTACATCATCCATGAACATCTGTTCAAACTCTTCCACCAGTCTACAATGTAGAAACTCATGTTACATAGCAGGAGATAATTCTATAAAAATATATGAAATGTAAGTTGGTACATCAGTGGTATACATGTAGCAATCTAAAATGTCAAAAAGCATCAAATTTATAGGCAGAAATAAATCTAGCCGAAGTGTGCAACAAATAATGTAGTACTGCAGTAGATAGTACTATCTAGGGTTAAGTGTGCAACTATCTAGGGTTAAGTGTGCAACAAATAATATAGTACTGCAGTAGATAGTACTACCTAGGGTTAAGTGTGCAACTATCTAGGGTTAAGTGTGCAACAAATAATATAGTACTGCAGTAGATAGTACTATCTAGGGTTAAGTGTGCAACTATCTAGGGTTAAGTGTGCAACAAATAATATAGTACTGCAGTAGATAGTACTATCTAGGGTTAAGTGTGCAACAAATAATATAGTACTGCAGTAGATAGTACTATCTAGGTTTAAGTGTGTAACTATCTAGGGTTAAGTGTGCAACTATCTAGGGTTAAGTGTGTAGCTATCTAGGATTAAGTGTGCAACTATCTAGGGTTAAGTGTGCAACTATCTAGGGTTAAGTGTGTAACTATCTATGGTTAAGTGTGTAACTATCTAGGGTTAAGTGTGCAACTATCTAGGATTAAGTGTGCAACTATCTAAGGTTAAGTGTGCAACTATCTAGGGTTAAGTGTGTAGCTATCTAGGGTTAAGTGTGCAACTATCTATGGTTAAGTGTGTAGCTATCTAGGGTTAAGTGTGCAACTATCTAGGGTTAAGTGTGCAACTATCTAGGGTTAAGTGTGCAACTATCTATGGTTAAGTGTGCAGCTATCTAGGGTTAAGTTATAGCTATCTAGGGTTAAGTGTGCAACTATCTAGGGTTAAGTGTGCAACTATCTATGGTTAAGTGTGCAACTATCTAGGATTAAGTGTACAGCTATCTAGGATTAAGTGTGCAACTATCTAAGGTTAAGTGTGTAACTATCTAGGGCTTAGTGTGCAACTATCTAGGATTAAGTGTGCAGCTATCTAGGATTAAGTGTGCAGCTATCTAGGATTAAGTGTGCAACTATCTAGGTTTAGGTGTGCAACTATCTAGGATTAGGTGTGCAGCTATCTAGGGTTAAGTGTGCAGCTATCTAGGATTAAGTGTGCAACTATCTAGGGTTAAGTGTGCAACTATCTAGGATTAAGTGTGCAACTATCTAGGATTAAGTGTGCAACTATCTAGGATTAAGTGTGCAACTATCTAGGATTAAGTGTGCAACTATCTAGGATTAAGTGTGCAACTATCTAGAATTAAGTGTGCAACTATCTAGGGTTAAGTGTGCAACTATCTAGGGTTAAGTGTGCAACTATCTAGGGTTAAGTGTGTAACTATCTAGGATTAAGTGTGCAACTATCTAGGATTAAGTGTGCAACTATCTAGGATTAAGTGTGCAACTATCTAGGATAAAGTGTGCAACTATCTAGAGTTAAGTGTGTAATTATCTAGGGTTAAGTGTGCAACTATCTATGGTTTGTGTGTAACTATCTAGGATTAAGTGTGCAGCTATCTAGGATTAGGTGTGTAACTATCTAGGATTAGGTGTGTAACTATCTAGGATTAGGTGTGTAACTATCTAGGATTAAGTGTGCGACTATCTAGGATTAAGTGTGCAACTATCTAGGGTTAAGTGTGCAACTATCTAGGGTTAAGTGTGCAACTATCTAGGGTTAAGTGTGCAACTATCTAGGGTTAAGTGTGCAACTATCTAGGGTTAAGTGTGCAACTATCGAGGGTTAAGTGTGCAACTATCTAGGGTTAAGTGTGCAACTATCTAGGGTTAAGTGTGCAACTATCTAAGGTTAAGTGTGCAACTATCTAGGGTTAAGTGTGCAACTATCTAGGATTAAGTGTGCAACTATCTAGGGTTAAGTGTGCAACTATCTAGGATTAAGTGTGCAACTATCTAGGATTAAGTGTGCAACTATCTAAGGTTAAGTGTGCAACTATCTAGGGTTAAGTGTGCAATTATCTAGGGTTAAGTGTGCAACTATCTAGGGTTAAGTGTGCAACTATCTAGGGTTAAGTGTGCAACTATCTAGGGTTAAGTGTGCAACTATCTAGGATTAAGTGTGCAACTATCTAAGGTTAAGTGTGCAACTATCTAGGATTAAGTGTGCAACTATCTAAGATTAAGTGTGCAACTATCTAGGATTAAGTGTGCAACTATCTAGGATTAAGTGTGCAACTATCTAGGGTTAAGTGTGCAACTATCTAGGGTTAAGTGTGCAACTATCTAGGATTAAGTGTGCAACTATCTAGGATTAAGTGTGCAACTATCTAGGATTAAGTGTGCAACTATCTAGAATTAAGTGTGCAACTATCTAGGGTTAAGTGTGCAACTATCTAGGATTAAGTGTGCAACTATCTAGGATTAAGTGTGCAACTATCTAGGATTAAGTGTGCAACTATCTAGGGTTAAGTGTGCAACTATCTAGGGTTAAGTATGCAACTAAGTGGGGCCCCTAGGGGGCGAAGTCAGGGTTTCTAGGGCGACTATTTCACCCAAGTCGCCCTCTAGAATGAGAACTTGCCTCTATATACATGTAATCAGAACAAAACTGTGGCTTCCCTAACATCACAAAGAACAAAACATATAGGAGCTGTGATCATAATAAATCAGAGCTGACTTAAACGAGATTGGATTCAAGTTAATACCCTTTCTTTACACTTTCAACCGATGCAGATTTCTCAAGGGCTAGTTTCTTCACCAGTCGAGTGTATCTCTCCGCAGCTTCCTTCATGTTGACAGCTGTGGGTCGAGCCGAGATGAGATATTGCAGTTTGGATACGGCATGCAATGCAATATTATCAGCACTTGAAAAATCCTCCTTAACCAGCTCTACAGCTAGACTGAGACACCCTACAATAGCGATGGCCGGAGCTCCACGCACCTGTAATACAGGAAGGAATCAGTTTCTTATAACTGCCTACAACAGTACCATGAAAACTTGTATCACTCTTGCTTAAACAGAAATATATAAGCCGATATTAAGTAGTTAGTATCTGCCAAATATTACATTGTTCCTGGACATGTATACAGTCAAACCTGTGTTAGTGGTCACCTCTATTAAGCAGCCAACCTGTATTAAGCAGCCAGTTTCCAAATATGTTGTTTTATTATACATTTGACCTGTATTAAGCAGCCACCTGTGCTAAGCAGCCACTTTCTGTGATTCCCTTGGCTGGCTGCTTAAGACAGGTTTGACTGTATGCATCAGTATGTAATAGAAACATGACGAGAATTTGGGGCAGGCTTGCTTCATTACTAAACGACGAAAGTATAAACTTTATTTATTTTACAACGATCGCGAAATAGACTTAACAACTTATATTAATCACTCTCAATGGTGCGGATGAAAGCGTAGATGCAGTCATTAGTGTGGGAGGAAACCAAAGAACCCAGAGAAAACCCACCAGTCTGATTTGGCGACAACCGTACCATCTCACATACTTCCCGGTCCAAGGATCGAACCTGGGTTGCATTGGTGAGAAGCGAGCGTGCTAACCACTGTGCTAATTCAGTAATTGGACAGTCTAGCTGGATAGTTGATGGACTTGGCTAAGTAAAGGCCACATATTGGTTAGGAAATAGTGCCTACTGTTTAATTTTAGCCCTGATATTCAAGTACATTTACACAATTTTCATAAATCAAGTTGAAACCCATTCTATAATGGAGTCATAACGTTTTTCTTAGTTTAGGTTCGAGGACAGTAAAACAAAGACATTTTTAACACCACCCCACAGGCACAAATATTTTTTTTGCCCTATGGTCATATAGTAAGTAATGTTTACAGTAAACATTCATACTAAAATGTTTTTGTCCTATGGTCATATAGTAAGTAATGTTTACAGTAAACATTCATACTAAAATGTTTTTGTCCTATGGTCATATAGTAAGTAATGTATACTGTCCTATGGTCATACAGTAAGTAATGTTTACAGTAAACATTACTAATTAGTAATTACTATACATCTCTAGTAGGACAAAAAATAATAATGTGTCTTGTGCCTCTGCACCACCCCACAATGTGCCTGTGACTTGACCATGCTGCACTGTAAACCTCATGGACTATGTCTTTTTCTATACTACATATATTGACTATATCATGTATATGAATAATCTGCTGTGAATAGCGATAATGCCCAAAGTTCATAAATGAAAATGAGACGCACGCTACCTGCATTTTCTTAATTGCATGCCAGGCATCATTAGTGTCATGTATTGATATATAGGTTGACTGAGATGGTAAAAGTAGCTGATCCAGAATATCAAGTTGTCCTCTGCGGTACTTTATTGCTTCAAGTGTCATGTTGGTATCGAAACTCAACTTATTCAAATAGTGGGGCGCTTGATAGAGGGAGCTGCTGTTAGTCAATTATGTTTTATTTTGACATTTGTAACGAATTCACACATAGCATCGAATTCAATTCTTTTTTTAAAAAAAATGTAGGTTTGAATTTTTATTATCATCTAACAATACTGTATGTTGTGTAATGATATTTTATTTAAGAAGAAATGTTTTTAATAGCTTATCCCTGATATCGAAACTCTTCTCAAAGGAGAATTTCATCAAACCGGATGTTTTTTAATTTACACATATTGAAAATAAATATGTTCCTAATTGTGTCCCGTTTTTTGCAAGTAAATCATTCTTCTTCTTATATATACTGAAATGCGATCTTTAATGTCTCAAAAATCGTATGTACCTCAAAAAATGAGATTAGGTTTGATGGTAGCGCTCATTTTGTGGCGTCCGTGGTCCCATCGGATTTGGAATTGAACGGTCTCGTGTTCGATACTCAGTCAGGCCACGTATGTAGTGTCATTGAGCATGGCACCTCACACACATTGCTTAGTACTTGTTAACTAGGTCAGCTAAGCCTGTGCAGGAACATACATATATAGTGTCTGAAAATGTTGAAATGATTCGGTGATGTAGTGTCAGGTTTCTTTGCGAGGAGCGATCGGAAGCTTTCTGGGGTAGGTGCAGATACAACACTGGATGGTAAGAGATTCCATTCTCACATGGTCCTCGGAAAGAAGTAGTTTCGCGGGTATCTGGTCTGCTAGCATCTGTAATACACTCCTGGAATAGCCCTTGTCGTCTTCTAGTACGCACATCGCCGCTTCAGACATACTTGCCTGCATTGATATCTACTAGATTGTTCTCTATCTTGTATATCATGGATAGCCGGCTGTGCTTTCTATGTTGTTCGAGGGACTCCCAGTTTATGTTTTTAATCTGATGGAGACGCATCCTGAGGTCTTAGTTGGATTATCACTGACGTAAATGGCTGCTTGTTCCATGGTCTTGATGTAGTTCTGCTTATTGTCATTTCCCAGCATTCTCGACTAGCAGTCTGACCATCCATGGCCTTGTTGGATGCTTCCTTGACATGTAGTTAATAAATCCAAGATCTTACCATCGGTCTAGCTGGTGATGTTACCTGTGTGCTTCTCTCACGAGAGACTCTCTATGTTGGTGACTTCAAGATACTTAAGGGCACCAACAACTTCAAGAATGTGGCCATGATGACTGACAGTCGACTGTATTTAGTGTTTATTGGGTTTCAACATCAAGGGGTGTTTCTAATCACAGTGTACTTGTTGGGGTTGAAGCTCATTTGTCAGGTCTCGTCGGGTCTAGTTCAAGACACTGAGGTCTTCTCAGAGGCACCTACCTGCTATGATTGTTATTCTCCATCACATTGAAGACCTTGCTTTCGTTAATATATGTAATCACCTCTGGGAGGCCATTGATGTAAGCTACGCCACTTTTAGCTTCATAATAAGCCACATTACTTCTGCCCAATAATCCACCTACAGGGCACATGTACCTTCACATATGGAGCATTAATTGTTATCTCCTAGAGACACCTTTATGTCATATATTTATTAGGGACGGCAACGAATATTCGCTCAAACGGCTGAATATTCGAATACTATTACAGAATACCAAAATCGCTATTCGACGTATTCGTTGCCATCACTAATATTTATATATAGATATTTATTTTGTATTTCAGTAAAGCAGAGTACATGTAGTAAGAAGAAAAAAACACTATGGATGTTGATTATTTGTCTGATGAAGGAGAAAGGTATGTGTGTGTATAATATCATATAGTATACTAGGATTGTTTAGTATTTTTAATCTTTATTCTCTTTTAAATGCTAACCCCCCCCCCCCCAACAAGGCACATTAATGATTATTGTCATAGAAACTTGTATTAGAAATCCCCACATGTATATTCATTAATTTAAAAATAATTAAATCTGAATGCTGACAATCTATGCCAGGTTAAATATCCATGGCCTGGTGGTTAAGCCGTCCACCTGTGGAGCGGGAGGTCAAAGGTTCGAACCTTGTCAGGGGTTTGTTTTGATATGCTGGTTGGTGAGCCGCCAGCTAATTAAATAATGGTTACCCGTTGCCTACCAGTCTGGCACCAGGCATACAAGCATAGGATTCGGGAAGAACTGATGTTCATAAAAAGAGGTGTCTCATAAGTCAGAAATGGCTGGTCCTTTAAATAGGGATGACACTATAATAAACAAACACTTTATTTTACACACTACTTTATATTTCCATGTCAAAAATCTAGCTCAAGAGGTGCTATAATATTGAAATCACCTACATCAAGTTCTTCAGGACGTGTGTTTGTGGCCATAATGTGCATTTTGGGGGCGGTTGTTTAGTATTTCAAAGAGATGAATGATTAAATAAACTTTGTTTCTGATTACATGTACAGTCAAACCTGTCTTAAGCAGCCAGTCAAGGGAATCACAGAATGTGGCTGCTTAGCACATGTGGCTGCTTAATAGAGGTTAAATGTATAATAAAACAACATATTGGGAATCTGGAAACTGGCTGCTTAATACAGGTTGGCTGCTTAATGGAGGTGACCACTAACACAGGTTTTACTGTACATGTATTTAATATTATTCGTATACACTAACCTATAAGACGACTCCCTAACTTGATAAATAAATAAAGTTCCAACAAAATTAATTTTTTTAATTAATATAAAGTATAAAAGTTATGTTAGCTCATTTGATTTAGTTTATACAAATTTAGTTCAACTCGATTGCGAAACAAGTTCTATAATGATCACTCTCGAGACCTCATTCCTGATGGAATCCATCGCCATGAGGGAGAAGAGGCAATGTGGAATTTAAATGCCTTGCCTAAGGGCACAATCGTAACGGCTACAGTTTGGATAGAACTCGCAGCCTTTCGCACCTGAAACGAACGCGCTACCACTGCACAATCACGACTTCCACATTAAGTCTGTTTATCAGGGATCAGTTTAGAGGGCGATGTGGGCGAAATTGTCGCCCTAGGGACCCTGACTTCACCCTCTGGGGGCCCCACTTCTCCCTAAAAAAAAAAAAAAAAAAAAATGTTTTGGTTTTTATGATTTTCAAACAAAATTTTGTCTAGTAAGATACACTGGCCCATTATAAAGCACTCCTTCTATTCAAATGTTGTATTTAATGGTTGTACTGTGCATTTTAACCCTATTTTGCAGAAGTATATTAAAGAACACCATTTAAGGAAGCGATCGCAAGCTTTCTCACTTCTCCCAAAAATTCTGACCTAGAATGAACTCTGGTTTATGAAAGTGTCATTATACATTTTACAAAGATTGAAGAAGAAGAATGGATAATAAATGTTGGCTAGGGGGTAAATCTGTTAATATCTCTTGCTATCGTTTGTTTTATGTCAAATTAGTTGTTATTATATTGTTCCAGCGTGTTGTCGTTGTTAGAGTATATGCCAGCGGGTGTTTTGTTGGAGATCTTCAGCTTCCTGGATTGGAATGATATCTGTCAAGTTGCCTCTACCTGCACTAAGTGTAGAGATATCTGTAGTGCAGCGACATTATGGTAGGTTACTGGACCATGGAATTATGGTAGGTTTCTTGACCGCGACATTGTTGTATGTAACTGGACCGTGACATTGTATGTAACTGGACTGCGACATTATTGTATGTAACTGGACCATGGAATTATTGTATGTAACTGGACTGTGACATTATGGTAGGTAACTGGACTGTGACATTATGGTATGTAACTGGACCGTGACATTATGGTAGATAACTGGACCGTGACATTATGGTAGATAACTGGACCGTGACATTATGGTAGGTAACTGGACCGTGACATTATTGTATGTAACTGGACTGCGACATTATGGTAAGTAACTGGACTGCGACATTATGGTAGGTAACTGGACTGCGACATTATGGTAGGTAACTGGACCGTGACATTATGGTAGGTAACTGGACCGTGACATTATGGTAGGTAACTGGACCGCGACATTATGGTAAGTAACTGGACTGCGACATTATGGTAGGTAACTGGACTGCGACATTATGGTAGGTAACTGGACTGTGACATTATTGTATGTATCTGGACTGTGACATTATGGTAGGTAACTGGACTGCGACATTATGGTAGGTAACTGGACTGCGACATTATGGTAGGTAACTGGACCGTGACATTATGGTAGGTAACTGGACTGCGACATTATGGTAGGTAACTGGACTGCGACATTATGGTAGGTAACTGGACTGCGACATTATGGTAGGTAACTGGACTGCGACATTATGGTAGGTAACTGGACTGCGACATTATGGTAGGTAACTGGACTGCGACATTATGGTAGGTAACTGGACCGTGACATTATGGTAGGTAACTGGACTGCGACATTATGGTAGATAACTGGACCGTGACATTATGGTAGGTAACTGGACCACGACATTATGGTAGGTAACTGGACCGTGACATTATTGTAGGTAACTGGACTGTGACATTATGGTAAGTAACTGGACTGCGACATTATGGTAAGTAACTGGACTGTGACATTATGGTAGGTAACTGGACTGTGACATTATGGTAGGTAACTGGACTGTGACATTATGGTAAGTAACTGGACTGTGACATTATGGTAAGTAACTGGACTGTGACATTATGGTAGGTAACTGGACTGTGACATTATGGTAGGTAACTGGACTGTGACATTATGGTAGGTACGTGCACTAGATGCAAGGGTTGCACATACATTCCAAACATATCTACTTGCCCTTACCTTGACCTATTTTGCGACTTGTATTAGAAACACTCACATACACTGTAGACGCCTACTGTCCTCCCAAAAATATAACAACTCAGATACTTCTGGAGGCATTTTCCTGATTAACCGATAAATAAACATGATTAACCAGGGTGGTGATGATAAATAAATATGATTAACCAGGGTGGTGATGATAAATAAACATGATTAACCAGGGTGGTGATGATAAATAAATATGATTAACCAGGGTGGTGACAATAAATAAACATGATTAACCAGGGTGGTGATGATAAATAAATATGATTAACCAGGGTGGTGATGATAAATAAACATGATTAACCAGGGTGGCGATAATAAATAAACATGATTAACCAGGGTGGTGATGATAAATAAACATGATTAACCAGGGTGGCGATGATAAATAAACATGATTAACCAGGGTGGCGATAATAAATAAACATGATTAACCAGGGTGGTGATGATAAATAAATATGATTAACCAGAGTGGGGATGATAAATAAACATGATTAACCAGGGTGGCGATGATAAATAAACATGATTAACCAGGGTGGCGATGATAAATAAACATGATTAACCAGGGTGGCGATGATAAATAAACATGATTAACCAGGGTGGTGATGATAAATAAACATGATTAACCAGGGTGGTGATGATAAATAAACATGATTAACCAGGGTGGCGATAATAAATAAACATGATTAACCAGGGTGGTGATGATAAATAAACATGATTAACCAGGGTGGTGACAATAAATAAACATGATTAACCAGGGTGGTGATGATAAATAAACATGATTAACCAGGGTGGTGATGATAAATAAACATGATTAACCAGGGTGGTGACAATAAATAAACATGATTAACCAGGGTGGTGATGATAAATAAACATGATTAACCAGGGTGGCGATGATAAATAAACATGATTAACCAGGGTGGTGACTATAAATAAACATGATTAACCAGGGTGGTGACAATAAATAAACATGATTAACCAGGGTGGTGACAATAAATAAACATGATTAACCAGGGTGGCGATGATAAATAAACATGATTAACCAGGGTGGTGACAATAAATAAACATGATTAACCAGGGTGGTGACAATAAATAAACATGATTAACCAGGGTGGCGATGATAAATAAACATGATTAACCAGGGTGGTGACGATAAATAAATATATCCAACAAAGTCTTTGTCATATGACCAACAACCAGTTGCAAGTCTGAGCATCAACCAGTTGCAAGTCTGAGCATCAACCAGTTGCAAGTCTGAGCAGCAACCAGTTGCAGGTCTGAGCATCAACCAGTTACAAGTCTGAGCATCAACCAGTTGCAAGTCTGAGCATCAACCAGTTGCAAGTCTGAGCAGCAACCAGTTGCAAGTCTGAGCATCAACCAGTTACAAGTCTGAGCATCAACCAGTTGCAAGTCTGAGCATCAACCAGTTGCAAGTCTGAGCATCAACCAGTTGCAAGTCTGAGCAGCAACCAGTTGCAAGTCTGAGCAGCAACCAGTTGCATGTCTGAGCATCAACCAGTTACAAGTCCAAACAGCTGATCAATGTAGTGTGAAGTTACAGGCTAGAAATCAAGTTCCGAGTACATGAATCATCCTCTCTTATTGTGTATGTTTCAGGTTGCAACTGAAGGTGCTTGACTTTAGAAACTGTGCAGTCCCCGATGCTAATAGAATCCTCAGTGTGCTGGACAGAACACCAAATGCAGGTATGATAAATTTCTCTGGACAGAACACCAAGGGGCCACCGTGACCGTGTGGTTACTGTTGCTGACTTATAAAATCACTTGTCCCTCATCGCTGTAGATTCGAAATTCACTGGGGGTGTCAAATTCTTTTAAGCTATCCAGCTGGCTTGCAGTAGGTCGGTGGTTCTACCCAGGTGCCTGTCAATGCGTGAAATACAGCTCAGAGGGGCATCCGGGCTCTTCCACCAATAATAGCTAGAAAATCGCCATATGACCTAAGCTGTTGGTGCGACGTTAACCCCCAAAAAACAAACACAACTCCAAATGCCAGTACGATATATTTCTCTGGACAGAACACCAAATGCCAGTACGATATATTTCTCTGGACAGAACACCAAATGCAGGTATGCTAAATTTCTCTGGACAGAGATTTGTCATTTTAGATTGTTGGAGGATAGTGCAATGATACAGACAGAGACCCATTCCAGAGTCTCCTCTCGTTCTTTTATATGCACGGTGTACAGCACCGACACAAGACCTCGGTTTAAGTCCCATCTGAAAGACTGTTAATTTTATTAGGGTCAGACGGGGGGTTTGAACCTGCGACTCCAGCGTATGAGAGGTGAGGATAACACTGATGACTTGTTCTGCTGTTTCATGTGAGCACCATCAATACAACCGTAGCATTATCTAAATATATATTATGTTTCATACAGGTAACCGTATACATGGCTTGTACACAAATATTTATTTGATATATATATTACTATTGTACTATAAAAGAATCTATCTATCTATCTATCTCAAATTTGCGATTCATATTAATTCATATAAATATGTTTAATTTTGAACCATACATTGTGTATATAATTTTGGTGACATATAGGCCCATTGGGCCGAGTGCTTGATTGTGTTTTTAACTATTTGTTCTTTGTCATTGTATATATGCACATGTCACTATAATAAAAAATTTACTTACTTACAGGTCATGTTATTCTTGGAGATGTGCTAACTGATGATACCGACACAGCCAGCCTTGGTCGTGATGCAGCCGAATCTCCTACAGGGTGTGTACAAAAGTTTCTTATCTTAGTAAATTGATGGATAACGTAGCAACATGTACATTGATGTATAACTTTGAAAATTGACGGGTGTTTGTTTGTAATTTTAACCCATTCAACACCAAGTAACTGACATAGACTGGTCCATGATATTTTTAGACCAATAAATTAATAAGAAAATTACATTTGAATTGGTTCATTTATCAAAATGAGTAATTTATTTCTCTAAAAATAGTAATATTACTTGCAAAATGTGCAGATCCTGATGAGACGGCTCATGAGACGGCTCATCTGGATCTACACTTTTTTGTAAGCCAATTAGAGGCCTGTGGTGTTAAAAGGGTTAATAACCATAACTCGTTGACACAGATATGAAAGAATGTCAGACGATGAGGATATAGACGATGAAGACAATGTACAGGGTGCTGCACGAGATAATCTTGCTGCCTCAGATAGGTTTGTTTTGAATGTATTGAAGTCATGTCCACAAATTACACATCTGGAGCTACATATGCACAAGATTACAGACATGTCAGGTAAACTATTTCATACATATAGGATCTTGAATTAGTGCACAGGCACAAGACACAAATTTGTTTTTGGCCCTATGATCATATAGTAAGTAATGTTTTTAAAAAAAACATTTGTGTCTTGTGTCTGTGCATTGGTTGTGATTTCATACCATATATTTTGAAACTAGTTTTGGAATTTTGCTAATTAGCGAGACTTTTATCACAAGTGTAAGATCCTTTTTATCACATTACCATAGCGCACCCGTTTTAATAAATAATATTGCTACTTTCATTTTGGCACCAAGTGTCAGTGCAAATAGTCATGATGTCATTAAATTGGCATGATGTCACTACGCAAAGCATCGTTATATTTAAATGTACAGTGTTATTATTGCCTCAAGATTTCTTTTAAATCATTTGTGAAACCATTAACGTTATGTACCATTTTAAGATTAAAAGCAATCACAACCAATCATTTACAATCAACACTTCCGTGTTTATCTCACTTAACCATGACTGGTACCATAAAGTGGTCGCTTAATTGTCGTAAAACTGGGACATAATTATAAATGTTTTATCATGTCGGGTGCGATCAATGAAAGAGTCTGAATTAACTGGTCGTATTACGGAATAATGGGGTGGTCTGGTTATTGGGGTCAACGACCATTGACATATATAGTGAAACATTCCGTTCTGAAATAAATCGTTGGTCTTGAAATCGGGGTGGTCGCATAGAGGGTTTTTACTGTACTTTAAAGGTTATTTACAAAATATGAGGATTATTCTCTCAACAAATCAGAATCCTTCCAGGTGTTATTACACGTGTGTACACATAAGAAATTATGAGATAGTGTTATTGCACTGAATACAAGCAAGATTATGTGATAAATAGACTTCAGTAACAGGAATTATAACTTTAACTTGTTAAGAAATGGAGCTTTGTCAAGAACAACACTTACAGTACTGTTTAATTCATTAAGACTAACGTGGCCAAGTTGTTATGGTCGTTGACTTCGTATCACTTTCACCGCTGTAGGTTTGAATCACACTGGGGGTGTCAAATTCTTTCATGTGAGAAAGCTATCCAGTTGGATTGTGGTAGGTCAGTGGTTCTACCTGTGTGGCCATCCATGCATGCAATACTGCTCGGAGGGGTACTCTACCAATAATAGCTGGTGAGTCGCCGCCTGACCCAAGCTGTTGCTGCGACTTTAAATCCCCAAAACAAATAATTAAGACCAATCCAAAAAGTGTTACATAAATTTGTTTTTCATGAACATCATAAAATCACAACTTTCACTAAGATATAAAATTCCATCCTGGAGGGCCTCCAATCGTTCCTGGCCAATAATCGCACTAAAACTGAGAGATGTTTTATCCAGTTTTTAAACAACTGTACTTAAAGGAACTTTTATCCTACCGTCGTGCATAATAATTGTCAGAAATGGCCTGCCTGCCTAGTAAACTTTGCATTACTTTCATGACGTCATAATGCGGCGTGTATGACGTCATATGCTCACAGTTTGTATGATAAGGTCATGAATATTTAAGAATCTTCCTCTCAAAAACTTCTTTATTATCAGAAGATGGGATAAACAGAATATTAGGTTACTGTCTTATAAATTTTACATTGTTAGGTTTGTTTCCGAAAAATACAATATTTACAGTATATTTAATCCAGCTCGTCTAATAAATTATGATTTATAAGACAGCAACCCAATATTCTCTATATATTGGTCAGTCCTGACTGCTATATGCGCATATTAATTTGATTGTAATGCGAGTACATTTATATACCGGTACTCTTGACACAGTGAGGCAGTCATAGATGTAGATGATATTGGTGAAATTAATCATTATACAAAGAGACTTCAGGGTTCCCTCTGTCTGAATGTTTGTCTGTGCCACTTCTGTCGCCAATTGAAAAACACTGGAGCCAATTTAAAAAACTTGGAGCCAACAAACAGCCATATAGTTCACAAATAAATATTTGAAGCCATGTATTTGACAAAACATGTATGTTTGGCGACCGACAGCGGGAACCCTGGATTTCATTATATCGCAATGCCCTAGAGTTCACTTCATGCATCATGCTAAATCAGAATGTGAAAATGGTTTCCAGAATGGAGCCACGGCTTAATTAGTTTGTGGTACGTGCAACCGTGATATATAGACACAACAGTATACAAAGAAATTGAATCTGAACAAGGTTTAGAGAAGAAAGCACTTGCTAATATATTGATAGCTTGTTAATGAATTCAATTCTCGGTTTACATTTGCGGCGCAGTGGTTACGGTCGTCAACTTCAAATCACTTGCCTCTCACTGTTGTTGGTTTGATTCCCACTGGGGGTGTCGAATTATTTCTTGTGAGGAAGCTATCCAGCTGACTTGCAATAGGTCGGGGGTTCTACCAGGGTGCACATCCGTGCCTGCAATACTGCAGTGAGGGGCACCATGGGTCTTCCTCCACCAAAAAATAGCCGTAGAGTCGCCTCATGGCTTAAACTGTTGTTGCCCCTTTGAACCCCTAAAACAAAGAAACATTCTATTATGCTCTGTATTTTTAGTGGATGCAATTTGTGCCAAATGTACAGAACTCCGAACGCTAGAAATACATGATAATCCACATATACAGACTGGAGTTATATGTGAGCTGGTCTCACTGAATTCTAACATCACAGGACTTGTTATAGACAGGTAGAGCATTATGTGAGCTGGTCTCACTGAATTCTAACATCACAGGACTTGTTATAGACAGGTAGAGCTATATGTGAGCTGGTCTCACTGAATTCTAACATCACAGGACTAATTATAGACAGGTAGAGCTATATGTGAGCTGGTCTCACTGAATTCTAACATCACAGGACTTGTTATAGACAGGTAGCGCTATATGTGAGCTGGTCTCACTGAATTCTAACATCACAGGACTTGTTATAGACAGGTAGAGCTATATGTGAGCTGGTCTCACTGAATTCTAACATCACAGGACTTGTTATAGACAGGTAGAGCTATATGTGAGCTGGTCTCACTGAATTCTAACATCACAGGACTTGTTATAGACAGGTAGAGCTATATGTGAGCTGGTCTCACTGAATTCTAACATCACAGGACTTGTTATAGACAGGTAGAGCTATATGTGAGCTGGTCTCACTGAATTCTAACATCACAGGGCTTGTTATAGACAGGTAGAGCTATATGTGAGCTGGTCTCACTGAATTCTAACATCACAGGTCTTGTTATAGGCAGGTAGAGCTATATGTGAGCTGGTCTCACTGAATTCTAACATCACAGGGCTTGTTATAGACAGGTAGAGCTATATGTGAGCTGGTCTCACTGAATTCTAACATCACAGGACTTGTTATAGACAGGTAGAGCTATATGTGAGCTGGTCTCACTGAATTCTAACATCACAGGACTTGTTATAGACAGGTAGAGCTATATGTGAGCTGGTCTCACTGAATTCTAACATCACAGGACTTGTTATAGACAGGTAGAGCTATATGTGAGCTGGTCTCACTGAATTCTAACATCACATGGCTTGTTATAGACAGGTAGAGCTATATGTGAGCTGGTCTCACTGAATTCTAACATCACAGGACTTGTTATAGACAGGTAGAGCTATATGTGAGCTGGTCTCACTGAATTCTAACATCACAGGGCTTGTTATAGACAGGTAGAGCTATATGTGAGCTGGTCTCACTGAATTCTAACATCACAGGACTTGTTATAGACAGGTAGAGCTATATGTGAGCTGGTCTCACTGAATTCTAACATCACAGGACTTGTTATAGACAGGTAGAGCTATATGTGAGCTGGTCTCACTGAATTCTAACATCACAGGACTTGTTATAGACAGGTAGAGCTATATGTGAGCTGGTCTCACTGAATTCTAACATCACAGGACTTGTTATAGACAGGTAGAGCTATATGTGAGCTGGTCTCACTGAATTCTAACATCACAGGACTTGTTATAGACAGGTAGAGCTATATGTGAGCTGGTCTCACTGAATTCTAACATCACAGGACTTGTTATAGACAGGTAGAGCTATATGTGAGCTGGTCTCACTGAATTCTAACATCACAGGGCTTGTTATAGACAGGTAGAGCTATATGTGAGCTGGTCTCACTGAATTCTAACATCACAGGACTTGTTATAGACAGGTAGAGCTATATGTTAACATCACATGGCTTGTTATAGGCAGGTAGAGCTATATGTGAGCTGGTCTCACTGAATTCTAACATCACAGGACTTGTTATAGACAGGTAGAGCTATATGTGAGCTGGTCTCACTGAATTCTAACATCACAGGACTTGTTATAGACAGGTAGAGCTATATGTGAGCTGGTCTCACTGAATTCTAACATCACAGGACTTGTTATAGACAGGTAGAGCTATATGTGAGCTGGTCTCACTGAATTCTAACATCACAGGACTTGTTATAGACAGGTAGAGCTATATGTGAGCTGGTCTCACTGAATTCTAACATCACAGGACTTGTTATAGACAGGTAGAGCTATATGTGAGCTGGTCTCACTGAATTCTAACATCACAGGGCTTGTTATAGACAGGTAGAGCTATATGTGAGCTGGTCTCACTGAATTCTAACATCACAGGACTTGTTATAGACAGGTAGAGCTATATGTGAGCTGGTCTCACTGAATTCTAACATCACAGGACTTGTTATAGACAGGTAGAGCTATATGTGAGCTGGTCTCACTGAATTCTAACATCACAGGGCTTGTTATAGACAGGTAGAGCTATATGTGAGCTGGTCTCACTGAATTCTAACATCACAGGACTTGTTATAGACAGGTAGAGCTATATGTGAGCTGGTCTCACTGAATTCTAACATCACAGGACTTGTTATAGACAGGTAGAGCTATATGTGAGCTGGTCTCACTGAATTCTAACATCACAGGACTTGTTATAGACAGGTAGAGCTATATGTGAGCTGGTCTCACTGAATTCTAACATCACAGGACTTGTTATAGACAGGTAGAGCTATATGTGAGCTGGTCTCACTGAATTCTAACATCACAGGACTTGTTATAGACAGGTAGAGCTATATGTGAGCTGGTCTCACTGAATTCTAACATCACAGGACTTGTTATAGACAGGTAGAGCTATATGTGAGCTGGTCTCACTGAATTCTAACATCACAGGACTTGTTATAGACAGGTAGAGCTATATGTGAGCTGGTCTCACTGAATTCTAACATCACAGGACTTGTTATAGACAGGTAGAGCTATATGTGAGCTGGTCTCACTGAATTCTAACATCACAGGACTTGTTATAGACAGGTAGAGCTATATGTGAGCTGGTCTCACTGAATTCTAACATCACAGGACTTGTTATAGACAGGTAGAGCTATATGTGAGCTGGTCTCACTGAATTCTAACATCACAGGACTTGTTATAGACAGGTAGAGCTATATGTGAGCTGGTCTCACTGAATTCTAACATCACAGGACTTGTTATAGACAGGTAGAGCTATATGTGAGCTGGTCTCACTGAATTCTAACATCACAGGACTTGTTATAGACAGGTAGAGCTATATGTGAGCTGGTCTCACTGAATTCTAACATCACAGGACTTGTTATAGACAGGTAGAGCTATATGTGAGCTGGTCTCACTGAATTCTAACATCACAGGACTTGTTATAGACAGGTAGAGCTATATGTGAGCTGGTCTCACTGAATTCTAACATCACAGGACTTGTTATAGACAGGTAGAGCTATATGTGAGCTGGTCTCACTGAATTCTAACATCACAGGACTTGTTATAGACAGGTAGAGCTATATGTGAGCTGGTCTCACTGAATTCTAACATCACAGGACTTGTTATAGACAGGTAGAGCTATATGTGAGCTGGTCTCACTGAATTCTAACATCACAGGACTTGTTATAGACAGGTAGAGCTATATGTGAGCTGGTCTCACTGAATTCTAACATCACAGGACTTGTTATAGACAGGTAGAGCTATATGTGAGCTGGTCTCACTGAATTCTAACATCACAGGACTTGTTATAGACAGGTAGAGCTATATGTGAGCTGGTCTCACTGAATTCTAACATCACAGGGCTTGTTATAGACAGGTAGAGCTATATGTGAGCTGGTCTCACTGAATTCTAACATCACAGGACTTGTTATAGACAGGTAGAGCTATATGTGAGCTGGTCTCACTGAATTCTAACATCACAGGACTTGTTATAGACAGGTAGAGCTATATGTGAGCTGGTCTCACTGAATTCTAACATCACAGGACTTGTTATAGACAGGTAGAGCTATATGTGAGCTGGTCTCACTGAATTCTAACATCACAGGACTTGTTATAGACAGGTAGAGCTATATGTGAGCTGGTCTCACTGAATTCTAACATCACAGGGCTTGTTATAGACAGGTAGAGCTATATGTGAGCTGGTCTCACTGAATTCTAACATCACAGGACTTGTTATAGACAGGTAGAGCTATATGTGAGCTGGTCTCACTGAATTCTAACATCACAGGACTTGTTATAGACAGGTAGAGCTATATGTTAACATCACATGGCTTGTTATAGGCAGGTAGAGCTATATGTGAGCTGGTCTCACTGAATTCTAACATCACAGGACTTGTTATAGACAGGTAGAGCTATATGTTAACATCACATGGCTTGTTATAGGCAGGTAGAGCTATATGTGAGCTGGTCTCACTGAATTCTAACATCACAGGACTTGTTATAGACAGGTAGAGCTATATGTTAACATCACATGGCTTGTTATAGGCAGGTAGAGCTATATGTGAGCTGGTCTCACTGAATTCTAACATCACAGGACTTGTTATAGACAGGTAGAGCTATATGTTAACATCACATGGCTTGTTATAGGCAGGTAGAGCTATATGTGAGCTGGTCTCACTGAATTCTAACATCACAGGACTTGTTATAGACAGGTAGAGCTATATGTGAGCTGGTCTCACTGAATTCTAACATCACAGGACTTGTTATAGACAGGTAGAGCTATATGTGAGCTGGTCTCACTGAATTCTAACATCACAGGACTTGTTATAGACAGGTAGAGCTATATGTGAGCTGGTCTCACTGAATTCTAACATCACAGGACTTGTTATAGACAGGTAGAGCTATATGTGAGCTGGTCTCACTGAATTCTAACATCACAGGACTTGTTATAGACAGGTAGAGCTATATGTGAGCTGGTCTCACTGAATTCTAACATCACAGGACTTGTTATAGACAGGTAGAGCTATATGTGAGCTGGTCTCACTGAATTCTAACATCACAGGACTTGTTATAGACAGGTAGAGCTATATGTGAGCTGGTCTCACTGAATTCTAACATCACAGGACTTGTTATAGACAGGTAGAGCTATATGTGAGCTGGTCTCACTGAATTCTAACATCACAGGACTTGTTATAGACAGGTAGAGCTATATGTGAGCTGGTCTCACTGAATTCTAACATCACAGGACTTGTTATAGACAGGTAGAGCTATATGTGAGCTGGTCTCACTGAATTCTAACATCACAGGACTTGTTATAGACAGGTAGAGCTATATGTTAACATCACATGGCTTGTTATAGGCAGGTAGAGCTATATGTGAGCTGGTCTCACTGAATTCTAACATCACAGGACTTGTTATAGACAGGTAGAGCTATATGTGAGCTGGTCTCACTGAATTCTAACATCACAGGACTTGTTATAGACAGGTAGAGCTATATGTGAGCTGGTCTCACTGAATTCTAACATCACAGGACTTGTTATAGACAGGTAGAGCTATATGTGAGCTGGTCTCACTGAATTCTAACATCACAGGACTTGTTATAGACAGGTAGAGCTATATGTGAGCTGGTCTCACTGAATTCTAACATCACAGGACTTGTTATAGACAGGTAGAGCTATATGTGAGCTGGTCTCACTGAATTCTAACATCACAGGACTTGTTATAGACAGGTAGAGCTATATGTGAGCTGGTCTCACTGAATTCTAACATCACAGGGCTTGTTATAGGCAGGTAGAGCTATATGTGAGCTGGTCTCACTGAATTCTAACATCACAGGACTTGTTATAGACAGGTAGAGCTATATGTGAGCTGGTCTCACTGAATTCTAACATCACAGGACTTGTTATAGACAGGTAGAGCTATATGTGAGCTGGTCTCACTGAATTCTAACATCACAGGACTTGTTATAGACAGGTAGAGCTATATGTGAGCTGGTCTCACTGAATTCTAACATCACAGGACTTGTTATAAACAGGTAGAGCTATATGTGAGCTGGTCTCACTGAATTCTAACATCACAGGGCTTGTTATAGGCAGGTAGAGCTATTTGTGAGCTGGTCTCACTGAATTCTAACATCACAGGACTTGTTATAGGCAGGTAGAGCTATATGTGAGCTGGTCTCACTGAATTCTAACATCACAGGACTTGTTATAGACAGGTAGAGCTATATGTGAGCTTGTTATAAGCAAGAACATGTAAGACAGAATACATAAAGTATAAACTTTATTGTGAATCAAGCTTTAACAATCACTCTCGTTGGCGCAGATGAAAGCGTATATATGTGGTCAATCATGCGGGAGTAAACCGGAGTACCCAGAGAAAACCAACCTGTCCAATCTGGCGACCACCATACGATCTCACTTAATTCCCGGTCCAGGGATTAAACCTGTGTTGCATTGGCGAGAAGCGAGCATGCTAAACATTGCACTAATTTGGCAGCTGAGAATACATACGTAGACATGTGCACTTTGTCTTAGTTGTCTCTAACAGACCTGGGCTATAAAAGTGTTTATTTATTATAGTGTCACCCCTATTTAAAGGGCCAACCATTTCTGACTTAAGAGACACCACTTTTTAAGAACATCAGTACTTCCCAAATCCTATGCTTGTATGCCAGGCACCAGGCTGGTAGGCAATCGGTAATCATTATTTAACTAGCTGGCGGCTCACCAACCGGCTATATCAGAATGAACCCCTGAGAAGGTTCGAACCGTCGACCTCCCGCTCCGTGTGCAAACATGTGTGCAAAACAAATCAACACATTCTGTTATTTGATGTATGTAACTGGCATTTAACACACAAAATTATTTTTTTGTCTGAAACTGTCTTTTTAATATTTTCTAACGCGTTTACAGTTGTGAAGAGTTGGAGTTCTTGGCGATCAAACATACGGATCCCACTCGGTGCCTCAACCTAACAAGTGTCGGGTATGTATCCTTACAGATCCCACTCGGTGCCTCAACCTAACAAGTGTCGGGTATGTATCCTTACAGATCCCACTCAGTGCCTCAACCTAACAAGTGTCGGGTATATATCCCCTCGTGCCTCACCTAACAAGTGTCGGGTACGTATCCTTACAGATCCCACTCGGTGCCTCAACCTAATAAGTGTCGGGTATGTATCCTTACGGATCCCACTCAGTGCCTCAACCTAACAAGTGTCGGGTATGTATCCTTACAGATCTCACTCAGTGCCTCAACCTAACAAGTGTTGGGTATGTATCCTTACAGATCCCACTCAGTGCCTCAACCTAACAAGTGTCGGGTATGTATCCTGCCAAAAACAGCTTTTGGTATGTATCTTGTCAGAGACAAGGTCGGGTATGTGAGATATTACTGTCATGATGTAGCTATCGTCATGTGATCCGTGGCGATTGATGCTCTACTGGAGTATTACTCGAGTATGTGGCATGTTTATCAATCTCCGAGTATATCGACTTCAGTTGTTCATATTTATCAACCTCCGAGTATATCGACTTCAGTTGTTCATATTTATCAACCTCCGAGTATATCGACTTCAGTTGTTCATGTTTATCAATCTCCGAGTATAGACTTCAGTTGTTCATGTTTATCAATCTCCGAGTATATAGACTTCAGATGTTCATGTTTATCAATCTCCGAGTATATCAACTTCAGTTGTTCATGTTTATCAATCTCCGAGTATATCGACTTCAGTTGTTCATATTTATCAATCTCCGAGTATATCGACCTCAGTTGTTCATATTTATCAATCTCTGAGTATATCGACTTCAGTTGTTCATATTTATCAATCTCCGAGTATATCGACTTCAGTTGTTCATGTTTATCAATCTCCGAGTATATCTCACTTCAGTTGTTCATATTTATCAATCTTCGAGTATATCTAACTTCAGTTGTTCATGTTTATCAATCTCCGAGTATATCTCACTTCAGTTGTTCATGTTTATCAATCTCCGAGTATATCGACTTCAGTTGTTCATGTTTATCAATCTTCGGTATATCGACTCAGTTGTATGTTTCAATCTCGAGATATCTCATTATTGTTCATATTTATCAATCTTCGAGTATATCTAACTTCAGTTGTTCATGTTTATCAATCTCCGAGTATATCTCACTTCAGTTGTTCATATTTATCAATCTCTGAGTATATCTCACTTCAGTTGTTCATGTTTATCAATCTCCGAGTATATCGACTTCAGTTGTTCATTTTATCAATCTTCGAGTATATTAACTTCAGTTGTTCATGTTTATCAATCTCCGAGTATATCTCACTTCAGTTGTTCATCCGAGTATATCTAACTTCAGTTGTTCATATTTATCAATCTCCGAGTATATCAACTTCAGTTGTTCATATTTATCAATCTCCGAGTATATCGACTTCAGTTGTTCATGTTTATCAATCTCCGAGTATATCTAACTTCAGTTGTTCATATTTATCAATCTCCGAGTATATCGACTTCAGTTGTTCATATTTATCAATCTCCGAGTATATCGACTTCAGTTGTTCATGTTTATCAATCTCCGAGTATATCGACTTCAGTTGTTCATATTTATCAATCTCCGAGTATATCGACTTCAGTTGTTCATGTTTCAGGACATTATTTTATGCAAATATTTTCCTTATTTTAGGAAGTAGTCAGCCAGTGCACATACTTTATAGACTAAATACTAATTTCATTCTTGCATAATATTAACTATTTCAATATTTATATTTCAGGTTTCTTGGTCAGAAAATGGTTATTAGTAATGTTCAAACTCTGATACAGTCTTGTCCATACATGACTTACCTCGATCTCACAGCCACAGCATATCTTGACAAGTTCTCCATAGAAACTACACAGGTACATCTACCTTAATGCTTGCACCTTCATCTCACAGCCACAACATATCTTGACAAGTTCTCCATAGAAACTACACAAGTACACCTACCTTAATGCTTGCACCTTCATCTCACAGCCACTACATATCTTGACAAGTTCTCCTTAGAAACTACACAGGTACACCTACCTTAATGCTTGCACCTTCATCTCACAGAAACTCCATAGAAACTACACAGGTACATCTACCTTAATGCTTGCACCTTCATCTCACAGTGACTACATATCTTGACAGAAACTCCATAGAAACTACACAGGTACATCTACCTTAATGCTTGCACCTTCATCTGGCATCGTAACATTTATACATTGATCTCACAACCATCACATACCTTAAGAGGTCTAGGTTCTTCATAGAAACACCACAGGCACTTTAGCACTTACACCTTTTAGAATTAGTACGGTAGCTACGGACAGGAGCAAATGCCATGAATGTATGCTTCATGCATGAGAAATAGTCGTGTTATGGAACACTATGAGGTTACGATGTATGTTTAGGTGTGGAATGGCATATCACTAGCTAAATATTATGTACTGTATTCACAAATAATTGTACATGATTCTTCTTTTTAAATATTGTTGTATGCAGTGATAGACCGATGCCCCTCTATCGCTTCCCACACATAGTCTCTGTGGCCTAGTGGTTAAGGAGTCTGCCTATGGAGCGGGAGATCGACCGTTCGAACCTTGTCAGGGGTTTGTTCTAATATGGCCGGTTAGTGAGCCGGTAGTTAAATAATGGTTACTGATTTTCTATCAGCCTGGTGTCTGGCCTTCAAGGATAGGATTCGGGAAGTACTGATGTACATTAAGTCTCATAAGTCATTAATGGCTGGCACTTTCAATAGGGGTGACACTATAATGAACAAACAATTTTCTTTTTTTTAACTTTTATAGCCACCATTCCAGGCGGTTATCCATTGCCATATCTATGGATTATTGGGTATGTAGCACAGTGAGCCTATTGCTTATCAGCAGTAATGTGATGAGTAATTGACCTCTTCTGTTGTGGAGTAAATGGTTGAATGATAATGGGTACTTGATGTAAAACCGTGTTCACATGTCATTGGCCGGATGTATGTAATATAGTATACACTCACATAAATACAGACTGTGTTTGCATGTAATTGGCCGGATGTATATAATATAGTGTACACTCACATAAATACAGACTGTGTTTGCATGTAATTGGCCGGATGTATGTATTATAGTGTACACTCACATAAATACAGACTGTGTTTGCATGTAATTGGCCGGATGTATGTATTATAGTGTACACTCACATAAATACAGACTGTGTTTGCATGTAATTGGCCGGATGTATGTATTATAGTGTACACTCACATAAATACAGACTGTGTTTGCATGTAATTAATATAATAATATAATAATAATAATAATAATAATAGACTTTATTTAAAGAGGGTTACACATTTAGTTACAAACTAATCTTCCATGGGCCTCTATTTGGCCGGATGTATATAATATAGTGTACACTCACATAAATACAGACTGTGTTTGCATGTAATTGGACGGATGTATGTATTATAGTGTACACTCACATAAATACAGACTGTGTTTGCATGTAATTGGCCGGATGTATGTATTATAGTGTACACTCACATAAATACAGAGTAATATTCTAATGTTCCTCTCTTCACAGGGTCAGAGAAGTGGCCTTGACTGTCTACAGGTACTCATACTCAAACAATGCAAAGGTAACGCTGTCTTTTTATATTATGCTTTCCAATGGAAGTCGTGATAGAGCCGTGGTAGCACGTTCGTTTCAGGTGCGAAAGGCCCGAAGTTTGCATCCAGGTGTAGCCGTTACAATTGTGCCCTTAGGCAAGGAATTTAAATTCCACAATACTTCTTCTCTCTCCTTCATTGCGATGGATTCCATCAGGAATGAGGTCTCGATAGTGATTAATATAAGTTAGTTTATACAAATTTATTTTAGCTCGATTGTGAAATAAGTTCTTACAACTTATATTAATCACTCTCGAGACCTCATTCCTGATGGAATCCATCGCCACAAGGGAGAGAGAAGAGGCAACGTGGAATTTAAATGCCTTGCCTAAGGGCACAATCGTAACGGCTCCAGCGGGGCTCAAACTCCGGACCTTTCGCACCTGAAGCGAACGTGCATCCACTGCGCTATCACGACTTCCACATATAATAATCCATAATATAAGTTGTAGGAACTTGTTTCGCAATCGAGCTAAAATAAATTTGTATAGACTGAAACTAATGGAATGAATGAAAATGTAACGGTGAAATAAATTCTCTTATTCCACTGGTTGAAAGAAATGGCGTAACACAAGTTATTTCGGACTGCTTTGCACGTGTGGTATCAAGCCGCTTCATCTTGAAATGTTATCAGCGCGAACTTCTTCAGACTCGAGCTATCAGTGACGTCATTTATTTTGTTCTAAACGCGACATTCTAGCGCCATTTAGCACACAGTTGCATCATTTTCTATCATAAAAAAAAACACTTTTCAGCCTAAAATAGTAAGATCATGTGTTGGTTTAACTTGATACTTCTGTGACCAACTGTCATCAACGTTGTTAGCACATTGGTCTTGGTAAGTAGATGACCCATTTTGACTTTGAGGTCAGTGAAATGTTTTAAAAATACTTTGCACACATGTTCATGGTCAAGGTCGCACTTATCCATCTAAGAACAGAAACGAGTGCAATATTTTCATTCCATGTGTTTGAAAGCGTTCAGCCTCTTTTGAAGTAACTGCACAAACATTTCCTGACAATGAATATTTCTGATGTTTTCTTTTAGATCTGCAGCTTGTGAGCATTCCGTACTGTCCAGATCTCCGGCACATTGATGTGTCATACTGCCCAAGCCTGCTAGAGGTCTCTGCAACAGCTCCAAGATGTATGTATATGTCTAATGATCACCCTGTTTAACATTAAAGCCCCGATATGTCTTCATATTAACAAATATAATATATTTCAGATGAATATTTATTAAAGCGACACTACATCGGTGAAAACGCAAATGTCTGCAGAATGTAATTTGCTATTATATGGTATTGGTTTTCCCCAAATATTTGCCTCATAAACTGAGTATTTCAACAAATAAACAAACGTCATATATGCGGTTTGTTGACATAACAAAATAATGTAAATAGGATCGACATTCATGCGTAATCCTGAATAACCCGAGGTATGGTACATATTTACCGTGATATCTCACATGTGTGCCTATGCATATTTATGTGTAGACTAATCTTAGTTAAATTATCTCTAATCGAAAGTATCAAGTGTTTAGTATTGACTCCAATGACGAACAAACGTCAATTCAGGAGCGCGGATGGCCATTATATGAAATCCTACTTTCAATTTTGAAAGTTTGTTTTACCACAAAAACACTGTTTATTGATTCAATGTTAGTGTTCGAATGTATTCAGAAGAATGTGTAGTAGCTATGCATTTATATGTGAAAAAATGCATTTTATTTGCTTTTTGCAATGTAATGTCACTTTAACGTGATATGTTTGGTATGTCAATATATCTTACTATTATACCCCCGACAATAAAAGTATGAGATTGTCCATCTGTCTTGTCATCTGTTCGTCTGTCATCATTACTCATTCACTGGGCTGAGTGGATCATTTGAAATCATGAATTTTGTCTTGTCATTACATGTATTTCAATAATAATTGATTCAGATTTGAAGCAGAATTTTGAAGATTGCCCAATAAATGAATTGGTTTTAATAAATTTATTATTGCAAATTACATCCCTTTGTGGATATTTATTTACAAAACATCAATAACTAGTTGTTACAGATGGATCTGTAGTCCAGTGGTTAATATACTCGGCTGGTAATCCAGGGATCGCATGTTCGATCCTCCGTCTGACCCTAATAAAATTAACCAGCTTTCAGTTGGGACTTTAAACCGAGGTCTTGTATCAGTGCTTTACACCATGCAAATAAAAGAACCAGAGGAGGCTCTGGAATGGGTCTCTGTCTGTATCATTGCACTATCCTCCAAAAATCTAAAATGACTAATCTCTTCAGAAAGTGTCGCTCATATGCTCATATGGGTAACCGGTAGCGACGATAAATAAACGTAAAACAAACTACCAGTAGTTGTTTTCTAAACCAGACATTATATTTTGTACAACATAACTATATGATATGCGTATTTTCTATGTCTCTGTGTATGTTTACAATATCGCATGTATTTGACGACCATTGTAGTACGTCAGCTAGACACAATTGGCTGTGAACAAATTACAAAGCTGCAACTGATGAGCTCGGATATACGTGAGTTATGTTGCAAGGGAATGGAAGAGTTAGATACGCTACAGATAAGCTCGGATCACATCAGTGCTCTAGATGTCTCCAATTGCTTCAGGTACTCACGTTTAGTTTATACAAATTTATTTTAGTTTGATTGCGAACAAGTTCTTTCAACATTAGTTTAATCGCTCTCGTCTGAGACATCTTTCCTGATGAAATCCATTACCATGAGGTAGAGGAGGCAATTTGTGGAATTTAAATGTGGAATTTAAGTGCCTTGCCTAAGGACACAATTGTAATGACTTACAGCGCACTCCAAACCTCTTACACCTGAAGTGAATGTGCTACTACAGCGCTATCACAATTTCCATTAATGTACACATGTATATGTACAGATGCTAAATAAAACATTGCAGAAATAATTCAGTGCCCGCGCTCGTGATCGTCAATGAAACCATTGGCTAAAATATGCGAAATTTTGTTAATACAAAATTCATTTGAGGAAAATAAAAAATGTGATTAAAGTTTGTTTTAGAGTCAATTAGCTTGGACAAGGATGTCCGTCTGTTTCTACGGTTATTATTCAAACTAATCAGAATGAACAAGCCAGTTAATCGGGTCCATTTAGACAACAAACAAACTGGGTGTGACTATCAAGAGATTGAAATGACAACAAACATCGGCACATGATCGACTCATGAACATAGAACGCTATTATTATCATGGGTGGCACTAGCCATGCCATGAGTGATTCAATCATATGATTGAATCACTCATGTCTACTGCCACTGTCAATGTTCATTCGGTGAAATATAATCCGATTAATCGCTGAAACAAACAAATATCATCTATATAATGGCAATGTTATCTTTTAGACTTTCAGCCAATCAGTTGCTAGCTGCTATAACAGACAAGTCTGCTCTAACCTACCTCAACATTTGTGGTTGTAAGAATATTGCACCGAGCGATGTGAATACCTCCATACTGCCACAGGTAATGTCTGAGCGATGTGAATACCTCCATACTGCCACAGGTAATGTCTGGGTGATGTGAATACCTCCATACTGCCACAGGTAATGTCTGAGCGATGTGAATACCTCCATACTGCCACAGGTAATGTCTGTGTGATGTGAATACCTCTATACTGCCACAGGTAATGTCTGGGTGATGTGAATACCTCCATACTGCCACAGGTAATGTCTGGGTGATGTGATTACCTCCATACTGCCACAGGTAATGTCTGGGTGATGTGAATACCTCCATACTGCCACAGGTAATGTCTACGTGATGTGATTACCTCCATACTGCCACAGGTAATGTCTACGTGATGTGATTACCTCCATACTGCCACAGGTAATGTCTACGTGATGTGATTACCTCCATACTGCCACAGGTAATGTCTACGTGATGTGATTACCTCCATACTGCCACAGGTAATGTCTGGGTGATGTGAATACCTCCATACTGCCACAGGTAATGTCTACATGATGTGATTACCTCCATACTGCCACAGGTAATGTCTACGTGATGTGATTACCTCCATACTGCCACAGGTAATGTCTACGTGATGTGATACCTCCATACTGCCACAGGTAATGTCTACGTGATGTGAATACCTCCATACTGCCACAGGTAATGTCTGGGTGATGTGAATACCTCCATACTGCCACAGGTAATGTCTGGGTGATGTGATTACCTCCATACTGCCACAGGTAATGTCTACGTGATGTGATTACCTCCATACTGCCACAGGTAATGTCTACGTGATGTGATTACCTCCATACTGCCACAGGTAATGTCTGGGTGATGTGAATACCTCCATACTGCCACAGGTAATGTCTGGGTGATGTGAATACCTCCATACTGCCACAGGTAATGTCTATGTGATGTGATTACCTCCATACTGCCACAGGTAATGTCTGGGTGATGTGAATACCTCCATACTACCACAGGTAATGTCTACGTGATGTGATTACCTCCATACTGCCACAGGTAATGTTTACGTGATGTGATTACCTCCATACTGCCACAGGTAATGTCTGGGTGATGTGAATACCTCCATACTGCCACAGGTAATGTCTGGGTGATGTGAATACCTCCATACTGCCACAGGTAATGTCTATGTGATGTGATTACCTCCATACTGCCACAGGTAATGTCTGGGTGATGTGAATACCTCCATACTACCACAGGTAATGTCTACGTGATGTGAATACTTCCATACTGCCACAGGTAATGTCTACGTGATGTGATTACCTCCATACTGCCACAGGTAATGTCTACGTGATGTGATTACCTCCATACTGCCACAGGTAATGTCTTACTAGCTTTTATATCATATTGGTACGTCTTCTGATGACATCATCCTTTACAATCAGGCAAGCACCTACAAGGTGTGTGTGTGCGTGCGTGTGTGAGTGTCAGTGTGAGTGGGTGTTGTGAGTGTGTGAGTGCGCATGCGTGAATGCACGTGCGTGAGTGCGCGTGCGTGTGTGCGCGCGTGTCCAAGAGAAATCAGACGTAATCTTGCTAGTCCATGTCGCGTGAGAGTGATACCCAACCTCACCCTAAAATATTGACTATTAATAGTCTTTGCAATTGGATATTAAACTGAGGTCCCATGTATCAGTTTCTAAAGTGGTTCCTAGGCTTTTAATTGAGTCTAGGTCCAAATTAACACTTAAACCAGACTGGTTTCGAGACTTGATTGGGTCTAGGTCCAAATCAGCACTTAAACCACAGACTCGTTTCGAGACATTAAATTGAGTCTAGATCCAAATCAACACTAGTCAGTAGTCCAGTGGTTAATATGTTTGACTGTGAAGCCATGGATTGCATGTACGATCCCCCGTCTGATGCTATTAATAGTCTTTCTGATGTGACATGAGGCCGAGGTCTCGTGTTGGTGCTTAACACTGTGCACATAAAAGAACCAGAGGAGGGTCTCTGTCTGTATCATTGCACTATCCTCCAAAATCTAAAATGCTCTCTTCAGGAGGTGTCACTCATAATTATGATGAAAAATAAATGTTACATACGTATTTTCCTAAATGGACACTTTATGTTATATTTTAGCTGACTAGTCTAACGACGCTTGTATATGGTGGACACTCCTGGAATACTGTAAACATATCATCTACCCATATAACACAGTTAGAATTCTCAGTAAGTAGATTTCTCGTAAATTGACTTCCAAATTAACACACTTACAATTGTTATTAGAACTTGTCTTCCAACACAAGACAACTTTATATCATAAGTTAGTTAGATTTCTCACTGAGTTGTTTTGTAAATTTAATTCTAATGCAACATATTATTACAACCGTCTCTGTAACCTAGCGTCCTCCTATGGAGCAGGAGGTCGAAGGTTCGAACCTTGTCAGGGGTTCATTCTGATATGGCCGGTTGGTGAGCCACCAGCTAGTTAACCTTTAGCATGCTGTCAAAGGGACGATTTGAATGAAACACCACAAGCCCTACTTTCTAGGAAAAATAATACACATTTGTTATCTTCTCATTTCGCCTACAGCGTGTTAAAGGTTGAGTAATGGTTACTTATTAAAGTTTAAACTTTATTTATTTAACAACGATTGCGAAGCAAGTTTTAACAACTTACATTAATTACTCTCGTTGGCGCGGATGAAACCGGAGTAGCCGGAGAAAACCCACCTGTCCGATCTGGCAACCACCATACCATCTCACATACTTCCAGGTCCAAGGATCGAACCCGGGTAGCATTGGTGAGAAGCGAGCACGCTAACCACTGCGCTAATCAGACAGTCTGATTGTCTACTAGCCTGGCCTACAAGGATTCGGGAAGTACAAAAGAGGTGTCTCGCAAGTCAGAAATGGCAGGCCCCTTTTCAATAGGGGTGACACTATAATTAAAAAGCACTATTTTTACTATTGGGGTATTCAGTCTAATGTCAAGAATTTCAGCACATATTCCAAACTTGTACATACATGTATATAGTAGAGTTCTTCGATTGATTATAATGTGGGAAGTATGTGAGATGGTACGGTGGTCGCCAGATCGGACAGGTGGGTTTTCTCCGGGAACACCAGTTTCCTCTCACACAAATGACCACATATACGCTTTTATCCACGCCAACGAGAGTGATTAATATAAGTTGTTAAAACTTGCTTTGCAATTGTTGTAAAATAAATAAAGTTTAAAAAAAAAAAAAGATTATAATGTGCAGTTTATAAAACATTTCAGAGTTGTATAAACACCACCTGTATTGTGTTGAATATTCCATGTCTCCAACACCTGACCTTGAGCAAATGTCGAGATTTCTCCGAACAGGAACTGGTGGACAGTTTTCTACATGGCAAGCTGGTAAGCTCACTTTGCTTCAATGTATCGTCAATTGTCCTATTTCCGAACACCACCTGTTTTTCGAATTTGTTTGCAAATGACGTCATCGCTATCAGTAGCAGGTACTTGGATTATATAGATGCTAGAACTGCCAAACACGATAATGAGCATAAACAGATCAATGTACACCTTTATTTCGAAAATATGTAAATGTTGATGGTTTTCATAAGTCTCATTCACGTGTACCCTAAAAATCCCTTGCACAGAGATATATGCAAAGAAATATTTGTTTATTTTTGTAACGGGGGAAGTCAAATGCTTGGCTTTACAAGGTCACATGATTGACATGTGACAATACTGTATAAAATGTATGTATTTCAGATTACCAGAATGCAAGGTTTAGAGAGTATAGTGTCAGAAAACAGGGCGCAGCCATTTTGTGAGAATTCTGGAGTTGCTGATCTACGCACCCTGAGGTGTCGTGACCTTCCAGGTCTCCATGGTGACATCATGTCACGTAGTCTCAGAAACTTCTCGCATCTTTCAACAGTAGAATTTATACATTGTACATTTCTATCACAGTGAGTAGCAACATATTACCGTTGATTCATTCTATATCCCGGGTTCCTCTCGCATTTGCAAGATTCGCCAATAGCGATTTCTTTTCAATCTGGACAATTAAATATTCAATATTGTACTTTTTAAAATTCACATGCAATTTCCCACAAGTATTCTGTGCTGGGGATTGAAAAATGCGATGGCAGGGAGAAAGCAATGCTGCATATGACAGTATATGAAAAAATTGTTTGTTTGCAGTGTGACTGTTTCTAGATGGCCTAGTTTAACATCTCTGAAGATAGAAAGCTGTGGTAGACTGAACTCTGTGTCTGTGAATGGTGTATCAACATTACAGTGCCTTGATGTGAGAGTAAGTATTTCAGTAAAATGTATTGCGATAACAGTAGTCGTGATAGCACCGTGGTAGTGCGTTCGCTTCAGGTTTGAAAGATCCAGAGATCGAGCCCTGCTGGAGTCGATTGTGCCCTTAGGCAAGGCATTTAAATTCCATATTGCCTCTTCTCTCTCCCTCATGGCGATGGATTCCATCAGGAATGAAGTCTTGAGAGTGCTTAATATAAGTTGTCAGAACTTGTTTCGCAATCAAGCTATAATTTTATAAACTAATTAACCTCCGCGTTCGAGTGGTTACCGTCGTTAAAATTTCACATGCCCCTCACCGCTGTAGGTTCGAATCCCAATTCCAGGAAGCTATCTAGCTGGCTTGTTGTATGTCGGTGGTTCTACCCGGGTGCCTGTCCGTGCCTGCAATACTGCTCGGCGGGGCACCCAGGGTCCTCCTCCACCAATAATATCTGGAGAGTTGCCATATGACCTACGATGTTGGTGTGACTTTAAACCGCAAATACAAAACATAACAATAAAAAGAACAGAATGATTTGTCCTCATATGTATATATCCCATTGTAATCTTATACCTAGAGAATGATTTGTCCTCATATGTATATATCCCATTGTAATCTTATATATAGAGAATGATTTGTCCTCATATGTATATATCCCATTGTAATCTTATACATAGAGAATGATTTGTCCTCATATGTATATATCCCATTGTAATCTTATACCTAGAGAATGATTTGTCCTCATATGTATATATCCCATTGTAATCTTATACCTAGAGAATGATTTGTCCTCATATGTATATATCCCATTGTAATCTTATATATAGAGAATGATTTGTCCTCATATGTATATATCCCATTGTAATCTTATACATAGAGAATGATTTGTCCTCATATGTATATATCCCATTGTAATCTTATACCTAGAGAATGATTTGTCCTCATATGTATATATCCCATTGTAATCTTATACATAGAGAATGATTTGTCCTCATATGTATATATCTCATTGGAATCTTATACATAGAGAATGATTTGTCCTCATATGTATATATCCCATTGGAATCTTATATATAGAGAATGATTTGTCCTGACATGTTATAGCCCATTGGAATCTTATAAATAGAGAATATTAGGTTTCTCTCATATACATTTTAATTTATTAGTCGGAGAAACTGAGCCTTGTATTTTTTGGAGACAAGCGTAATAAATTAAAATTTAAATAAGACAGTAACCTACCTAATAATATAAAGTAAAGTGTTTATTTTTTATAGTGTCACCCCTATTTAAAGGGCCAGCCATTTCTGACTTATGAGACACCTCTTTTTATGAGCATCAGTACTTCCCGAATCCTATGCTTGTATGCCAGGCTGGTAGGCAATCGGTAACCATTATTTAACTAGCTGGTGGCTCACCAGCCGACCATATCAGAACTAACCCCTGACGAGGATCGAACCTTCGACCCCCCGATCCGTAGGCGGATGCCTTAACCACTAAGCCACGGAGACTATATTTATCCTGTATTCTGATAAAAAGGAAGTTTTTTCGATTAGCGAGGAAAGATTACCGAATATTCCATACCTGAAGTTTATCATACCATCTGTGAACATATGATGTCACAGCATTATGATGTCACAAAAGGTTTATTAGGCAGACTGTTTTTCACCATTATTACTTTGATATGAATTTTAGACTATTTTTTGCCATTATTTGCCTACTACAATACTGCCTACATTTGCAAAATACATTTCATTTTGACTTTTTGTTCTAATATATTACACTATAGTTCTTTTTACTTACGCCATTTGTCATTTTTGAGTCGTTGAAACAATGGAATTAAGCTCTAAACTGGAGTATAAGACGCAGCAGACTTTTGGATACTATTTTGGAGGGGGAAAAGTGCGTCTTATATATAGACAATTACGGTATTACCATTGTGTTTAAATCAGTAGGGCATTAAGCGTTTCCTACTTTCAGTGGTGTAGTATGATACAGGATTTCACAGTAGAAGCAGAAAACTTATCATCTCTCGACGTTACAGGGACAAACTTTGCTCATCTTACAATACTCTGTGATACTCTAACCACGCTTCATGTAGCTGGAATGTGTACTCAACCACTGCACACTATGATGTTAAGGTAGGTCGATACTGTGTTTGTACTCGGCCGAAGAATTGTATGATTTTAATTTGTTGCATGCTGGGTAAAATAAAGGCTATAAATAGTTGAAATAATTGTAGCAGCCAGCAATTTATAAATGATTTTCTTATTTGAAATTGAAAACTCTTGAAACAAATTATAGTTTAATTAAAGTATTGTTCACTGTGATAATTGGACAATTTCTTCAACAATTAGTTTTCTAGGTCAAAGAATGACCTTGTTAGAACAGTAGCAGCCCTATTTGGATGAAATATTGTTCTAATTTGGCAACAAGTAATTAGCAAACTTTGATGACAACTCACAATGGTTAATCTATCCACGATCAGCAACTTCCACATGCCACCATGGACTTCCACATGCCAGTATGGACTTCCACATGCCACCATGGACTTCCACATGCCAGTATGGACTTCCACATGCCACCATGGACTTCCATGGGCCATTAAGGACATCCATGGGCCATCATGGTATTCCACAGTGGACTTTCATAGAACATCATGGACTTCCACAGTGGACTTCCATGGCTCATCATGGACTTCCATGGATCATCATGGACTTCCATGGGCCATCATGGACTTCCATGGATCATCATGGACTTCAATGGACCATCATGGACTTCCATGGATCATCATGGACTTCCATGGATCATCATGGGTCATTAAGGACTTCCATGGACTTCCATGGGTCATTAAGGACTTCCATGGACCATCAAGGACTTCCATGGACCATCATGGACTTCAATGGGTCATTAAGGACTTCCATGGACTTCAATGGGTCATTAAGGACTTCCATGGACCATCATGGGTCATTAAGGACTTCCATGGACCATCATGGACTTCCATGGGTCATTAAGGACTTCCATGGACCATCAAGGACTTCCATGGACCATCATGGACTTCAATGGGTCATTAAGGACTTCCATGGACTTCAATGGGTCATTAAGGACTTCCATGGACCATCATGGGTCATTAAGGACTTCCATGGACCATCATGGACTTCCATGGATCATCAAGGACTTCCATGGATCATCATGGGTCATTAAGGACTTCCATGGACCATCATGGACTTCCATGGGTCATTAAGGACTTCCATGGACCATCAAGGACTTCCATGGACCATCATGGACTTCAATGGGTCATTAAGGACTTCAATGGACTTCAATGGGTCATTAAGGACTTCCATGGACCATCATGGGTCATTAAGGACTTCCATGGACCATCATGGACTTCCATGGGTCATTAAGGACTTCCATGGACCATCATGGACTTCCATGGATCATTAAGGACTTCCATGGACCATCATGGGTCATTAAGGACTTACATGGACCAGCATGGACTTCCATGGGTCATTAAGGACTTCCATGGACCATCATGGGTCATTAAGGACTTCCATGGACCATCAAGGACTTCCATAGAACATCAAGGACTTCCATAGAACATCATGGACTTCAATGGGTCATTAAGGACTTCCATGGACCATCATGGACTTCCATGGGTCATTTTGGACTCAGGTGAGTGATCCCGTGTTCCAGTAACCCTCTTGGTAAATGAGCCATTTTCGCTCTATTTCTCAGGTGTAGATGTTTGCGAGAGTTATCATTAACAAAGTGTGATAGACTGACCGACGTTGCTGTAACTGATATACTGAAGAATAACCCTCAACTCCAGTCCCTGGCAGTCGTAGGATCTCTGTCATTACGGTGAGTAACCAACAAGCTATGCAGTTAATCTAGTTATTGTATCATGTGGCATTTAAAAATCCCTACTTACAGGGTTCCCGCTGTCGGTCGCCAATGGAGCGAATTGCGACAAAAAACAATACTCGAGGTAAATTTTGTGAATTGGCGAAAATATTTGGGACAATTTTTTTTTTTGGCACAACATGTTTTGTCAAATGCATGGCTTCAAATATTTGGCTCCAAGTTTTTCAAATTGGCGACAGAAGTGACGCAGACAAATATTCAGACAGAGGGAATCCTGACTTGATTGGCATGCAAATGTGTGTCGAGGAAAATCTAAGGCTGTGAGCTACAAATGTTATTGTAGAATAACTTGACTGAAATGATAAACATAATATTACAATGTGTGGCACTCAACGTCCAGTTCTGCGATTCAAATGTTGTTTTTGATGTTGATTAGTAACTTGTAGACCGCATTCATTGTTGATTAGTAAATTGTAGACCGTATTCAGTGTTAATTAGTAACTTGTAGACAGCATTCAGTGTTGATTAGTAACTTGTAGACTGCATTCAGTGTTGATTAGTAACTTGTAGACCGCATTCAGTGTTGATTAGTAACTTGTAGACCGCATTCAGTGTTGATTAGTAACTTGTAGAGTGTGTTTAATGTTGATTAGTAACCTGTTGTTAGTAACCTGTTGTTAGTAACCTAATATTGTATTGTTTAATTCAGGGGTTTGTGTTTACCAAGCAGTATTCAGGTATGCAGTTTGACCGGCCACAGAACATTGAAGGAAATCAAACTGGAATTGCCAATCTCTGTTCAACATCTCACACTCAACAATCTACCAAAGGTAGCAACACGTTATTCTGTTCAACAATACTAGGTATACCAAAGGTAGCAACTAAGGATAACAACGAGTATTCGAGTATCAAATAGCAAAATGATAATCGATGATTCGGGGGAAAATGACTGAAAATAACGGTCTGTATGTGTCATCAATACCAATTGTTCCTTTCAATTTTCACTAAACACAGTAATTATCTTAATCCGGGACCATATAGGGGGCCAATAATCTACATGCTGAACAGTAAGTGTGAAGATAATCTTTGTTTACTGGTATTCTTTCAATAAACAAGTCAACAGTTTGACATTATTGGCAGGTGTTTGTGCCGCTTATATCTTTTGCCGGTAAAGATGAAGAAGTGGAAATCGTGATAGCGCAGTGGATGCGCGTTCACTTCAGGTGCGAAAGGTCCGGAGTTCGAGCCCCACTGGAGCCGTTACGATTGTGTCCTTAGGCAAGGCATTTAAATTCCACGTTGCCTCTTCTCTCTCCCTCGTGGCGATGGATTCCATTAGGAATGAGGTCTCGAGAGTGATTTATATAAGTTGAAATAACTTGTTTCGCAATCGAGCTAAATAAATTTGTATAAACTAAGATGAAGAAAAAACGAATAATTATGATGTGAGATTAATCAAATGTCGTAGCTACACGTTTGGTAGTAAACTGTTAATGTTTGTTTAATAATTATGTCAATAAACTTTGATTAAGGGGGAAGAAACTTTAGAAAGTAATTCCATGTGTCTTGTGTTCGCAGTCTGTTGCAGAAATCTTTTGAAGAGGTCTTGGCATGGTATAATTATGTCAATAAAGGTGTGTCATCCATCCCCCAACCCTGGATTACAACGCAATGTTTTTATCACAGAATCAGATAAATTAGCATCCGTTTTCAGACAAGCATCATCCGAAATACTTACCAAATATCTGAAATTACATCAACATTGCTATTAATGTACCCAAGAATCAAATGATCGTTTCTGAATACTCAAGAATCCAAATTGCTACTCGTTGCCATCCATAGTAGCAACACATTATTTCAACATCTCGCACTCAATAACTTACCAAAGTTAGCTAGCTTCTTAGTTCCATTTAACTTTAATAATTAGAGGTTATTAAACCACGGAGGTGGGCCATTTGTGGATATTGGCGCAGTCCAGTTTGAGTTGTAGCCTTTGTGTGTCCGTTTTTCATTTTCTCTACATAGTCGTATGTTTCTTCTGCTGTTATTTGCTTATTTCGCTCGGCCATTTTACCGTCAAGAGACAACAATCTGTCAGACAACGACTTTAGTGTTGCTTCGGTGGCCATGTTTACACAATGTAGTTACTATGTTGTTGCTACCTGTGACACGTGCTCGTGATTCGTTCTCGGCACGCGCTGGCCAATATCGGATATTGGCCCGGCAGAGCCGAAAATCGAAATATATTGCCCGCGTCGACCAGATATTTTGCTTTTCTAACATTAAATTTGTTACTATTTATAGTAACGTATGCTATAAATGTAGTATTGATGAAAGCTCGCCAGAGAAGAAGCACAGCATATGCAGCGGGAAGCTAGGTTGCTTGTAGCTGCTTGTCATATCTGGTTGTAACGGTTGCACTATCTCATCTATTGTAGCTTGTACCAACAGACAGGCAGATATTGCTGAAGCAGTGTGAGATCTCGCTGAGGATACTAGAAGTGAGGGCCATACCCGGGGAAACCCACCTCTGTTTGCAACTGCAACAGTTACGTTCATTAACCCTAGATCAGGGCATACATCTAGCAGCATTAGGTATGTAACATCTCTCTGTCTACTACAGTTACGTTCATTAACCCTAGATCAGGGCATACATCTAGCAGCATTAGGTATGTAACATCTCTCTGTCTACTACAGTTACGTTCATTAACCCTAGATCGGGGCATACATCTAGCAGCATTAGGTATGTAACATCTATCTGTCTACTACAGTTACGTTCATTAACCCTAGATCTGGGCATACATCTAGCAGCATTAGGTATGTAACATCTCTATGTCTACTACAGTTATGTTCATTGACCCTAGATCAGGGCATACATCTAGCAGCATTAGATATGTAGCATCTCTCTGTCTACTACAGTTACGTTCATTATACGTAGGTCGTGCTTTGTATTATTAGTTTATACAAATTTATTTTAGCGCGATTGCGAAACAAGTTCATTCAACTTATATTAATCACTATCGAGACCTCATTCCTGATGGAATCCATCGCCACGAGGGAGAGAGAAGAGGAAACGTGGAATTTAAATGCCTTGCCTAAGGACACAATCCTAACGGCTCCAGCAAGGCTCGAACTCCGGACCTTTCACATCTGAAGCGAACGCGCATCACTTGCTTTGTATTCATATGTATATGTAAAATCAATCGAGACAAAGAAATATGATTACGCTGGAAATTACCTTCAAAGTCATGGAAAATAGAAAACAACTTCTATTCATTAACCCATTTCATTCTGGATACCGTTCAAACAGTATTTGCAAAGAACATAGAGCCAGATCAACTGCCACGGAATGTGCTGTCTGATCAGGCTCTATGCTGTTTGCTATTCAGATGATCTTGCTAAGACACTTGGCTATGTAGCAAACAACATAGATCCTGATCAGCACGCAGCGGCTGATCTGGATCTATGTTGTTTGCAAAAGCCATTAAATGTATCCAGAATGAAATGGGTTAATTCTGTTACATTTAGCTTGAGGAATTACAATAACTTGGCACAAGTGCCGTAACCAGATAATGAGGAAAACCTACATTGCATGTCTCTTTGTTATTGTCAATTCATTTTCAGAAAACATGAAATATGTTGTTTAGTGTCAAATTTTGAAGAAGACTAGTGGATAAGGTGTTTATTAATATTTCTTTCTTTTCAGACATTCATTGTCCAAAGCTGAAGTATTTACGCATACAGGTAAATATTTACTTGAGTGTCCGTTTTATTATATAATATATCATCAAATATTCACACTATATTTCGAAAATGTGTAAATGTTGATGTTTTCATTTATATCATTCGTGTGTATCCTAAACAGAAGTATATATACGGAAATATTTGTTTGGTTTTGTAACGGATGAAATCTCATGGTTTATTGTACAAGGTCATGTGAAAACTCATTTCTGTTACATGAAATTTGATTGGTTGGCGGAAAACAGGTGCGTTTTTGACGACATGTTGAAATCACACGCAAATGAAATTGCAGTTTTATTTTAGAAGATGTTATTGCAATCTGAGTTTAGTCAAGTGTACATTAGGCGCAAGAATGATCACTTTACATAGTAATATTAGTTCATCTGCTATAAAAAAAGACTGACTACAAGTTATTCACAGACAAACCTTAGAGGATCGAGGCGGAAAACCGGTACGACCATAATACACGATGATTATAGTGACGCCCATGTCTGTTCACGAGAACCTGCAACCGTGTATGATGTCTGTTCTAATAGGGTTGATTTGTAATATAGAAAATGTCTTCTCTAAGACCTCAATACAGAATATAATATTATTTGATGAATGATGCATAAAGACTTTGGTGGGTCCTTGGGCGGGGTGCAACTTGGTTGCTTTGCTCTGCAGGCACAAACAAGTTGCTGTGGCAGAATTAGCTGCCCACCCTGGCTCATCGTTCATGTAACATGTTTATTATGAGTAGCTAAAAGATGAAAAATATTTCACTTTTATTGACCTTAAATTTATTATCTGCATTCTGAATGATAATGCTGTTTAAGGATCAATAATGTCATTTAATATGTAATTATATGACATTTTCACACATCTGTGTTTGCGTTATTCATATTGTGATTTCGTAAATAAACTCTGGCTCACGGTTTACTCAAGCAGTGCACAGCCGACACTAATGGGAATACTAGAAAGGACAGTGTGTAAAATGGAAGGTTATTGAATGGTCCGAGTCTATTTCTTGTTGGTGTTGGTTGTGTTAAGTTAGTATGTATCAAGATAAAACGCTTACATCTTTGGCTAGGGAATGCCATCAGTGAGTTGTAAAAAGTCAGGGTTGCATCTCAAAAAGACTTGGGGTGGGTGACTCGATGAGTATAATAAAGCTTGATGTTAATGTCATTTTGGATGGATGTTTGTACCTTGTATTCACAATACCAGTTAGAGTTATGCCATTTACAGCATACACGTTCATGCCCTACTGTAAAGGATTGGTACTGATTCTAGAGTGGAAAAAAGGGCAGGGTGGATAAGAAAAGGGTGAGGGTGGTTCAAAAAATGGACAGGATGCATTTTGAGCTATGAAGGGGGTAGGTGTGGGAGGGGTTATTTGAGGGTTATCCCTAGAAACGTTGCTAACTTACGATGATTGAGGGCTGATTATGCTTGATCAATAAGGCAGTAGTGCAGTACATATTGGTGAACAGGGCGGACAAGTTCTAGTTTATATAGGTCTGCCCGCCCGCCAGAACAGGGCGGACAAGTTCTAGTCTATATAGGCCCGCCCGCCAGAAGGCACTCACCTGTTGAGGCTTATATAAACTTCCGACATTAACGGATAGATAGAACTTTTTTTTTAAAAAGGCAAAAGGGCAGAGCTTAATGGGACAGTGCGGGTGCTCTGTCATTCACATTTAAAAGTTTGTTCCATTTTAGGGTTGTCCGAAACTGTACTCGCTGACCTTACACGTGAGAAGCCTGAGCCAGGTACAGGTGTACCACAGTACCCCGCTGCTGGCACTCCGACAACTGACATTATACAGTAACCAAGTGGTACATCTAGCGCGGGTACTAGTTCATGTACGTATGATATAACAGTAGTACTAGTTCATGTACGTATGATAAAACAGTTGCTAGTTCATGTACGTATGATATATCAGTAGTACTAGTTCATGTACATATGATATAACAGTAGTACTAGTTCATGTACGTATGATAAAACAGTTGCTAGTTCATGTATGTATGATATATCAGTAGTACTAGTTCATGTACATATGATATAACAGTAGTACTAGTTCATGTATGTATGATATAACAGTAGTACTAGTTCATGTACGTATGATAAAACAGTAGTACTAGTTCATGTATGTATGATATAACAGTAGTACTAGTTCATGTACGTATGATAAAACAGTAGTACTAGTTCATGTATGTATGATATAACAGTAGTACTAGTTCATGTATGTATGATATATCAGTAGTACTAGTTCATGTACATATGATATAACAGTAGTACTAGTTCATGTACATATGATATAACAGTAGTACTAGTTCATGTACATATGATATAACAGTAGTACTAGTTCATGTACATATGATATAACAGTAGTACTAGTTCATGTACATATGATATAACAGTAGTACTAGTTCATGTATGTATGATATAACAGTAGTACTAGTTCATGTATGTATGATATATCAGTAGTACTAGTTCATGTACATATGATATAACAGTAGTACTAGTTCATGTACATATGATATAACAGTAGTACTAGTTCATGTATGTATGATATAACAGTAGTACTAGTTCATGTACATATGATATAACAGTAGTACTAGTTCATGTACATATGATATAACAGTAGTACTAGTTCATATGATATAACAGTAGTACTAGTTCATGTACATATGATATAACAGTAGTACTAGTTCATGTACATATGATATAACAGTAGTACTAGTTCATATGATATAACAGTAGTACTAGTTCATGTACATATGATATAACAGTAGTACTAGTTCATGTTCATATGATATATCAGTAGTACTAGTTCATGTTCATATGATATAACAGTAGTATTAGTTCATGTACATATGATATAACAGTAGTACTAGTTCATGTACGTATGATATATCAGTAGTACTAGTTCATGTACATATGATATAACAGTAGTACTAGTTCATGTACATATGATATAACAGTAGTACTAGTTCATGTACATATGATATATCAGTAGTACTAGTTCATGTACATATGATATAACAGTAGTACTAGTTCATGTACATATGATATAACAGTAGTACTAGTTCATGTATGTATGATATAACAGTAGTACTACTTCATGTACGTATGATATAACAGTAGTACTAGTTCATGTACGTATGATATATCAGTAGTACTAGTTCATGTACATATGATATAACAGTAGTACTAGTTCATGTACATATGATATAACAGTAGTACTAGTTCATGTACATATGATATATCAGTAGTACTAGTTCATGTACATATGATATAACAGTAGTACTAGTTCATGTACATATGATATAACAGTAGTACTAGTTCATGTATGTATGATATAACAGTAGTACTACTTCATGTACGTATGATATAACAGTAGTACTAGTTCATGTACGTATGATATATCAGTAGTACTAGTTCATGTACATATGATATAACAGTAGTACTAGTTCATGTACATATGATATAACAGTAGTACTAGTTCATGTATGTATGATATAACAGTAGTACTAGTTCATGTACATATGATATAACAGTAGTACTAGTTCATGTACATATGATATAACAGTAGTACTAGTTCATGTACATATGATATAACAGTAGTACTAGTTCATGTACGTATGATATAACAGTAGTACTAGTTCATGTATGTATGATATAACAGTAGTACTAGTTCATGTACGTATGATATAACAGTAGTACTAGTTCATGTACGTATGATATAACAGTAGTACTAGTTCATGTACGTATGATATAACAGTAGTACTAGTTCATGTACTTATTATATCCTCCAATTGCTTTACTTTAAATCTCATGTAGACTTATTCATGTGAAGTTTCTGTAGATACGTTCCGGCCTTATAAATTCTCAGGTGACTGATAGTAGCGTTGTCGTCTGTTATTTCTGTTTTACAATGTGTCTTGCTCTCAAGAAAGAAGTTTATGCTATAAACTAAACTAACAGGTCAACCTCTAACTGTTTGCATGCTAGCTGTGAATATAACAGACAAATATGTCACCGTAACAACACAATTGCAATAAAATTGTAATGTCGGCTGCTACAATTATTTAAACTATTTATAGCCTTTATTTTACCCAGCATGCATAGTGTTAGGATAAGAATTATATAAGACTTAGTCTTTCATTCTTATCCTTTATTTTGTATTATTGTCATTGAATGCTGTAAATAATTGAAAAAATAAAATATGTATCAACTATCCGTTAAGCAGCTCCATGTGAACCGATGGTAGAAATGTTGCCAAATTGGGACAGTAACATTCATGCAGCAACCTCTACCAATTTGTTGCCATGGTATCACTGGCTTAAAGTCAGGTGATCGATTTCGTGCCTTTAGACCATAATTTTAGTTTGTGAATATGACATGAATGTTTGTTTACAGACATTATTGTATATTTTTATGCCCCCGCATGGAGAGTATATAGTTTTTGCATGGTCTGTGTATCCGAGCACACGATAGGGTACTTAAGTTGCTAGGAGAACAATAGAGCTATTGTGTAGTGGTCTAGGGTCAGCTCTTATCACAGGAACTTGAAATTGTATCCATAAGCCACCAAAGGTCTCGTAACTCTATCCTAGGACACCCCCTCTATTTTTTTTAATAGAGGGTGTGTCCTAGGGTAGAGTTACGAGACCTTTGGTGGCTTATGGATAAAATTTCAAGTTCCTGTGCTCTTATGTGGCTAATAGAACAAAAAGGAGAGAACAATGAGGTAGCCTCTTAAGTACCTTCTTGAGAATACGTCCGTCCGTCCACATCAATATTTCCAGTCCAGGTTGTAACTTCTTCGGCTATGGCTATAAGCTTCGGTGGCATTCATCACCGACTGTCATACTACCGACTGTCATATTTCTTTTATTTTCAGTATTGCCCTAAGCTGGAAGAGTTATCCCTCCATGGAAGTGAAGTTAGAGGATCTCAGCTGTACAGGCTGGGTCAAAGTTTACAGAATCTACATACTGTGATGCTATATAACTGTGAAGTGAAAGAATTTGATAGACAGGGATCGAGTGTAATTATTGACAGCTCTGTGATTGACAGGCCTAATGGAACACATTTACGTGTGCAATTCATGGATTAATAGGGGTCGCCAAAGCTAAGAATGGAAGAACCTTTACGTCACTTATTCTTATGAATCAAACTAGGTCAGCAATATCCTTGCAATGATCTAGTTTTCGGAAAAATGTTTCCGCTTTCGTGCCAGAGCTAAAAATAGAAAAATCTTAGAATAATTGTTTTTCTCGTGGTCTGCTCAATGGATTTTCACCCAGCTTGCATCAACTTTTCCCTGTTTGTTCTAATTGTCGTGCTTCAGTTCAGATTTTAAAATATAAAACCATTTAAGTTTAAATTTTATTTATTTTACAATGATTGCGAAGCAAGTTTTAACAACTTATATGCGCAGATGAAAGCGTATATGTGGTCATTCGTGTGGGAGGACACCGGAGAAAACCCCACCTGTCCGATATGGCGGCCACCGTACCATCTCACATACTTCCCGGTCCAAGGATCAAACCCAGGTTGCATTGGTGAGAAGAGAGCGCGCTAAAAAACCATTTATATTAAGCAGCTCTTTCTTATGATCTTTGTAATGGATTTTCACCAAAGTTTGTCCATAATATCCTTGCATTGACCTTTCAGTTTTGTTCAAATATTTCTGCTACAATGCACACAAGTACCCCACAGCTAAATATAGAACCAGGCGGTCACGATGACGGGAACCCAAACTTGTATTCATGATCTTCCAGGGTGATCAGTACAAACTTAGTTGTGGAACCCACTTTCCAGTATGAAGAATACGACAGAATTTCCATGAGTGCCTGGAAACAGCTGTGCCGTGCCTGTCAACAGATGTACTGTGCATGTAAACAACTGCACATTGCCTGTAAACATCTGTACCATGCCTGCAAACAGCTGTACCGTACCTGTAAACAGCTGTGCCATGCCTGTAAACAGCTGTATTGTGCCTGTAAACAGCTGTACTGTGCATGTAAACAGCTGTACCATGCCTGTAAACAGCTGTACCGTGCCTGTAAACAGCTGTACCTTCCAATTAATAATAGTCATCTAGTTTAGCTCTTTGCATGCTGGATAAAATAAATGCTATAGTTCATATAATTGTAGCAGACGACAATTCAATATTACTTATTTGTAGATGAAAACTGGAAATATGTCAACGATTTTCATTGAATAGGCTCGCTTAATAGCAGAATTCCAGAACTCATTTCATAAAATATGGTGTGAAATCATCAGATGTTTAGTTTATACAAATTTATTTTAGCTCGATTACGAAACAAAGTTATTTCAACTTATATAAATTACTCTCGAGACCTCATTCATGATGGAATGCATCGCCACGAGGGAGAGAGAAGAGGCAACGTGGAATTTAAATGCCTTGCCTAAGGGCACAATTGTAACGGCTCCAGTGGGGCTCAAACTCCGGACCTTTCGCACCTGAAGCGAACGCGCATCCACTGCGCAATCACGACTTCCACATCACTGATGTGATCCTACATGTCGTAACCATTTACTCCACATAAATGCCATACAATACCGTTACAGCTTCCCACAATACCATTACAGCTTCCCACATATAACCACAATACCGTTACAGCTTCCCACATATAACCACAATACCGTTACAGCTTCCCACATATAACCACAATACCATTACAGCTTCCCACATATAACCACAATACCGTTACAGCTTCCCACATATAACCACAATACCGTTACAGCTTCCCACATATAACCACAATACCGTTACAGCTTCCCACATATAACCACAATACCGTTACAGCTTCCCACATATAACCACAATACCGTTACAGCTTCCCACATATAACCACAATACCGTTACAGCTTCCCACATATAACCACAATACCTGTTACAGCTTCCCACATATAACCACAATACCGTTACAGCTTCCCACATATAACCACATACCGTTACAGCTTCCCACATATACCACAATACCGTTACAGCTTCCCACATATAACCACAATACCGTTACAGCTTCCCACATATAACCACAATACCGTTACAGCTTCCCACATATAACCACAATACCGTTACAGCTTCCCACATATAACCACAATACTGTTACTGTGTTACAGCTTCCCACATATAACCACAATACCGTTACAGCTTCCCACATATAACCACAATACCGTTACAGCTTCCCACATATAACCACAATACTGTTACTGTGTTACAGCTTCCCACATATAACCACAATACTGTTACTGTGTTACAGCTTCCCACATATAACCACAATACCGTTACAGCTTCCCACATATAACCACAATACCGTTACAGCTTCCCACATATAACCACAATACCGTTACAGCTTCCCACATATAACCACAATACCGTTACAGCTTCCCACATATAACCACAATACCGTTACAGCTTCCCACATATAACCACAATACCGTTACAGCTTCCCACATATAACCACAATACCGTTACAGCTTCCCACATATAACCACAATACCGTTACAGCTTCCCACATATAACCACAATACCGTTACAGCTTCCCACATATAACCACAATACTGTTACTGTGTTACAGCTTCCCACATATAACCACAATACCGTTACAGCTTCCCACATATAACCACAATACTGTTACAGCTTCCCACATATAACCACAATACCGTTACAGCTTCCCACATATAACCACAATACTGTTACTGTGTTACAGCTTCCCACATATAACCACAATACCGTTACAGCTTCCCACATATAACCACAATACCGTTACAGCTTCCCACATATAACCACAATACCGTTACAGCTTCCCACATATAACCACAATACCGTTACAGCTTCCCACATATAACCACAATACCGTTACAGCTTCCCACATATAACCACAATACCGTTACAGCTTCCCACATATAACCACAATACCGTTACAGCTTCCCACATATAACCACAATACCGTTACAGCTTCCCACATATAACCACAATACCGTTACAGCTTCCCACATATAACCACAATACCGTTACAGCTTCCCACATATAACCACAATACCGTTACAGCCTCCCACATATAACCACAATACCATTACAGCTTCCCACATATAACCACAATACCGTTACAGCTTCCCACTTATAACCAGCATTCCACATCGTAAACTATCTCACTAGATACACAAGTATGTAGTACAGTGTGCAGATATAATGATTGGCCTGTTGTGGAGTAATGGGTTAAGCAGTATTCACCAACTGTCCAGACACAATGCCGCTGATGCAGGCGTTGAAGCTATCATAGCATCAGCGAGCCAAAAATGTCATATCTATGTCGCGGTACTGACTTAGTCACGATCGGAGAGATTATGTGTAAGTGGCCTGGCTAGCTCAGTCGGTAGAGCGGTCGCCTGGTGTAAGCGAAAGGGTCCTTGTTCAAACCCCGGGTTGGCTGCACATTTTTCTCACCATGTGACATCTAATTCTACGGAACAAAAATAACTGAAAAGTTAATGCACGCTTAATTATATTTAGGACTACGATATGTTATTATGCCATCAAGTAATTGTGCATATTAATGTTAGAACTGTGATAGCTATATATCTACCCTGTCCAACAAGTACATAAATCTATATATGTATAATGTATATGGAAATATGCAGAATAAAAACTGAAACAGCCAGGTGTTCATGATTTGTAGAAGTGCCCTATCCGAGAAGTATATGTACCACCAGTTACTAGTGACAGAACATGTTGTACACGAAGGACCGCAGGGTTCCCGCTGCCAGTCGTCAATTGCGCCAAAAAAAAACAAATTCTGATGCCAAACTATTTTTGGTTTTGTTTTTTTGGCGCAGCATGTGTTGTCAAATAATCGAATATTTATCTGTTAACTATATGGCTCCAAGTTTTTCGAATTGGCTCCAGTTTTTTTCAATTGGCGACAGAAGTGGCGTGTACAAAAATTCAGACAGAGGGCACCATGGGATCATAGAAACCAACACAGTCTGAAATCTAGGTCATTAGATCCTTTCGAAAGAAAGATATTGGGTAGCAGACACCACAATGCAAACATTGATCAACAGTTGGATAGCAGACAAAACACGATCAAAACTGCTCACTTACTGATTAAAACAAGGTATCAATAAACACAAGTGATCACTTTTTTTATTCTTGAATTACTGAAAAAGTAAAACACCTTTCAAAGCAATTATTTGTACTTGTACCACTACATTAGTACATGTTAAAACACTGTCGTGACATCGTACCTTTATACTTGCAGTACATTAATATTGAACTGATGTGAAAAGGCCAGAATATTGTATTAAATTCTACGCTTACATGTACGAAATTAATTATTTTAATTAGTATGATCTTGTTATATAAGTGTGTGTTTTAAGTAAGATATAAGTCTCAAACTGATCCAATATGTAAAATATTGGCACTGTCTTCGGCGCTATGCACCTCACACAGTCCAATATTTTACATATTAGATCGTTTTTGGCTTATATCCTATACATATTCGACATACAGTTTCTCTCTTGACTCCAGAACCCACTAAGCTTTTGAACTTGTCCCTTTCTCAAAAATATCCTGCAAGGTTTTCATCTGAGTTGATTTCTTTTCTTCTTTCTTTTGCTTGGCTCTCTGCGTCTTAGCTTCATCCGCTTTCATTGATCGGAATGACTTAAATTTACTGGAAGAAGCAGTTACACCAAATCCATATAATTCCCGGAATTCCTCGAGAAGTGTTTCAGTCTTATCTTTGTAAATTTGATCATGTTCACTTCCCTTCTTCAGTTTCTGATGGTACTGTTTTATTTGCTGATCCATTTTTGCCATTGCCTTATCTATCTTCTCATCCCTGTAAACACAATAATGTAGAATAAAATATGTTTCCGTCTTCCAAAAGAATAACTACTTTAGAATTGGATTTTTTCGCTAAGAAGCAGCTGAACCTGAATTAAAGACTGCTTTCGAACAAGAAGGGCCAAGTAGGGAACAACAATAGCAAGCAGGATTTAACATTGTAGAAAGATACAATCTAGGAAGGCAGACCGTACAAACACCAACCCTCCAAACAGCGACTTTAATTCACAGGTTTTACTGTACTTTGTTACACATAGTATACTATAAGCGAGTTGTTTTAATTTTTAAACTCGCCAAAACCTGTGATGAACCTGTAGAGGTTTACAACATTTATACTTTTGTAGTATGTTAGTTTGGTAAGTAACATGACAATGTGACAACTGATGATTACCTGAGTTCAGCTGCCTCTACTTTGGATGCTTTCTTCTCCTGTAATTTTGTCATAAGTTCTTGAAAAGATGGTTTCCAGTCATTTTCTATCTCCCACAGATCGACCAGCTCCGCTTTACTTGGGAACATAATACTTGGGTTGATACCTGCAAAATGAAACTTGAGCTATTACGGGAGATGATATTATCTGTTCAATATGCCATAGGCCTACAGCAGGCTAACAGTTAACATCTTAGACCACATACTCCACACTGTTACATGACACAAATATTTTTCTCGTTGGTCTGTGGTACAGCGGTAGAGCATCGGATTTGGAATTGAGGGTGTTCAGTACTGAGTTCAGGGTACATATGTAGTGTCCTTTTTATTATTGCCTGGTTGTGAATCGACCATGAATACGAGATATGACCAATATGCTCTTCTTATTTCCTTTTGCTTAATGGCTTTGAACTGATTAACTTTGTGGATGGTTTTCCTGTGTGGTATCTTAAGTTTGGGGTGTTAACCATGGTGAATTGTGATTTGGACATTGTTGGAATGTGTATAGTACTGGGACGATTAAATTCCCAAACACACCAGCTATGTTTGGGTTGGAATGGCCAGAGTTGGAAAACACTTCAGGGCTTCGGATGTCCAATCTATATTTGACGGCATTAAAAACACAACATTTTAGAATTTTATTTTCTATGTACATACTTTATATTGCAAATATTTTTCCAACGAAAAATAACTGCAAATTATTACACGAAACTGTGAGAAATGAATTATTTTAGGTGATTTTATAGTGCATAGACTTGCTAAATAAAATATAATTAATAATAATATGCATTGAAATTCAATGTTGATTATTAAATATTCTTATAATGTATACGGTTGCGTCTAAGTATATGTCCGGGAGATTGAAGTCACCAAGTAAGCATATGGTGCTATTTTGTATATACAGTACTTCAGGATCATGTTTACGTGTTCTATATACCGGTAAATTCGTGGAAGACCAATTTAGTGGGGAAGTATATCGCGGTACGGACGTAGTCACAATTGGGGAAATAATTTGTAATCGACCTGGCTAGCTCAGTCGGTAGAGCATTCACCCTATAAGCGAGGTCCCAGGGTTGGCTGCACAATTTTCTCACCCTGTATGTTCCATTAATGTCGAGCCACTTGCTGGGACCTAGACATATTTTCCAGGACAGGCTTAGGTGACCTAAGCGGTTAACCAGTACTAAGCAATGTGTGTGAGGTGCCTTGCTCAATGACACCAAATACGTGCCCTGACCAAGAATCAAACCTGGTGTCCTTCGACTCCAAATCCGACGCTCTACCACTGGATACCTGTGGTGTGTATATATGACAGCTATAGATTATTACCAGAAGATGCACCATGCTCTGCATACAGTCTCCTGAGTCTATTTCTTTTATTCCCACGATAGCTTTCTTTAACTGTAAGGTCAGGCATGTTTCCTTGATGTTTTAATTTCTGTTCCTTATTTAGTCCCGAACAATCTCTAATGTTAGCCAGTTTCTGCTCGTATTCTTCTTCATCAAACTCCGGGTCTATGTATTCTAGTTCCGGTTCTGTTGACACAAGTCTACATGGCAATGGTCTATACAAAAGTCTGCCCATATGCAGCAATTTTTTATGTTGTCCTCTGACCAATTTTACACAGTTCATGCAGGCAGCCATATTTATTTCTTAATGTATTTATCCAATAAAATGATTGCTAATATAAATGTTGGACCAATCAGTAACCGCCTTACTTACATTCTTGTGACACGTATCATGGACTGGTATACTAAAAATCTATGTCACTTAACAGTTTAGATATATGTTGACTGCATAATAAAGCTCACAATCAAGCGTGTGCTGACCTCGATGAATTGAAGATTTGTTACAGTCTAGATCATTTCATTAGACGTCAACATGGCAGACACGGCGACAGAGATGCCGGTTGTAAATGAAACTTTTAATGCAACTGCTGAAAATGCTACAGCTAAAATTCCTGCAACGCCAGAGGGAATGTTTGTGGCGTATAGCAGTCTTATAATAATGGCTCTTATACCGATATTTCTCGGTTCTTTCCGTTCTGTACGGTACCATAAGGAACAAAAGGTATAGACAGCATCCTTCTATTTATTATTCTATTGTTTCAATTTGCTGTGTAGTCTTTGTATGTATGTATGTTCCATTAATGTCAAACCCCTTGCGGGGACCTAGACATGTTTTCCTGGGCACACTTAGCCGACCTAAGTGGTTAACCAGTACTAAGCAATGTGTGTGAGGTGACTTGCTCAATGACACTACTGTGACTACATACGTGGCCTGACCGAGTATCGAACCCGGGACCGTTCTATTCCAAATCCGACGCTCTACCACGGACGCCTAAGCAGTTAATCAGTACGCCGGTACGGAGCAATAAATCGACAATACACCAGCGATAAGCGTGCACAAATCCTGAATATGTGGTGCTCACAACACTTCCTGTGAACTGGTGAATGGCAGTCCGAGTGTTAGACACCCGAGTGCTAATAACCCCCCCCCGTTTACTTAAGATCCAATAACGATGCATGACTTAATTTTATGACGGCGATGTGTATAATGCTCAAGGAAACTAGTGGTGGAACCTATGCTCGCCCTGTCAGAGCTGATCAATAGCATTCCGTTGTGCATACTGATGATAGGTTCAGCAGACAAATATAAAATAAACAAACAAATCGTTGGGAGAATTGTTTAATGTTCATTCTGTCATTTAAATATACATGTATTGTTATAATCCAAAAAATGTTGTTAAGACTAAGTGTATCCATTCTACAAAGTACTACATGACGATTTTTGTGGTCATAGGGAAGAAGACTGAACTCCTTTTTAAACTCTCCGCTGCGATATTCTTTCAATACTGAACTTTGGATACATATTTTTGTAATGTGGTAGGTATTGTTCATATTGTATATAACTAGTGTATTGTTCTAATATCTGTAGGTTATCCAGTTTAGACATGAACTGATTGACCGTCTTTGCTTTTATTATTTCCTGGGGTAGTGAGTTCCATTCATTTATTACTCTTCTTAGAGAATGTTCTCTGACCAAATGAAGTTACGCTTCTTGGTTTAACCATTTTGAGATAATATGACTTTATATGGTAAAATAAAGGTTTGTAATATTGCAAAGTCTATGTCTGATACATAAGCTGTAAAACAATGGTATTTTTTTAATGAATTTCACTAAACATTGACAATGGATACAACATCGTTTCACTAAACGTTGACAATGGATACAACAACGTTTCACTAAGCATTGACTATGGATACAACAACGTTTCACTAAGCATTGACTATGGATACAACAACATTTTGCAGGATGCTGGCGAGAGGCCTGAAACGATGACAAGCAAGGATGCAGCCATGTTTCCAATCATAGCAAGCTGTACATTATTTGGCATTTATCTTGTCTTTCAGGTAAGAATAATCACATACCGTACATATATATCGTAAATCTGGCTGAATTAATAATTTGTCACAATTTGAATAAATTATTTTTTGTTAATGCACTTGAAATCTTTGATTCAATTCTACCTGGTGAATTAAATATTGTTCAGGCATAATTTTGTATTAGTTGTGAAAAAGGGTATCATTAATTATTGTTAATGTTGTATAGAAAAGAATATGTATCATATCCACTAGTCAGTAATAAATATAAAGACAATGTGAAAGCAGCAGCCATGATAAAATATGAAAATAATTTTGCCATTTTTGAACTTATATTCGAGTTATTTTACTTTGTTTAGTAACTAAAAGAAACTGCAATGGTTTGCGCATTGGCTTCAGGTGCGAAAGGTCCGGAATTCGAGCCCCGCTGGAGCCGTTATGATTGTGCCCTTAGGCAAGGCATTTAAATTACACATTGCCTATGGCGATGGATTCCATCAGGAATGAGGTCTCGAGAGTGATTAATATAAGTTGAAAGAACTTGTTTCGCAATCGAGCTAAGATAAATTTGTATAAACTAAAAGAAACTGTAACAAATAAACAATTGAGACTATGATTATTTTTTATTCAGATATTCTCCAAAGACTACATCAACATGTTGCTGGCAGTGTATTTCTTCTTTCTGGGAGTGTTGGCATTGGCTCATATTGTCAGGTAACAACTCGTATTAAGTGTTTTCTAATGCCCTCGAAGGGAGGTATATAGTTTCCGCGCTGTCCGTCCGAGTCATTATTTCCAGTCCGGGCTGTACCGGTAACTTCTTCGGCTGTGATGGGGACATTCATCACCCACAGACCCCATTACTCCACCGTCATAAGTTTTTTTAAATTTTTATGTTACATATGTAACATATTCCCATTGATATGCAGTATCCTGTCTTTGTGCTATAATGTTTCAAAAGTTCATATTGGTATTTGATATATCTAACTACCACTTGGGGGTTCTATATGTGAGGCGCAGTGGTTAGCGCGCTCGCTTATCACCAATTCAACCAGGGTTCGATCATCGGACCGGGAAGTATGTGAGTTGGTACGGTGGTCGCCAGATTGAACAGGTGGGTTTTCTCCGGGTACTCCGGTTTCCTCCCACATGAATGACCACATTTACGCTTTCATCCGTGCCAATGAGAGTGATTAATATAAGTTGTTAGAACTTGCTTCGCAATCATTGTAAAATAAATCAAGTTTAAGCTTAAATGAAACATTATAATAATCATAATAGATTGATATGTATTATTTGCACATGTATATACATATATATATTAAAACTGTTACAACAGTAGCTGTCAAAGGTAGAAATCAACATATGGTGTGATATACGATGTTGTTGGCTTACATTCATAGCCTGAAGGGCAAGTACATGTAACATGTGTTGATTCTTCCTTTTATGATCCATACATGAATATATAAAACATTGAATATTAAATGCAAGGTTCACTGTTTTCATACATGTGTATTCTCCAGATTTTCGCACGAGTCTCCCGAATATACCGATTTCCGGGAAATTAAAACGGGGGAAAAGAAATACTGAAGTCTTAACATACCTAAATTTTCCTTTTTTAAATTTTTATTCAACGAATCATTACATGTTTATTGTACAGGATTCATCCTGGGGCATGTTTTAAGTGAACGGGATGCACATGTATACACATGCGTGCAAATTATAGCAGCTGATAAGAAATTAGTCAAAAATGAATAAATAACTGACTATTTATTCCACTATATACATTCACAAATCAATACATGTACACGAAATCAAAGAATAGGAAAGGATTAAAACGGTAGCAGAGGTTTCTCACTTGTCCCAAACATTAGGATCTAGGGTGAGCCCTGCTTCTATCTGTTAAGAGTTACTAGCGTATTTAGCTATGTATGGTGCGCTATCGTGTATAATGCGCACCCACGATTTGGCACGAAAATCGGGGGGAAACTGAGTTCCGATGTATACTGCGCACATGAAAAACGCAATTTTCCAAGTCAAAATTTAACATTTCTCAAGAATCGCTAAAAATTGTGCTCCGTGATTTTTACAACTTATATTAATCACTCGAGATACCTGCTCAAATTTCTCAACACGTTCTCAAACATTTCAACACGTTCTCAAACATGTCAGCAGATGCTCAAACTTCTCAACACGTGTAGCCTACCTAATTAACTGGGACCCATTGTGAAAGGTTTGTCGAAATTAATTATCGCTACAAACAATTGAAATACTGCAGCCAGTGTGCAATGCATTGTATATAGTAAATATTTCCCGTTAAAAATAACCAACACATCATGTCTTTAATCATGTCGTATTTAAAAACATATGGTATATTAAATCAAATAAACTATTATTACAAAATATCTTTATCTCTATGATATCGTACGATTGCAGCGTCACTTTATGCGGCGAAGTACGCGAAAAGTACGGGAAATATTACATACGATAAAACCACGTGATGTTATCAAATCGCCATTTTTTATGCATTTACTAATTTCAATTAAATTCTTCAGTTTGCCAAAATAAACGCAATATATGCTAATTTTGTGGTCTTATTCATTTCATTTATTTATATAGACTATCGGCAACTGGTTTTAATAGCTAGTTTATAACGTTTGTCGAATGTAACAAATTATAGAATGAATGTGGGGCCCGTTCGGGTCGAATTTCACGAAATATTGGTCAATTTTGGTCCGGAAAAAAATGTCCTGATGTCTGTACTGGTGTATAATGCGCAGTAGATAAATGGATGAGGATTTCAGTAAGAAATGTGCGCACTATTCATAGCTAAATACGGTAGTTGGTTTCAATTGATATATATATGTATTGTTGTTTAACTATTCACAATTAAAACTATTATGTTGTGTGTACAGTGCCATGGTACTGGTAGAATGAATATTATATTATACATTACATGTATTTCAGCCCCATCTTGCATCCCCTGATCCCTCCACTGTTCCCTAACGAGGACTATCACATGATCTTTATGCAAGGTCCATCTGAGAAGAAAGAAGGTATACATTATGCATATAATTACAGGTTTACCACTGCTGAAGAAAATAAAATTGTTGCCACTTTTTATGACCCAACCCTATTTTCATTGTTTTACCTAATTCTCGAGATCTGTTCTATTACAGTCACTACCATCCGCTAATAATTAGTACTATAATGTAACATAATATAGCGTTTATTCTAGACTGGAAAAGTGTGTACCCCCCCCTAGAACATTTTGTAAAATGGCTCTTGAATCGCCTATGGGTTGCTCACAAAGCTTTTGTTGGAGTCTATTATGTTTAGATGGATTTGGCTTTTGTTGGAGTCTATTATGTTTAGATGGATTTGGTTTTTGTTGGAGTCTATTATATTTAGATGGATTTGGCTTTTGTTGGAGTCTATTATGTTTAGATGGATTTGGCTTTTGTTGGAGTCTATTATATTTAGATGGATTTGGCTTTTGTTGGAGTATATTGTGTTTAGATGGATTTGGCTTTTGTTGGAGTCTATTATGGTTAGAGTCCGTATCCGTGGTCGAGTGGTTAAGGTCGCTTACTTGTATACCACTGTAACCTATCATCACTGATGGTCACGGGTTCGAGCCCCGCTCAGGCCTTGTCTCATTTATATGAAAACGTTGGCAGTTTCTTGCGGAGGTTGGTGCACCCAAGTACTGGTTAACCGCTGGAGCCTGCCCAGAAAAGGTGTTGTTAGGTAAACTGCCCGTCGGCGATATAGCCCGAAATGGTGCTGATGCAGGCGTAAAACACGAAATATAACATAACATAACTATTAAGCTAATCAAGCTAAAATAAATGTGTATAAACTAAACCAAGAATATGTTGCATTGCAAAACAACTGTTGTTTTCAGAATTGCTTAACTTGAAGTTTGATAGGAAGGATCTGCTGGTGGTACTGCTGGCTGGAGTTATTGGAGTCTGGTATCTCATGAAGAAGGTGAGTGGTTCTATGTTGTTGAACATTGTGTATGTGTCTTTGACTTGGTGACTTTTGTGAACAGCGAGGCATAATAGTCACCATCAACAATTGCAGTGAGGATAGCATGTAACTCGGAAACCAGTAAGATTAATACTTCGAAATCTTGCATGCTGTTTCTAGGAACCTGAATTTTGGGAAAATGTGTTTCATTGTCACCCCTAGAGGACGACATTGGTAAAATATTTACCCCACCCACTTCCCCCTTATAAATTTTTTTAATCAAAATCTTTTCCAGTAAGGACACTTGGCCATTGTAAAGCACTCCTTCTATTCAAATTATGTATTTAATGGTCATATTATGTATTTTAACCCTATTTTTGGAAAGATATTGAATAATACTATTTACGGCGGAAATCGTACGGAATCTCACTTCTCCCAAAAATGTTCACCTAGGATGTGTCCTGCACCAATGTTACAGGGTGTCACCATCTACTCTGTAACAGTATTTCAGATTATTGTCATTGTTGTTACAGGGTGTCCCCATCTATTCTGTAACAGTATTTCAGATTATTGTCACTCTTGTTACAGGGTGTCACCATCAATTCTGTATGAGTATTTCAGATTATTGTCATTATTGTTACAGGGTGTCCCCATCTATTCTGTATGAGTATTTCAGATTATTGTTACAGGGTGTCCCCATCTATTCTGTATGAGTATTTCAGATTATTGTCACTCTTGTTACAGGGTGTCACTATATACATTAATACTGTACAGTTTGCTGTGGAAGTCGTGATAGCGCAATGGATGCGCGTTCACTTCAGGTGCGAACGGTCCGGAGTTCGAGCCCCACTGGAGCCGTTACGATTGTGCCCTTAGGCAAGGCATTTAAATTCCACGTTGCCTCTTCTCTTTCCCTCGTGGTGATGGATTCCATCAGGAATGAGGTCTCGAGAGTGATTTATATAAGTTGAAATAACTTGTTTCGCAATCGAGCTATACAAAAATTGAATAAACTTACAGTTTGCTCATTATCCTGTGAAACAGCACAGTTAATCTGTCAACATTTTAATACTAGATATTTTACAATTTGATGAATTCTAGTGTGTGTGTGTGTATCATTCTTTTGTTATACCTAACATGATTACCCCACACAAAAGTTGCCATACCCGACCTCTGAATAGCCTCATTCGGAACAAAATCACGCAACTCGGATGTTACCGTTTAATGTCAATGTGATTTTATTTGTTATGTCGCCATCTTGTTTTCATGTAGTCTCGAAGAATGTTTTGTTGAAAAATTGTTCGGTAAAACAGAAAAATGTAAATAGACTATCGATAATTATTTTATCGGTCAACATAGTTTGTATATTGTTAGCTGCATCATTCTATAAGTAATGGAGGGTACAGTTGCGTTTTTGTTAAAGCTTACACATTAAGGTCAAGGTTGCTGTCAAATCTCATCTGCTGAAAGTAAGCAATCACTGCAATGTCAGTTAGGTTCGCGAATATATCTGAGGAACAGCCGATTGTTCGGTACAAGAAAATTAATATTTCATCGCGGTGAGAGTAACACTGAATATTGTGTACCCTCGGGGAAAACTAATTATTTTCCTCGGGTTAACAATATCCACAGACACGCTCACCGAAATGAAGTATTTATATAATATCATGCCCAACCTCCTCTGAATTTCATGTCCGTAAGTGTGATCTGTTGTCCCAGCATTGAATGTACCTGTCCGTGGAAGTCGTGATAGCTCAGTGGTAGCGCGTTCGCTTCACGTGCGAAAGGCCCGGAGTTCGAGCCCTGCTGGAGCCGTTACGATTGTGTCCTTAGGCAAGGCATTTAAATTCCACATGCCTCTTCTCTCTCCCTCGTGGCGATGGATTCCATCAGGAATGAGGTTTCGAGCGTGATTAGTATAAGTTATAAGAACTTGTTTCACAATCGAGCTAAAATAAATTTGTATAAACTAATGTACCTGTCTGTTACAGCATTGGATAGCCAACAACCTGTTCGGTCTGGCATTTGCTGTGAATGGCGTCGAGTTGTTGTCTCTGAACAGCATCACGACCGGCTGTATTCTGCTCGGAGGATTGTTCGTGTATGATGTGTTCTGGGTGTTCGGTACAAACGTCATGGTGACGGTAGCAAAGTCCTTCGAAGCACCAATTAAATGTAAGTACCAATCAAACAGCTTGGTTTAATGTTGTCCCAATTAGACAGATTGCTTGGGCGGGTGAGAATTTTAGGATATGATCTGATCATTGTTGGAGAGAATAGAGTGAAGATTATAGTGTGTTGTATTGAGTAAGGTGAAGATTATAGTGTTGGAGAGAATAGAGTGAAGATTATAGTGTTGCATAGAATAAAGTGAAGATTATAGTGTTGCATAGAATAAAGTGAAGATTATAGAGTGTTGCATAGAATAAAGTGAAGATTATAGAGTGTTGCATAGAATAAAGTGAAGATTATAGAGTGTTGCATAGAAAAAGTGAAGATTATAGAGTGTTGCAGGAATAAAGTGTATATTATAGAATGTTGTAGGAATAAAGTGTATATTATAGAATGTTGCAGGAATAAAGTGTATATTATAGACTGTTGCAGGAATAAAGTGTATATTATAGACTGTTGCAGGAATAAAGTGTATATTATAGACTGTTGCAGGAATAAAGTGTATATTATAGACTGTTGCAGGAATAAAGTGTATATTATAGACTGTTGCAGGAATAAAGTGTATATTATAGACTGTTGCAGGAATAAAGTGTATATTATAGACTGTTGCAGGAATAAAGTATATAAAAATATAGACTGTTGCAGGAATAAAGTGTATATTATAGACTGTTGCAGGAATAAAGTGTATATTATAGACTGTTGCAGGAATAAAGTGTATATTATAGACTGTTGCAGGAATAAAGTGTATATTATAGACTGTTGCAGGAATAAAGTGTATATTATAGACTGTTGCAGGAATAAAGTGTATATTATAGACTGTTGCAGGAATAAAGTGTATATTATAGACTGTTGCAGGAATAAAGTGTATATTATAGACTGTTGTAGGAATAAAGTGTATATTATAGACTGTTGCAGGATACAGTGTATTATAACTGTGCAGATAAAGTGTATATTATAGACTGTTGTAGGAATACAGTGTATATTATAGACTGTTGCATGGAATAAAGTGTATATTATAGACTGTTGTAGGAATAAAGTATATTATAGACTGTTGCAGGAATAAAGTGTATATTATAGACTGTTGTAGGAATACAGTGTATATTATAGACTGTTGCAGGAATAAAGTGTATATTATAGACTGTTGTAGGAATACAGTGTATATTATAGACTGTTGCAGGAATACAGTGTATATTATAGACTGTTGTAGGAATACAGTGTATATTATAGACTGTTGCAGGAATACAGTGTATATTATAGACTGTTGCAGGAATAAAGTGTATATTATAGACTGTTGCAGGAATACAGTGTATATTATAGACTGTTGTAGGAATACAGTGTATATTATAGACTGTTGCAGGAATACAGTGTATATTATAGACTGTTGCAGGAATAAAGTGTATATTATAGACTGTTGCAGGAATACAGTGTATATTATAGACTGTTGCAGGAATAAAGTGTATATTATAGACTGTTGTAGGAATACAGTGTATATTATAGAATGTTGTAGGAATAAAGTGTATATTATAGACTGTTGCAGGAATACAGTGTATATTATAGACTGTTGCAGGAATAAAGTGTATATTATAGACTGTTGCAGGAATACAGTGTATATTATAGACTGTTGTAGCTGCTTCACGTCGTGACTTATTCTGCTGTTTCTTGTTTTTCAGTGGTGTTCCCTCAAGATTTGTTAGAGAATGGTCTAGGTGCTAGTAACTTTGCCATGCTCGGCCTCGGTGATATCGTTATTCCGGGAATATTCATAGCGCTTCTCCTTAGGTTTGATGTTAGGTAAGTCAGGCGAACATTAGGGGTTTAGGGGCTAACTTTCAGTTGAATATTGTTGATCTCCCATGAGTCATTATGGTTATGAGGTTAATTTGTGGTCTAGTTTAGACCTTAACCCGTTCTGGACGAATATTTTAGCCAATAATCCAAATATTTGTAAGTCTGAATAAAACCAAGTACGATGACATCTGTATAGCAAAGACAATAGTATAAGTTGCAGGTTTCCCTCTATCGCCAATTGATAAAAACTGGAACCAATTTGAAAAGCTTGGAGCCACTAAGAGCCATATAGTTGACGGATAATTATTTGAAGCCATGTATTTGACCAAACATGTGCCCAAAAAAAATTATAATAAAAAGTTGCGCCAAATATTTTCGCCAATTCGTAGAATTTAGCGCCGGCATTTGTTTTTTTCCGCCATTGGCGACCGACAGCGGGAACCCTCAGTTGAGTAAATGTTATTGATATTGTTGGAATTTCATGTTGTAATGATTATGTAGATTGTAAATCACCACAAAAACAGGTGTTAACAGATAACAAATTTTAATAAACCTTTCTAATTAGGTCACATTTTGGTGCTTTCAGTCGCAAGAAAAAAAGCCGTGTGTATTTTTATGCCAGTTTTGCAGCGTATTTCCTGGGACTACTCTTGACTATAGTAGTCATGCATTTCTTCAAACATGCGCAGGTATGTCACTTTTTTCCCCACGGGTACATGTGAATTATGGATAAATTCTGCAAAGACATATATTCAGCATATTAAAAGGGTATTCCTGCTTGGTTAGTTCTTAAATTCTTGGAAGTATGCAGGGTTCATTCTAGGTCAGAATTTTTGGGAGAAGTGAGAAATCGCGTGATCGCTTCCTTAAACGGTGTTCTTTAATATATATCTGCAAAATAGGGTTAAAATGCACAGTACAACCATTAAATACAACATTTGAATAGAAGGAGTGCTTTATAATGGGCCAGTGTATCTCACTAGACACAATTTTGTTTGAAAATCGTAAAAACTATTTTATTATTTTTTGGGAGAAGTGGGGCCCCCCGCAGGGCGAAGTCAGGGTCCCTAGGGCGACAATATCGCCCTCTAGAATGATCCCTGGTATGCATATGAAATATAGTATTGTAAATCAAGAACTTTTAGCTTGTTACATGCTTGCCTTCGGGTATATTTCCTTGCAGATCTTTAGTAAATTCATATAAACTTATCTTGAAGCAGAAATTCACAATATTTGTCTGGTTAGGGGTACGAGTCCCGTTCTTTATATGAAAAAGTTGGCAGTTACGTACGGAGGTTGGTGCACCAAGTACTGGTTAACCGCTGGAGCCTGCCCAGGAAAGTTTTTGTTGGGCATACTGCCCGCTGGCGATATTGCCCAAAATTGTACTGATGAAGGTGTAAAACCCAAACTATTTGGTCATGCTTAGAGGCCAAGTTGTCTTGTAGGACCTCCATGGTCGGTTGGTTACAGTCGTTGACTTCAAATCACCGCTATAGGTTCGAATCCCACCAGGGATGTCAAAATTATTTCATATGAGGAAGCTATCCAGCTGGCTTACGATAGGTCGGTGGTTCCACCTGGATCCGTGCCTGCAATACTGCTCGGAGGTGCACTCCGGGTCTACCTCCACCAATACTGCTCGGAGGTGCACTCCGGGTCTACCTCCACCAATACTGCTCGGAGGTGCACTCCGGGTCTACCTCCACCAATACTGCTCGGAGGTGCACTCAGGGTCTACCTCCACCAATAATAACCGGAGAGCACTCCGGGTCTACCTCCACCAATAATAACCGGAGAGCACTCCGGGTCTACCTCCACCAATAATAACCGGAGAGCACTCTGGGTCTACCTCCACCAATAATAACCGGAGGTGCACTCCGGGTCTACCTCCACCAATAATAACCGGAGGTGCACTCCGGGTCTACCTCCACCAATACTGCTCGGAGGTGCACTCCGGGTCTACCTCCACCAATACTGCTCGGAGGTGCACTCCGGGTCTACCTCCACCAATACTGCTCGGAGGTGCACTCCGGGTCTACCTCCACCAATAATAACC
>CM026397.1:35195262-35230480 GCA_014843695.1 Archivesica marissinica | reverse complement strand
AGGAATACAGTGTATATTATAGAATGTTGTAGGAATAAAGTGTATATTATAGACTGTTGTAGGAATACAGTGTATATTATAGACTGTTGCAGGAATACAGTGTAGATTATAGAATGTTGTAGGAATAAAGTGTATATTATAGACTGTTGCAGGAATATAGTGTATATTATAGACTGTTGCAGGAATAAAGTGTATATTATAGACTGTTGCAGGAATACAGTGTATATTATAGACTGTTGTAGCTGCTTCACGTCGTGACTTATTCTGCTGTTTCTTGTTTTTCAGTGGTGTTCCCTCAAGATTTGTTAGAGAATGGTCTAGGTGCTAGTAACTTTGCCATGCTCGGCCTCGGTGATATCGTTATTCCGGGAATATTCATAGCGCTTCTCCTTAGGTTTGATGTTAGGTAAGTCAGGCGAACATTAGGGGTTTAGGGGCTAACTTTCAGTTGAATATTGTTGATCTCCCATGAGTCATTATGGTTATGAGGTTAATTTGTGGTCTAGTTTAGACCTTAACCCGTTCTGGACGAATATTTTAGCCAATAATCCAAATATTTGTAAGTCTGAATAAAACCAAGTACGATGACATCTGTATAGCAAAGACAATAGTATAAGTTGCAGGTTTCCCTCTATCGCCAATTGATAAAAACTGGAACCAATTTGAAAAGCTTGGAGCCACTAAGAGCCATATAGTTGACGGATAATTATTTGAAGCCATGTATTTGACCAAACATGTGCCCAAAAAAAATTATAATAAAAAGTTGCGCCAAATATTTTCGCCAATTCGTAGAATTTAGCGCCGGCATTTGTTTTTTTCCGCCATTGGCGACCGACAGCGGGAACCCTCAGTTGAGTAAATGTTATTGATATTGTTGGAATTTCATGTTGTAATGATTATGTAGATTGTAAATCACCACAAAAACAGGTGTTAACAGATAACAAATTTTAATAAACCTTTCTAATTAGGTCACATTTTGGTGCTTTCAGTCGCAAGAAAAAAAGCCGTGTGTATTTTTATGCCAGTTTTGCAGCGTATTTCCTGGGACTACTCTTGACTATAGTAGTCATGCATTTCTTCAAACATGCGCAGGTATGTCACTTTTTTCCCCACGGGTACATGTGAATTATGGATAAATTCTGCAAAGACATATATTCAGCATATTAAAAGGGTATTCCTGCTTGGTTAGTTCTTAAATTCTTGGAAGTATGCAGGGTTCATTCTAGGTCAGAATTTTTGGGAGAAGTGAGAAATCGCGTGATCGCTTCCTTAAACGGTGTTCTTTAATATATATCTGCAAAATAGGGTTAAAATGCACAGTACAACCATTAAATACAACATTTGAATAGAAGGAGTGCTTTATAATGGGCCAGTGTATCTCACTAGACACAATTTTGTTTGAAAATCGTAAAAACTATTTTATTATTTTTTGGGAGAAGTGGGGCCCCCCGCAGGGCGAAGTCAGGGTCCCTAGGGCGACAATATCGCCCTCTAGAATGATCCCTGGTATGCATATGAAATATAGTATTGTAAATCAAGAACTTTTAGCTTGTTACATGCTTGCCTTCGGGTATATTTCCTTGCAGATCTTTAGTAAATTCATATAAACTTATCTTGAAGCAGAAATTCACAATATTTGTCTGGTTAGGGGTACGAGTCCCGTTCTTTATATGAAAAAGTTGGCAGTTACGTACGGAGGTTGGTGCACCAAGTACTGGTTAACCGCTGGAGCCTGCCCAGGAAAGTTTTTGTTGGGCATACTGCCCGCTGGCGATATTGCCCAAAATTGTACTGATGAAGGTGTAAAACCCAAACTATTTGGTCATGCTTAGAGGCCAAGTTGTCTTGTAGGACCTCCATGGTCGGTTGGTTACAGTCGTTGACTTCAAATCACCGCTATAGGTTCGAATCCCACCAGGGATGTCAAAATTATTTCATATGAGGAAGCTATCCAGCTGGCTTACGATAGGTCGGTGGTTCCACCTGGATCCGTGCCTGCAATACTGCTCGGAGGTGCACTCCGGGTCTACCTCCACCAATACTGCTCGGAGGTGCACTCCGGGTCTACCTCCACCAATACTGCTCGGAGGTGCACTCCGGGTCTACCTCCACCAATACTGCTCGGAGGTGCACTCCGGGTCTACCTCCACCAATAATAACCGGAGAGCACTCCGGGTCTACCTCCACCAATAATGCTCAGAGGTGCACTCCGGGTCTACCTCACCAATAATAACCGGAGAGCACTCCGGGTCTACCTCCACCAAATACTGCTCGGAGGGGCACTCGGGTGTGAAATACTGCTCGGAGAGGCACTCGGGAATACTGCTCGGAGAGGCACTCGAAAATACTGCTCGGAGGTGCACTCGGGAATACTGCTCGGAGAGGCACTCGGTAAACTGCCAACACTCGAAATACTGCTCGGAGATGCACTCGGGAATACTGCTCGAAGGAGCACTCGGTAATACTGCTCGGAGAGGCACTCGGAAATACTGCTCAGAGATGCACTCGGGTCTACCTCCACCAATAATAACTGGAGAGCACTCCGGGTCTACCTCCACCAATACTGCTTGGAGGTGCAATCAGGGTCTACCTACACCAATAATAACCGGAGAGCACTCCGGGTCTACCTCCACCAATAATAACCGGAGAGCACTCCGGGTCTACCTCCACCAATAATAACCGGAGAGCACTCCGGGTCTACCTCCACCAATAATAACCGGAGGTGCACTCCGGGTCTACCTCCACCAATAATAACCGAGTTGCACTCCGGTTCTACCTCCACCAATAATAACGTAGAGCACCCGGGTCTACCTCAACAATAATAACGGAGGTGCACTCCGGGTCTACCTCCACCAATACTGCTCGGAGGTGCACTCCGGGTCTACCTCCACCAATACTGCTCGGAGGTGCACTCCGGGTCTACCTCCACCAATACTGCTCGGAGGTGCACTCCGGGTCTACCTCCACCAATACTGCTCGGAGGTGCACTCCGGGTCTACCTCCACCAATAATAACCGGAGAACACTCCGGGTCTACCTCCACCAATACTGCTCAGAGGTGCACTCCGGGTCTACCTCCACCAATAATAACCGAGAGCACTCTGGGTCTACCTCCACCAATACTGCTCGGAGGTGCACTCTGGGTCTACCTCCACCAATACTGCTCGGAGGTGCACTCCGGGTCTACCTCCACCAATAATAACTGGAGAGCACTCCGGGTCTACCTCCACCAATAATAACCGGAGCTGCACTCCGGGTCTACCTCCACCAATAATAACCGGAGAGCACTCCGGGTCTACCTCCACCAATAATAACCGGATAGCACTCTGGGTCTACCTCCACCAATAATAACCGGAGGTGCACTCCGGGTCTACCTCCACCAATAATAACCGGAGGTGCACTCCGGGTCTACCTCCACCAATAATAACCGGAGGTGCACTCCGGGTCTACCTCCACCAATAATAACTCTCCATAAAACCTAAGCTGTTGGTGCGACTTTAAATCCCCAAAACATTCAACGAAAAGTTGTCTTGATTTCCTAAATGTCCCATTTTTATAAACATCATACCTTGTCCATCCTGGAATTGCATCTAAATCACTAATCAATGACTTTTTCTTAAAGTAAAAACCAATGAATTCCTTGTGTTAAATTACACCGTTTCTGTGGCATTGTTGTATGAATATATATAATTGCTAGTATTGAGAGACATGTATCGTGTATTGCAGCCTGCCCTGTTGTACCTGGTACCAGCCTGTATCGGTGTTCCAGTCCTTGTAGCCCTCGTGAGGGGAGAAATCAAACAACTGTTCAGGTAAGGTCACTATTGGAATCGGGCTCTTAGCCTTAGCTTTGTTTTATTTCAAGCGATCATGTCTGTTTTTGGCTCCTAGCAATTTATTTAGCCCATGAGCCCACACATGCTATAGACCCCTAGCCTTAATTTTCTGTAGTTTACAGGTTTTCACTAGTGGTTTGGGCCTGTACTTTCAATTACTAGAAATCGCATTGTCACAGTTTTTCTTCTGTACTGAACATTTAGTTTACATTAGATTCACTGCCTTACACTTGCAGGATCAGAAGAGACAACCAAGATAGTGTCATTTAGTTGCACTTGTCACTCTATGTGTGTCTGAATAAAATATGAAAATAAACTTGTTTTGTTCTTGAACTGTGTTGGTTGCACAGGCCTGTGTACTCCTACTTATTGGTCCTAGTTTCTACGGAAAACACGTGGAAATTATGCTCTACGTTTTGATGTCTCGCACTATGGATTTTTAAAATCGGCAATTTTTTGTTTTCCATTTAGTGCATTTAAATGCGTTCGCTTCAGGTGTGAAAGGCCCGGAGTTCGAGCCTCGCTGGAGCCATTACGATTGTGCCCTTAGGAAAGGCATTTAAATTCCACATTACCTCTTCTCTCTCCGTCATGGCGATGGATTCCATCTGGAATGAGGTCTCCAGAGTGATTAATATAAGTTGAAAGAACTTGTTTCGCAATCGAGCTAAACATAAATTTGTATAACTAGCAGAACTATCGGCAGTCATAATTATGATGTGTTTCTCTTGAGAACCCTGATTACATGCTACTTTGTGTTACAGTTACGAAGACAACCCGGAGGTTGCAGAGGGAAAGGACAGCAAAGTGGATGAGAAGAAAGTGAAGAAAGAGAAATAATGGTGCTGGTCAAAACTTTTAATTTTAATGAATGTGATGAAACATATGTTGCTACACGTGCCTGGGTGTACACGGACACTTAGAATGGTCCGTTAGCATCTCTGTCATTGGAATGAAGCTTTTTGGAATGCTTAAATCTTGTAACTTGGTCGACGTTCGCACATTAAATCAAATCACATTTTATTTACTGTCAGTATCCCCATTTAAGTTGTAGATACAGTACAGCACTTTATATGCAAACTATCCCGACCATAATACAAGAAGATGGCCTTTTTCCGCTGTAGACCCTTACAAGCTTCCATGGGTACGAAGCAATTGTTAATTGAATGACATGTTACATGGTGCAGAGTAAGATATGATATGATCTGAAATTGTGCGAATATTTCCAACAGTACAACAATTTATGTGTGGAGATTTGTATTAAATCGAAAGCAGAGATGTTAATCTATTAATGAAGACCGAAAGTTTGATGGTACGTGTGTGTTTTGTTTGGTCTCACAAATTTATGAATTCTCCATTTTATTCATGTTCAATATCTTCATGTTCAATATCTTCATGTTCAATATCTTCATGTTCAATATCTTCATGTTCAATATCTTTATGTTCACTATTTTCATGTTCAATATCTTCATGTTCAATATCTTTATGTTCAATATCTTCATGTTCAATATCTTCGTGTTCAATATCTTCATGTTCAATATCTTCATGTTCTATCTTCATGTTCAATATCTTCATGTTCACTATCTTCATGTTCACTATCTTCATGTATAATGGTCTGGAGAGTAGATGGATTATTTTATGTTAAATGTTTGCATATAAAGTGCTGTACTGTGTTTACAACTTGTGTGTCAAACATTTTACGAAATTTAAGCATTCCAAACAGTCAAAAGGCACAGAAGCTAATGGACCATTCACCAAATGTCTGACTGTGGATATGTATAATGTGTCTTCCCTGCGCTAGCTAGCCGGAGGGTGCTCAAAGTCTGCAAGGAACTGTTCACTATATACAATAAGCAAGTTTATGTCGGTCAGTGGCTGGATAGTATACATTCATCATGTGCTACATTATACCCAACACAAACCAAAGTTTGGAGTCTAACCGACTTTACCGTAACACCATGCAGGGTTATTGCCCTTAGTTAAGAATTTCTATTTGAACAGAATGGTGAATCTTGTGGCATGTTGCATATATACTCTTACGGTTTGATCCGATATCGTTATAATACATGACCATCAAACAGTAGTTATGCTGGGCAGCAAATGTGCATAGCTCAGTCTATTATTTACAGTTATTCCCCTTGCTTTAATAACTCGTGCAACATTATTTGTTGTGAATGTCATATCAATCTAGTGGTGAAAACTTCTTCAAAAGTTTGTGTAGGGATTTTCATGAAATTTTAAATATATTGTTTACTTAAGTTATTTATTTATTGCTGAATCAATTCACTGCAGTTATTTCCCCTGGCATTGCATAAATACATTATTATTATACAATACAGTTGGTTTGTCATACGATACATATGGCTTGGACTACTTCCGAGATGTCAATCATATTTAAATGAAATTTAGTAGCATTCAATACTTGTAGTTGGGCATGACATTTTTTAATCGATTAATATGCGGTCCGCCTCCGTGGTCGAGTGGTTAAGGTCGCTGACTTGTATACCACTGTAACCTATCATTACTGATGGTCACGGATTCGAGCCCCGCTCAGGCCGTGTCTCATTTATATGAAAAAGTTGGCAGTTTCTTAACGGAGGTTGGTGCACCCAAGTACTGGTTAACCGCTGGAGCCTGCCCAGGAAAGGTGTTGTTAGGTAAACTGCCCGCCGGCGATATAGCCCGAAATGGTGCTGATGCAGGCATAAAACCCGAAATATAACATATAGCATAAAGCATGAAATATGCGACTAAGATGAAGTAGGGAAAGTGCGATTTTATCATGTATTAATATTGTCAATGTTTATTGAAGGGTTATTAATCACGTTCCGCGATGGATCTAGTTTATGTTGGCAATTGTTAGTTGATATTTGTATATATGTTCACTCACATTGTTTTTATCCATCTTCCATTAAAGTCTCTAGATGCTGTTTTTTTTTTTCAGTAAGAAAAATAAGACTATAATTCATATGCAAATTTATCCTAGTTTTGTAAATGGTGGTTTTGTGGTGATTTTGTTAAAAAATATCCATAAAGGGAGGTAATTTACAAATGGTAATTTCACCAAAGCAGGTTCGTTTGATGGCACATTTTCCAAAATTTGACCATAATAATTTATTATTGAAAAATGAAAATATAAGACGATAATCACAATATCTAATAATCTGCTCCTTACAATATCTCGATGTACATGGTCGTTGATTTCAAACCAATTGCCCCTCACTGCTGTAGGTTAGAATCCCACTGAAGGTGTCAAAAGCTATCCAGATGGCTGGTTGCTGGTTCTACCCAGGTGTCCGTCTGTGCCTGAAATACAGCTTGATGGACACCCGGGTTTTCCTCCCAATACGAGCTGGAGAGTTGACATATGGCCTAAACTGTTGGTGATACTTTAAATCCCCAAAAGAAACAAACACACCATGTGGGAGAGCGAAATTGGCTGATTTTAGAAACAATATATACTTTCATAATTATCAGGGGCTCTAACTCTGGTAAATATAACAAAACGGAATATCTACTGAATATTTAACAATATAATATTACAATCATTAACCACGACTAGTACAAAAAGATTGTTAACGTTTAACATAGTTTACATATAACTTTATGTGACTGTATTTTATTTACATGAGAAGTGTTGCATGAAAGTTATTTGTAGTACGGTATGCTTTTGTTTTCCTTACGATCTGTTCATTTATTACTGTTTTCATTGATTATGTAGGAACCTACAGCATCGTGTAATATGACTGACAAATTGTTACGCAATGCATCTCTGCAATGTTCATCTAATTAGCATTTCTTACCACTGCCTTATGTTTGCACTATCATAAAGTGCTGACTTTTATGTTCTCTGTATAAAGAGATGTTGTATCTCTGTGCTTCGAGCATGGGTGAAATTCCAATTCCACAAAACTAGCACTGAGTGCGCATGCGTTATTGAATCGAGGAAAAATACATGAAAACATTTATTGTATTTATTGTTACAATTTGCAGGTACAAAATTCGAGACATTGTCAGTTGTATTTCGCTTTTGATTTGTTTCATTGAAGCCAGGTAAACGGTGAAAATTAAATGACACGGTGAAGAATAGTGTATTGGGAAGGGAGATAATAAAAAAAGTAGTCCGGCAAAATACAGTGAGTGATATGGATTATATCTCACTGATAGAACACTGTATTTCATCAATTAGCATAAAATAAAACGGGTTATCCAACCAGCAAACGCTATTTATCACACTGGAAAACTACTGGTTCAACCTGATGGTAGCAGCATTGTCGTAGGCAAATAATGGCAAAACATGGGCTAAAATTCATATCTAAGTAATACCTGATGTTATTAGTCTACCGATTTACAAGTTATGCATTCTCTCGTCAGTTATGTTGGTTGTTCTACAGCGCGACATGTATGTATGTATTCATACAATCTGCTGCTTTTTTATATATGATGTTTTTATGAATGACTAGTGTATTTTGTTGTTGATTTATGTTTGTATCTAGTCGTAGCCACATGTGAGAATCGGAATTCTCTGTATATATGTAGCATATCAAAATTATATTTCTCTGTATATCCACATTATATTAGTGGAAGTCATGATAGCGCAGTGGATGCATGTTCGCTTCAGGTGGGGAAAGGTCTAGAGTTTGAGCCCCGCTGGAGCCGTTACGATTGTACCCTTAGGCAAAGCATTTAAATTCCACGTTGCCTCTTCTCTCTCCCTCGTGGAGATGGATTCCATCAGGAATGAGGTCTCGAGAGTGATTAATATAAGTTGTAAGAATTTGTTTCGCAAGCGAGCTAAAATAAATTTGTATAAACTATAAACTACTATTTCTCTGTATAGGAACACGTTGTAAAAAAATAAATAATTAAATTACACTTTATGTGAATGTCCCCTTTTTCATGCCAGCAATTTTGATAAAACCTGCTGCTTAACTTGAGTTATGGACATTATTTGCTTTACTCCGATGATTCGCTGCGAGGAAGCGGAGCTGCATATAGAGTTGAACGGAATAAAAGTACCTTTTAAATGTTGGCTTTCGTTACACTAAAACTTTGGTAATATTAAGTATGTAATGACTACAATTGTTTGAAAACATCTTTTTTCTTAGCGGTCGCTTAGTAACAGGAATATGGAAATTTACCTTTAAATCGGGTTACTGGCATGTGTTGCTATACTAATTCATTATTTAACAATTCAATGTTCTTTTTCTGAGTTTCATCGCGGTATGACGGCAGGGGGTTTTACACCAAATTTGCATGAAAACATTTCATTTAATATACCTCGTTGAAACCCAGAAAAAAAAACTCATTCAATTGTTATAATTACAACTAATATATTCTAAATTACCAAACAAGTTGTCTTTTTGATTCGTCACACCATACAAAAAGTAGTCCGCTATGAATATTAATGAGAATAATTTTGCAGTTCATTGGGTGATCACATGGGCTGAATCGGCCAATCAGATTCGTGATATTGCAGGGAGGTTACTATTATACTATGAATATGTTTTAGGTTAAGTAGCCCGTACAGTATCGTTATACCATAAATCATGGTTGGTTCTCATGTAACAGTATCTTGGAATCTGTACTGTTACCCAATGTGTGGTTCTGAGAAAACTTCCTTGAACAGAATGCGAACCACTGATTTAGATTATAAGAGGAATCACATGGTTCAATTCGCTACACGGCTGTGAATTATTCATTCATCAATTATCACAATGTGTTCTTTTTTCAAAGATTATTTTAGTCTCGTCTGCTTTAGTGGAAAGCGAGACTAAGCAGTCACATTTCTGGCGTCGGCAGTGCTGGCGCCATCTACAATTGCATATACTAAAAGTCTGTCAAATATAATGCTTTGATAACTTGCATGCTGTTTCTAGGGGTTGTTCCAAAAATATTTGCCTGTGTCTAAACATATGGACATTATGTCCTACACACTACAAACTCACTTCTCCAGACTAACCTCAGCTGGTCATTTCTGCCCATAGGGATCACACAATTATTGAAGAAAACGGCACATGATGGGTATAAAAAAACATGGACGACGTGAGGCTCGTACCTCATGGTTTTGGTATGCACTTGTGTGAAAGCATTCTGCTGCCACTCTCATTCTAGCCACATGATCGTAGGTTAAGTCGCTCGGAAACGATCGTGTGATTTATTTGTCAATGGTGTGGGATTCAAGTTGACATTTTTATATCTAGTTCCATCTGCTTTGTAAATCACAACATCGTAGAACTGAATGTGAATAACTCGTATTTAGCATGGCTTATTCACATTGCAAGTATAGTATAAAACGCAGGACAATCACATACAGCGCAAGTTCACCTTTCTGAACAGATAGATTGCATCTTTAATAAGAGATATTTTATTGACTAAACAAATAAAGAAGCATGACAGTAGTGTGTTTATGTTCCTGCAACCTTCCACCATCCACCAATAACCCGTTGCAACCTTCCACCATCCACCAATAACCCATTGCAACCTTCCACCAATAACCCATTGCAACCATCAGCCATCCACCAATAACCCATTGCAACCTTCAGCCATCCACCAATAACCCATTGCAACCATCCACCAATAACCCATTGCAACCTTCCACCAATAACCCATTGCAACCTTCCACCACCCACCAATAACCCATTGCAACCTTCCACCATCCACCAATAACCCATTGCAACCTTCCACCATCCACCAATAACCCGTTGCAACCTTCCACCATACACCAATAACCCATTGCAACCTTCAGCCATCCACCAATAATCCGTTGCAACCTTCAGCCATCCACCAATAACCCATTGCAACCTTCCACCATCCACCAATAACCCATTGCAACCTTCCACCATCCACCAATAACCCATTGCAATCTTCCACCAATAACCTGTTGCAACCTTCAGCCATCCACCAATAACCCATTGCAACCTTCAGCCATCCACCAATAACCCATTGCAACCTTCAGCCATCCACCAATAACCCATTGCAACCTTCAGCCATCCACCATAACCCATTGCAACCTTCAGCCATCCACCAATAACCCGTTGCAAAGCCATCCACCAATAACCCATTGCAACCTTCCACCAATAACCCATTGCAACCTTCAGCCATCCACCAATAACCCGTTGCAACCTTCCACCAATAACCCATTGCAACCTTCAGCCATCCACCAATAACCCGTTGCAACCTTCAGCCATCCACCAATAACTTGTTGCAACCTTCCACCATCCACCAATAACCCATTGCAACCTTCCACCATCCACCAATAACCCATTGCAACCTTCCACCATCCACCAATAACCCATTGCAACCTTCAGCCATCCACCAATAACCCATTGCAACCTTCAGCCATCCACCAATAACCCATTGCAACCTTCAGCCATCCACCAATAACCTGTTGCAACCTTCAGCCATCCACCAATAACCCATTGCAACCATCCACCAATAACCCATTGCAATCTTCCACCAATAACCCATTGCAACCTTCAGCCATCCACCAATAACCCATTGCAGCTATCCACCAATAACCTGTTGCAACCTTCCACCATCCACCAATAACCCATTGCAATCTTCAGCCATCCACCAATAACCCATTGCAACCTTCAGCCATCCACCAATAACCTGTTGCAACCTTCAGCCATCCACCAATAACCCATTGCAACCATCCACCAATAACCCATTGCAATCTTCCACCAATAACCCATTGCAACCTTCAGCCATCCACCAATAACCCATTGCAGCCATCCACCAATAACCCGTTGCAACCTTCAGCCATCCACCAATAACCTGTGGCAACCTTCAGCCATCCACCAATAACCCGTTGCAACCTTCAGCCATCCACCAATAACCTGTTGCAATGTTCCATCATCCACCAATAACCCCATCATCCACCAATAACCCATTGCAATCTTCAGCCATCCACCAATAACCTGTTGCAATGTTCCATCATCCACCAATAACCCATTGCAACCTTCAGCCATCTACCAATAATCCGTTGCAACCTTCAGCCATCCACCAATAACCTGTTGCAACCTTCAGCCATCCACCAATAACCCTTTGCAACCATCCACCAATAACCCGTTGCAACCTTCAGCCATCCACCAATAACCCATTGCAACCTTCCACCATCCACCAATAACCCGTTACAACCTTCAGCCATCCACCAATAACCCGTTGCAACCTTCAGCCATTCACCAATAATCCGTTGCAACCTTCAGCCATCCACCAATAACCTGTTGCAATGTTCCATCATCCACCAAAAACCTGTTGCAACGTTCCATCATCCACCAATAACCTGTTGCAACGTTCCATCATCCACTCGTGAAACTGTTCTCATATTGTACAGTTAACTCCTGAATTACGGTAGTCATTTAGTACCATCATGTACTCGCATGTCCAGTCTTTGAACATGTCTTTTTATTTTAATACAGTCAAACCTGTGATAGCGGGTCTGTGATCCCCTTTGCTGGCTGTTTAACACAGGTTTGAATGTACACATAAAATCCAAGATAATGAACAAAGAAGTAATGCATAGAATTACATGTACATTTAATATATTTTACCGATTCAACTGTTTACACTACAAGAGCTGTCCATCAAAATGTGGCTACCAGCCGCACTAGAACATATCAATAGTGCAAGACACGCCTAGTCTTACAGTTACATATCAATCTATTTGTTAACCATTGACAATATCACAGAGGAGTGGGTTTGGAATGATCAGAGAAATGTAATACAGTATATATACTGATCAATTCACTATCGGACAGTTAACCCTGTCGGACATTTAATCGGGGTTAACTTTATTATTTATAATAAACATTCAGTAAGTTATTCCACAGATTGGTCCATGTCACTGCACTATAGATACAATAAGTTATTCCACAGATTGGTCCATGTCACAGCACTATAGATACAGTAAGTTATTCCACAGATTGGTCCATGTCACTGCACTATAGATACAGTAAGTTATTCCACAGATTGGTCCATGTCACTGCACTATAGATACAGTAAGTTATTCCACAGATTGGTCCATGTCACAGTAAGTTATTCCACAGATTGGTCACTGCACTATAGATACAGTAAGTTTTTCCACAGATTGGTCCATGTCACTGCACTATAGATACAATAAGTTATTCCACAGATTGGTCCATGTCACTGCACTATAGATACAGTAAGTTATTCCACAGATTGGTCCATGTCGCTGCACTATAGATACAGTATGTTTTTCCACAGATTGGTCCATGTCACTGCACTATAGATACAGTAAGTTATTCCACAGATTGGTCCATGTCACTGCACTATAGATACAGTAAGTTATTCCACAGATTGGTCCATGTCGCTGCACTATAGATAGCTTAACACAGTTATTCCATGGATCGGTCCATGTCACTGCACTATAGATACAGTAAGTTATTCCACAGATTGGTCCATGTCACTGCACTATAGATACAGTACGTTATTCCACAGATTGGTCCATGTCACTGCACTATAGATACAGTAAGTTATTCCACAGATTGGTCCATGTCACTGCACTATAGATAGCTTAACACAGTTATTCCATGGATCGGTCCATGTCACTGCACTATAGATACAGTAAGTTATTCCACAGATTGGTCCATGTCACTGCACTATAGATACAGTAAGTTATTCCACAGATTGGTCCATGTCACTGCACTATAGCTACAGTAAGTTATTCCACAGATTGGTCCATGTCACTGCACTATAGATACAGTAAGTTATTCCACAGATTGGGCCATGTCACTGCACTATAGATACAGTAAGTTATTCCACAGATTGGTCCATGTCAACTCTAGGTATAGATACAGTAATTCCACGACCCACTGGTGCAACTGAACTCAAATTCTGAAATATAAAATAATATTAACAAGTTGAATGTATCTTAGAATGCATGGAAATAATATTAACAAGTTGAATGTATCTTAGAATTCATGGAAATAATATTAACAAGTTTAATGTATCTTAGAATGCATATAAATGATATTAACAAGTTGAATGTATCTTAGAATTCATGGAAATGATATTAACAAGTTGAATGTATCTTAGAATTCATGGAAATGATATTAACAAGTTGAATGTATCTTAGAATGCATGGAAATGAGCACAACTGAGCACATACACAATGTTACTGACTGGTTTAATTCACAGTTTAACAATCTCTGTCCGATTAGCGCAGTATGCTTGCTTCGTACAATGCAACCTGGGTTTAATCCTCTGACCATGAAGTTTTGAGATGGCATGGTGGTCGCCAGATCAGACAGGTGGGTTTTCTCCAGGTAGTCCCACGAATGATCACATTTGAGCAAAGAGTGATTAATAGAAGTTGTTTAAAGCATACATGAATGCTATAGCGGCTGTTGTGGGAGACTCGTGTAGCTACAGACCATAATAGGCCAAAACAATTTTATTTGGAACAGGACTGGAAATCCCACAATGCAATTTTATCTTTTTGACCAACCTCGTATGTATCAAAAGGAACCAAGCTTTTATCAAAATGCAACTTCTGACCACATATACAAGGATTTCATTAACTTGACTTATTGAGTTGTGTTCTGGTGGAAACTAAGCTGTCATCAAACTAACTATGATCGAGTTTGACAAATTCTACCGGAAAATATGTCTATACGGTAAATGTTGACAGACGGACAAAACTTGATCTCTATACCTCACATTGAGCCTGTCTCAAAGTGTACTAATATGCCAAACAGCCTAGATCGCTGCTCACAGATCTGACCATGGGTTGCTCAACTGAGTAACGCATAAAACTAGATGGCCACTGTGGCAGCCATTTTGAATTTCGATCATTTTTCATCCCTCATACGTACCTGACTATCGAGTGACTGGTACACTATCTTGTAACCCTCAGATCTCTGTGATATTGGCGATATATTAGGAGACACTGGGTAGGCAGGAAGTCCAGTCTGAAAAATATTTGAAGGAAAATGAATCATACAATATATACCTGAAAATTAGTAACCTTTCAAAAGCGAGTCAAATTTGTACTGTCCTACGATCTCTTGGAAATGCTGATACAAGACAGCAGATTAAATGTTGTATGTATGTATGTTCCTTTAATGTCACACCCCTCGCGGGGACTTAGACATGTTTTCCTGGGCAGGCTTAGCCGACCTAAGCGATTAACCAGTACTAAGCAATGTGTGTGAGGTGCCTTGCTCAATGACACTACATACGTGGCCTGACCGAGTATCGAACCCGGGACCGTTCGATTCCAAATCCGACGCTCTACCACTGGACCACGGACGCCACACGTTACATGTTATAGATATATAATTTTCTTCGGTTAAGGAACAAATTAGAAAAAAATTATTTTCCCTAATGTGTAATGTAGTCATCGATAGGTGACGGTGTAGTAAGTGATGCAGTAATATCGAATTTCGTTAAGTCAAACTTTTATATCTGTTATGTCAAAGTATTTTGTTCGGTTCGACGGAATTCGACCTAACGGATGTAGACTGTATGTTTATCCACATTTATTCATTTTTACTGCCCCCTGCAGGTAGTCTCATTTCACTACAAAACACAACGACTTATGTTATAGGGACATACTTTATAACAGGGGGGAGAATTTACAATAGTAACGATAAGTGTTAGCAATATAAAATAGTATCTTGTTGTATGTATGTATATTGTAAGCTTAAAATTATGCCGGAATAAGTTAGTTTCTGTCTCACTCCACAGGCACAAGACACAATTTTGTTGCCCTATGGTCATATAGTAAGTAATGTAAACATTAAGGCAACAACATTGTGTTTGTGCCTGTGTCTCACTCTGGTATCAAAACTGAAAATGACAAAACCGAAACAAACGTTGAAAGCTAGCATTTTCTTTCACTGACAAAACTCAATCATTCATTGGAAAACATGACAGAAATTGTGTTCTTTGATTGGTGAGTCACTACTTTTGCTAAAACAACGTAACTAGCAGAAGTGAAAATTGAAGCCCTATTTGATCATGTGTCCGCTATTCTGCTACCAACAAAATGAACAAATACCGATGACACGAGGGTACAGAAATATATTCACCTGCTTTTGAATAGCTCTATATCCTGGCAACTCTGTCGACTGTCTCACACCAGCGGTTCCATTTGTCATTTCTGGTACATTTGGTTTGTGGCGCTGGTTTTGTTGTGCCGGGTGTTGTTGTTGCTGCTCCTGAATCCTCTGTTGATGATGATTCTGTTGCTGGTTCTGAATCCTCTGTTGCTGCTGTTGTTCTTGAATCCTCTGTTGCTGTTGTTTCTCCTGAATCCCCTGCTGATGATGATTCTGTTGTTGCTGTTGTTCTTGAATCCTCTGTTGCTGTTGCATCACCATCTCTATAAGCTTCTGCTGTTGTTCATAGTGCAACTGCTGCTGCTGAAGCCGTTGCTGATTCTCTACAACCTGCTGTCGTGCCTGCTGACCTTGCTGCTGCTGTCGTGCCTGCTGACCTTGCTGTTGTGGCTGCTGCTGTTGTTGTGGCTGCTGCTGCTGTTTCTGCTGGGTGTCTTCAATGAGACCATGAGCAGCCTGTTGTTGATGCATTAAACCGTTCAGTCTCCTCTGGGCTTCAGCGTGCTGTTTGTTCAGTTCAGCAATTTGTGAGGCAAGAAAATCTCTGTCTTGGCCTGGAGCCAAAGATCCAAGTGACCTTTCAGATGTTGTTGACTGCTCTAGAGATGTAACATTACTCTGGTCATGTGACCCATGTAAAGTTTGAGGCCTGTCCTGCGGCACTATAGAAATTGGTTGATGTTTCTCATAAAATGACTGAGGAATTTGTTGCGAACTTCTAAGAGGGACATCTGCAGACATGGTCGGCAGAGGAATTCCTACATTGCTCTGGACTAGAGGTGTAGGTTTGGGAACATTCACAGAATTCACTTGTACAGTTACTGGCGCTCGTGTCTGGTTCTGAGGTACTGTTGTATGACCCTGTACTCCCGGTGGGGCTCCATCAACCCGAGACTTCTGGGGGATGGTATATGGATTGATGACTTGGGATAGACTGGTAGCACAAGGGCCTGGGAGAGCAGCATAATCATCTTGTAGAGCTGAATTGTTGCTCTCCGCGCTGGACACGTAATCCTGAAGGTCTAACAGTGATCCTTGCTGCCCTAAAACACCCAATTTTCATACAATTTTAACGTATCTTACTCTTTGAAGGGGGGGTATATCATGCAGGTATAAATACGCCCATATCAGAATGAACCTCCGACGAGGTTCGAACCTTTGACCTCTCGCTCCGTAGGCGGACGTCTTAACAACTAGTCCATGGTGACTATCTTGCACTATCATTCAGACAAAAATCAGACTAACATTCTTCTAGAGGTGTTGCCCCAATTAAGCAGGGGGTGACGCTAAATAAACAAATCCAAAACAGAAACTAAACAAAAATGATTGTTTGGCTTATTATAAGCTTCAAACACACTCATTAATCTAGATGGTCCACAGACAATATCACGCTAAATGTGCAGGGCATGTAGTACAAATACTAACTAGCCATAACTAAATAGCGCTCGCTTCTCACCAATGCAACCCGGGTTCGATCCTTGGACCGGGAAGTATGTGAGATGGCACTATGGTCGCCAGATCAGACAGGTGGGTTTTCTCCGGGTACTCTGGTTTCCTCCCACACGAATGACCACATATATGCTTTCATCCGCGCCAACGAGAGTGATTAATATAAGTTGTTAGTACTTGCTTCGCAATCGTTGTAAAATAAATAAAGTTTAAACTTTAACTAGCCAGGTTCTACAACTCTAGATCGTCTGACAGGGGGAGATAACATCACTGCTGCAGAAACAGGCTTCAAGTGATCACCAAACGCATTGATCTCCCTTGCCAACTTACTGGGCACACCTGTGAACATATGACAAGATAACAGGTGTTGATAGATTGATTGATTGATACAGTCTACATCCGTTATGTCAAATTCCGTCGGACCAAACAAAATATGTCGACAACCGAAGTTTTGACTTAACGAAATTAGATATAAACGGAGTCTGTAATATGTAAAATGATAGTGTCTGAAACGGGACTTTGATCCGACTTCGAGATAATTAGACATAACTAACTTTGACATAGCGGATGTAGACTGTATATAGATTCTGAGAAATGTATGTAACAGTCCACTGGATGCATTAAGATGGAGAAAACATACACACGACTAGTCAGTACTGGATAGCCTTGGCTAAATTTATTTACTTGTATATTATGTACCATGCTAATGGGCCGAGTTGTTTCATTTAAATCATATTTAAATGAAAATATATAAAAGAAAGAAGAAACATTATATAGACCATTTTCAACCGAAAAATCACATGTTCTGTTTGTAAAGATCTGAAAAAATACCATCAAAGAAGTTAATTTCATCACTGAGAAAGAAACACATGTTCCAACGAATTGTTATGTTTGGACTGTCGGAAGTCATGTCGAAGTTTGATATATAAGATGCTCAAAAACAGTATTAAATACAATCAAACCTGTATTAAGCAGCCAGCCAAGGGAATCACAGAAAGTGGCTACTTAGCACAGGTGGCTGCTCAATAGAGGCCAATGGTATAATAAAACAACATATTGGGGAAACTGGCTGCTTAATACAGGTTGGCTGCTTAATGCAGGTTGGCTGCTTAATACAGATTGGTTGCTTAATACAGGTTGGCTGCTTAATACAGGTTGGCTGCTTAATGCAGGTTGGCTGCTTAATGAAGGTTGGCTGCTTAATACAGATTGGTTGCTTAATAGAGGTTGGCTGCTTAATACAGGTTGATTGCTTAATACAGATTGGTTGTTTAATACAGGTTGGTTGCTTAATAGAGGTGACCACTAACACAGGTTTGACTGTATACACATCCTCTTTATTACGTTCCTTGCTCGTGAAACGTTACAGTTACTTTCATTTGATGGAGTTATAAACGACAATGACATAATATAGCCTGGAACATGAAGTATAGCTCTCTACCATTCCCTATACTGTCGTTATCTATCATCTGGAGGCAACAAATCTTCCATGTAAATAAGAACACACTTAGTATAGCTTATATACCTTGTACATTTAATTGATATTGTTGAGTTTTGGGTGGTGTCTGTGTTAATGCAGGTGGTGTCTGCGTCAATGCTGGCTCAGCAGGGTTAGAGGTCACGGACTGGGCCGGGCTCAACTGTTGTGATGTCTGTGGCTGTTGACCCTATAAGCATAAATCATGTTTCTATGTTTTATACAATGGAGAGTTATAATGGTTACCGTAGTTCTCCTATCACTAGACGTAAGGATCACTTGCACCATGCTATGTTATAATGGTTACCATAGTTCTCCTATCACTAGACGTAAGGATCACTTGCACCATGCTACGCTAATGGTTACTGTAGTTCTCCTATCACTAGACGTAAGGATCACTTGCACCATGCCATGTTATAATGGTTACCGTAGTTCTCCTATCACTAGACGTAATGATCACTTGCACCATGCTACACTAATGGTTACCGTAGTTCTCCTATTACTAGACGTAAGGATCACTTGCACCATGCTACATTATAATGGTTACCGTAGTTCTCCTATCACTAGACGTAAGGATCACTTGCACCATGCTACACTAATGGTTACCATAGTTCTCCTATCACTAGATGTAAGGATCACTTGCACCATGCTACGTTATAATGGTTACCGTAGTTCTCCTATCACTAGACGTAAGGATCACTTGCACCATGCTATGTTATAATGGTTACCGTAGTTCTCCTATCACTAGACGTAAGGATCACTTGCACCATGCTACGTTATAATGGTTACCGTAGTTCTCCTATCACTAGACGTAAGGATCACTTGCACCATGCTATGTTATAATGGTTACCGTAGTTCTCCTATCACTAGACATAAGGACCACTGGCACCATGCTACACTAATGATTACCGTATTTCTCCTATCACTAAACGTAAGGACCATTGGCACCATGCTACGTTTGATGTCACCATTAAGAATTTTTGTTCTAAAATTTGATTATGCAGAGACAGTATGTGTTGTTATCCCAACTTCCTCATTCAAATCTGTTTATCTATCATGTTACGATTGTTGGAACTTGAATATAAAAAAAACCAAACAGACACACTCTCAAAATGTTCAAATGTCTCTATTCCAGGATGACACCTGCTTCACCACAGCATTGTGGGTTCAAACCTCGGCTTATGGCTATGTATTATGTTGGAACAGAAAACACAAATACGCATACATTAAATCTAAATTTGAGTCTCATGCAATTCTGTAGATGGGACCACAAACACATATATATTCAGCCTTTGTATCTCATGCCTTCAATCTATGTATCTCAGTTCGAGTTTCCTGCTGGAATCTCTGTAGATGGGACCACAAACACATATATATTCAGCCTTTGTATCTCATACCTTCAATCTCAGTTCGAGATTCCTGCTGGAACCTCTGGAGATGGGACCACAAACACATATATATTCTGCCTTTGTATCTCATACCTTCAATCTCTGTATCTCAGTTCGAGTTTCCTGCTGGAATCGCTGGAACTCTGACGACATCGTATGGAACTCCTCCTGAGTCACGATTATATCCTGCAAGTGTTAAATATGTCACTTTCTTTAAAAATACAGTCAAACCTGTGTTAGCGATCACCTCTATTAAGCAGCCAATCTGTATTAAGCAGCCAGTTTCCAGATTTCTAATATGTTATTTTATTATACATTTGATCTCTATTAAGCAGCCAGGGATCAGTTTAGAGGGCGATGTGGGCGAAATTGTCGCCCTAGGGACCCTGACTTCGTCCTCTGGGGGCCCCACTTCTCCCTAAAAAAAATAATAATAATAAAAATTTTTTTTTTTTGGTTTTTACGATTTTCAAACAAAATTGTGTCTAGTAAGATACACTGGCCCATTATAAAGCACTCCTTCTATTGAAATGTTGTATTTAATGGTTGTACTGTGCATTTTAACCCTATTTTGCATACATAGGTGTACCAACATGCTCATTTCCTTTGAGGTATAAGGACACCAGAAATAATTCATCGTAATTAGGTCGATCTTGCAACACAGATTGATTAAGGGAGGTAATTAAACAAGTGTGCTAACACAACACCACTTACAGAGGTAAGTGCATCCACTAACTGTTGGAACTGTATAACATCCTGCGCCAGCTGTTCACGCACTGTGATCTCAGCATGCAACCGAAGTTCACATTCCCTCAGGTACCTCGTTAACCGCGTCACGGAGTCCACGATGGCCAGCGTGTAACCAGAGAATGTCTCCTGGCGTTGTCGCTCGGCGGGAGGACGACGCCCAGTCACTCGCTCATATTCTGCTACTTCATCCTCCAACGTTTCCAACACCTGCACAATGTATCACAAAACCATGCAAATAGAGTGGTGGAACCTATGCTCGTAAATCCCACATATAATGACCAGTATAAAATGTTAATTGCACTTGCCATATATTATTATTTTCTTAAATCGTGAAAACACCTTTCAAAAATACTCTTGTCGACAGTTTTAGCTCATACGACCTTGCTGCTCAATACAGCTATTGCAATGGTGTCGGGTCGGCACCCGTTTATATGGGAACTCAAGATTTCAGGGCACAAATGCACGGCATACGTGTTATTTTTTTATTTATCCACCATAACTCATTGAATATCTTATTTTGATATAGTACATCATTGAATAAAAACACTTATTGGTCTTAATCATAAATGGTATAGAAACTATTTTTCGGGTTAGGTGTAGATTTTTTAAATTCAGATAGCTACCTGAATTGCTCATACACCGTATCAGTTTCGATGGAAATATTCTCCCAATGATTTGTTATATGTATTCGTCTTCTGGACCAGTCAAGTGACAGTTACATCAGGCTACCGATACACGTAACGGAATGCTATTGAACCATGCTTTTGTGGGGTTGAAGTTAAACAAACAGCTTAGGTCATATAGTGACTCTCCAGCTATTATTGGTGGGAGAAGACCCTGGGAGCCCATTCGAGCAGTATTTCAGGCATGGAAATGCACCTGAGTAGAACCACTGACCTTCTGCAAGCCGGCTGGATAGCTTCCTCACATGGCACCTGAATAGAACCACTGACCTTCCACAAGCCGGCTGGATAGCTTCCTCACATGGCACCTGAATAGAACCACTGATCTTCCGCAAGCCGGCTGGATAGCTTCCTCACATGGCACCTGAGTAGAACCACTGACCTTCCGCAAGCCGGCTGGATAGCTTCCTCACATGGAAGAATTTGACACCCCAATAACATAATAAATAGATTCTAAGTTACCTTTCTCAATTCATTCAAACTGATATTTGATGTGTTATGTGCCGGTACTGGTTTTGGCACCCTTCGTTTAGTCTTGTTTATCTTGTTTGTATCATTGATGGCAGATTTAGGTGGCTGTAAAATTTCTACAGATTCATTCAGGTCTTTCTTGTTCTTTGGTGGTGTTTGAAACGAACCCCCTGCAAAGGCAAGTTGAAGCTTACAGCTATGGGTGCGATGACATTTAAATCTCCATTAAAATAGCTATTGCATTTGAAGTCATCTTTAGCATTATCAACAGTGTTTGTTTCGTAAGATGAAAAACAAAACTACACAGAAAGAATTGAAATACATGCAAATTTATTTAATATTTTAACATTTTGTCTGTACAGTCAAACCTCTCTAGAGCAAACACCATCCGGATACATCGAGATTGGTTGTTGTAGAGAGGTTGTTGTTCTAGGGAGGTTCAACTTTTTGAAGTCTGAAAATGCGCGAATAGTCAGTTTATAGTCGGTGGCTCATACTGAATTGAATATAGAGTATACAGAATGGGGTCCTATGTACAATTGTAAATATTCAAAAAAATTCTAAAACTGACTCAAAGCATTGAAAATTCAACTTCTTTTTAATACATATACCGGTAACTATACAGTATACATATATCAGTCTGAAACTAAACACAGATTTTATGTTTGCTTAAAAAAGTCACTGATTTTACTCTGAGGTCCAGCTGAGGACACAATGTGTTAAAATCCCCCAGATTATGCAAATCTAGACAATTGTGTACATTTAACGATTTATGTTTTCAATACATCAAAGTCAAAACATCTGATAAATTACGCATTTCAATTGTATAAAAAACAAACAACATAAAACATACCTGTCGCATCACGGCAATTATCACTTCCATGCTAAATTTCATAATAAAAGAAGCTCCATAAATAGCGCTAATTGTAAGTTTGTTTTCAAAATATGGTCGGCCTTTTATAATTGATCACATAAATGGCTTACGAATAACCTGGTTCCCATCCGCAATTTGTATATATATATTCAAACACATAACTGTTAGGAAACCAGACGTATACATAGTGTGATTCTATTGTTAGCTATTTTTAGAATTGGGAAATACATGTACAAGATATTTTGGTATTTTGGGATTATTGTCTGTTCTTGGGAGGTTATACGCATCGATGGGTGGGAAATTGACTGTCGTTGTGCTTTGTTGAGAGGTGTCGTTCGTGAGAGGTGAAATTACATTAAAATCCAACGGGAGGGAATAAAAGTGACATTATAAAGAGGGTGTCGCTCCTGGGAGGTGACGTTTGGGGAAGTGGGACTGTATAAGCAAAGAATTAAATCTGCAATAAACCATGGTTTAGCGTGTGGTGTCAAACGTGACATTCATTTTTCAACTTTTGTGACGCCATTTACGATTTAAAAAAAGAAACTATTTTTGCACTTTTTAGATATTTTGGTCATAATAAATATTTATATTTGCGTTATTCATAGTCGAATAAAACATGATTTGTCATTCTTAGCGCCGAATTAACAAGGCAGGCCTGCGTGGTTAATTCCTACCCGCTAGAACGCCAGACTATGTTTTATTCGCCAATAAATATATACTGCCCTACTACCTCTTTGATCATGAATATAAATACCTGTCAATCATTGTAAGTTATAGGTAGTAACCCCCTAAATACCCATTCCCGCACCAACCCCAATCGCGGCACACCCTGCCTCTTTTCCGACCCACATATGCCCCTTTTCTGACCCACCCTGCCATTTTTTCCACTCTAGAATAAACCCTACATAACATTATAAACTGGAAAGCAAGCAACTCACCTTTAGATGCTAGGGCAGTCAGGTCTGGAAGTTGTGAACTCTGGATGTTTCTACTATTTATCTGACTGGCGAACGTCTGTCCGAGGTGACTCATGCCGGCCTGTCCGCTGATCGTACTCAGCGTGCTGTTCTTCTCCTCGGCCTCGACAAACTGCTGAAATCTCTGCATGTTCATCTTTGGCTGGTAGGACAATGGGGCATGATGTGATTCATCCAACTCTGTAAAGGCAATCAGAACCGACCAATCAGACGTAGTGTGAATGTGATCATTATTTAACTCGTGAATTATCTCCCTTTATAATAGAACTATAGCTAAGTTAGATTATACAAATTTATTTAGCTTGATTGCGAAACAAGATTTTACAATGTTAGATTAATCACTTTCAAGATGTGGGAGAGAGAAGAGGCAATGTGGAACTTAAATGCCTGGTGGAACAAGGGTGCAATCATAATGGCTACAGCTGGGCACACACTCTGGGCCTTTCACACCTGAAGCGCATGCTCTACCCACTATCACGACTTCCATAACAGTTAGAGCAATAATATATATCATGAGCAGTGCTCGTATTATGCAGGAAGAGTTAGGGCTCACCCTAGAGGGCGACATGGACGAAATATTCGCCGTAGAAACCCCGACTATTACAGTATTCGAATTTTTGTAAAAAATAAAATAAAACATTTCTGTTTGCAAAAATGAAATAAACTGACATAAAACATAAAAACAGTCTCTCACTAGAGATATTGAAAGTCTGCATCATGGTAGCTGCATTCTGAAGCATTTTAAGGCATGTTTTTACGAGAACTTAGGAACATTTTTATGCAACTCAGAAAATCCTCTTATCAATTAAACAGTAATAAAATACCAACTTCTTTTCATATTCAATGGGTTCAATGCACATCATACACCTCCACCCCCTTACCCGTACATTACATTTTCATTTTTTGAAGAAAATGTGTATTAGCAAGCTACGCCAGTAACGCCACTGACTGCTATACCTACCCGAGTCTGAATCTTGTAGTTGATTAAGTGCAGACTGGTCCATCATAGACTCACTGATACGTTCCGATCGTGTTCTTATATCGGGTGGCAGGTTTATCAACGATGAGGCAATGTCGACACTGCGAGAGTGAGGGGCAGATGTAACGGCAGGAATACCGGCAAACCTCTGCAACAGTAAATATTAAGTTCATATATGTTAAATAGTATGTGAATATACAGAAAATATGATGTTGATATTCGGTAAATTATTATGTCGATATACAGTAAATTATTATGTTGAAATACGGTAAATATTATGTTGATATACAGTAACTATTATGTTGATATACGGGGGGAAAATATTATGTTGATTTACGGGGAAATATATTATGTTGATATACGGAATATATTAAGTATACAGAAAAAATATGATGATATACGTTCATTATATGCACAACAAATATGTGGCTGAACTATGTTATAAATTATTATTTGTTTGTGTGTTGGGGTTTGCAATCACGCCAACAGCTTAGGTCATATGGTAGAACCACCAACCTTCTGCAAGCCATCATGAAGGAATTCGACACCCCTAGTGGGATTTGAACCTACAGCAGTGAGTTGCAAGTGATTTCAAGTCTGTGACTTAAACCACCCGGCTACGAAAAGCCCACTATGAACGATTGTGATGTAAGTTCTGCCACCTACCCTGGGATCATCTCCAAACAAATCCTTCACAACAGCCATCATAGTGTCCGACTTCTCCAGCACGTCCTGTAACTGCAATACAATATAGCCATCAACAACAGTCTCACACATCTACTATCTGTACACAATATTACCATCAACAACAGTCTCACACATCTACTATCTGTACACAATATTACCATCAACAACAGTCTCACACATCTACTATCTGTACACAATATTACCAACAACAGTCTCACACATCTACTATCTGTACACAATATTACCATCAACAACACTCACACCCATCTGTACACAATATACCAACAACAGTCCCACACATCTACTATCTGTACACAATATTACCATCAACAACAGTCTCACACATCTACTATCTGTACACAATATTACCATCAACAACAGTCTCACACATCTACTATCTGTACACAATATTACCATCAACAACAGTCTCACACATCTACTATCTGTACACAATATTACCAACAACAGTCTCACACATCTACTATCTGTACACAATATTACCATCAACAACAGTCTCACACATCTACTATCTGTACACAATATTACCATCAACAACACACATCTACTATCTGTACACAATATTACCATCAACAACACACATCTACTATCTGTACACAATATTACCATCAACAACAGTCTCACACATCTACTATCTGTACACAATATTACCATCAACAACAGTCTCACACATCTACTATCTGTACACAATATTACCATCAACAACAGTCTCACACATCTACTATCTGTACACAATATTACCATCAACAACACACATCTACTATCTGTACACAATATTACCATCAACAACAGTCTCACACATCTACTATCTGTACACAATATTACCATCAACAACAGTCCACACACACATCTGTACACAATATTACCACAACAACAGTCTCACACATCTACTATCTGTACACAATATTACCATCAACAACAGTCTCACACATCTACTATCTGTACACAATATTACCATCAACAACAGTCTCACACATCTACTATCTGTACACAATATTACCATCAACAACAGTCTCACACATCTACTATCTGTACACAATATTACCATCAACAACAGTCTCACACATCTACTATCTGTACACAATATTACCATCAACAACAGTCTCACACATCTACTATCTGTACACAATATTACCATCAACAACAGTCTCACACATCTACTATCTGTACACAATATTACCATCAACAACAGTCTCACACATCTACTATCTGTACACAATATTACCATCAACAACAGTCTCACACATCTACTATCTGTACACAATATTACCATCAACAACAGTCTCACACATCTACTATCTGTACACAATATTACCATCAACAACAGTCTCACACATCTACTATCTGTACACAATATTACCATCAACAACAGTCTCACACATCTACTATCTGTACACAATATTACCATCAACAAGTCTCACACATCTACTATCTGTACACAATATTACCATCAACAACAGTCTCACACATCTACTATCTGTACACAATATTACCATCAACAACAGTCTCACACATCTACTATCTGTACACAATATTACCATCAACAACAGTCTCACACATCTACTATCTGTACACAATATTACCATCAACAACAGTCCTACATCTGTACACAATATTACCATCAACAACAGTCTCACACATCTACTATCTGTACACAATATTACCATCAACAACAGTCTCACACATCTACTATCTGTACACAATATTACCATCAACAACAGTCTCACACATCTACTATCTGTACACAATATTACCATCAACAACACCACTGTACACAATATACCATCAACAACAGTCTCACACATCTACTATCTGTACACAATATTACCAACAACAGTCTCACACATCTACTATCTGTACACAATATTACCATCAACAACAGTCTCACACATCTACTATCTGTACACAATATTACCATCAACAACAGTCTCACACATCTACTATCTGTACACAATATTACCATCAACAACAGTCTCACACATCTACTATCTGTACACAATATTACCATCAACAACAGTCTCACACATCTACTATCTGTACACAATATTACCATCAACAACAGTCTCACACATCTACTATCTGTACACAATATTACCATCAACAACAGTCTCACACATCTACTATCTGTACACAATATTACCATCAACACAGTCTCACACATCTACTATCTGTACACAATATTACCATCAACAACAGTCATCTACTATCTGTACACAATATTACCATCAACAACAGTCTCACACATCTACTATCTGTACACAATATTACCATCAACAACAGTCTCACACATCTACTATCTGTACACAATATTACCATCAACAACAGTCTCACACATCTACTATCTGTACACAATATTACCATCAACAACAGTCCTACTATCTGTACACAATATTACCATCAACAACAGTCTCACACATCTACTATCTGTACACAATATTACCAACAAACAGTCTCACACATCTACTATCTGTACACAATATTACCATCAACAACAGTCTCACACATCTACTATCTGTACACAATATTACCATCAACAACAGTCTCACACATCTACTATCTGTACACAATATTAACAACAACAGTCTCACACATCTACTATCTGTACACAATATTACCATCAACAACAGTCTCACACATCTACTATCTGTACACAATATTACCATCAACAACAGTCTCACACATCTACTATCTGTACACAATATTACCATCAACAACAGTCTCACACATCTACTATCTGTACACAATATTACCATCAACAACAGTCTCACACATCTACTATCTGTACACAATATTACCATCAACAACAGTCCTACTATCTGTACACAATATTACCATCAACAACAGTCTCACACATCTACTATCTGTACACAATATTACCATCAACAACAGTCTCACACATCTACTATCTGTACACAATATTACCATCAACAACAGTCTCACACATCTACTATCTGTACACAATATTACCATCAACAACAGTCTCACACATCTACTATCTGTACACAATATTACCATCAACAACAGTCCTACTATCTGTACACAATATTACCATCAACAACAGTCTCACACATCTACTATCTGTACACAATATTACCATCAACAACAGTCCTACTATCTGTACACAATATTACCATCAACAACAGTCTCACACATCTACTATCTGTACACAATATTACCATCAACAACAGTCTCACACATCTACTATCTGTACACAATATTACCATCAACAACAGTCTCACACATCTACTATCTGTACACAATATTACCATCAACAACAGTCCTACTATCTGTACACAATATTACCATCAACAACAGTCTCACACATCTACTATCTGTACACAATATTACCATCAACAACAGTCCTACTATCTGTACACAATATTACCATCAACAACAGTCTCACACATCTACTATCTGTACACAATATTACCATCAACAACAGTCTCACACATCTACTATCTGTACACAATATTACCATCAACAACAGTCTCACACATCTACTATCTGTACACAATATTACCATCAACAACAGTCTCACACATCTACTATCTGTACACAATATTACCATCAACAACACACATCTACTATCTGTACACAATATTACCATCAACAACAGTCTCACACATCTACTATCTGTACACAATATTACCATCAACAACAGTCTCACACATCTACTATCTGTACACAATATTACCATCAACAACAGTCTCACACATCTACTATCTGTACACAATATTACCATCAACAACAGTCTCACACATCTACTATCTGTACACAATATTACCATCAACAACAGTCTCACACATCTACTATCTGTACACAATATTACCATCAACAACAGTCTCACACATCTACTATCTGTACACAATATTACCATCAACAACAGTCTCACACATCTACTATCTGTACACAATATTACCATCAACAACAGTCTCACACATCTACTATCTGTACACAATATTACCATCAACAACAGTCTCACACATCTACTATCTGTACACAATATTACCATCAACAACAGTCTCACACATCTACTATCTGTACACAATATTACCATCAACAACAGTCTCACACATCTACTATCTGTACACAATATTACCATCAACAACAGTCTCACACATCTACTATCTGTACACAATATTACCATCAACAACAGTCTCACACATCTACTATCTGTACACAATATTACCATCAACAACACACATCTACTATCTGTACACAATATTACCATCAACAACACACATCTACTATCTGTACACAATATTACCATCAACAACAGTCTCACACATCTACTATCTGTACACAATATTACCATCAACAACAGTCTCACACATCTACTATCTGTACACAATATTACCATCAACAACAGTCTCACACATCTACTATCTGTACACAATATTACCATCAACAACACACATCTACTATCTGTACACAATATTACCATCAACAACAGTCTCACACATCTACTATCTGTACACAATATTACCATCAACAACAGTCCTACTATCTGTACACAATATTACCATCAACAACAGTCTCACACATCTACTATCTGTACACAATATTACCATCAACAACAGTCTCACACATCTACTATCTGTACACAATATTACCATCAACAACAGTCTCACACATCTACTATCTGTACACAATATTACCATCAACAACAGTCCTACTATCTGTACACAATATTACCATCAACAACAGTCTCACACATCTACTATCTGTACACAATATTACCATCAACAACAGTCTCACACATCTACTATCTGTACACAATATTACCATCAACAACAGTCTCACACATCTACTATCTGTACACAATATTACCATCAACAACAGTCTCACACATCTACTATCTGTACACAATATTACCATCAACAACAGTCTCACACATCTACTATCTGTACACAATATTACCATCAACAACAGTCTCACACATCTACTATCTGTACACAATATTACCATCAACAACAGTCTACTATCTGTACACAATATTACCATCAACAACAGTCTCACACATCTACTATCTGTACACAATATTACCATCAACAACAGTCTCACACATCTACTATCTGTACACAATATTACCATCAACAACAGTCTCACACATCTACTATCTGTACACAATATTACCATCAACAACAGTCCTACTATCTGTACACAATATTACCATCAACAACAGTCTCACACATCTACTATCTGTACACAATATTACCATCAACAACAGTCCCACACATCTACTATCTGTACACAATATTACCATCAACAACAGTCTCACACATCTACTATCTGTACACAATATTACCATCAACAACAGTCTCACACATCTACTATCTGTACACAATATTACCAACAACAGTCTCACACATCTACTATCTGTACACAATATTACCATCAACAACAGTCTCACACATCTACTATCTGTACACAATATTACCATCAACAACAGTCTCACACATCTACTATCTGTACACAATATTACCATCAACAACAGTCTCACACATCTACTATCTGTACACAATATTACCATCAACAACAGTCTCACACATCTACTATCTGTACACAATATTACCATCAACAACAGTCTCACACATCTACTATCTGTACACAATATTACCATCAACAACAGTCTCACACATCTACTATCTGTACACAATATTACCATCAACAACAGTCTCACACATCTACTATCTGTACACAATATTACCATCAACAACAGTCTCACACATCTACTATCTGTACACAATATTACCATCAACAACAGTCTCACACATCTACTATCTGTACACAATATTACCATCAACAACAGTCTCACACATCTACTATCTGTACACAATATTACCATCAACAACAGTCTCACACATCTACTATCTGTACACAATATTACCATCAACAACAGTCTCACACATCTACTATCTGTACACAATATTACCATCAACAACAGTCTCACACATCTACTATCTGTACACAATATTACCATCAACAACAGTCTCACACATCTACTATCTGTACACAATATTACCATCAACAACAGTCTCACACATCTACTATCTGTACACAATATTACCAAAAAAGTCTCACACATCTACTATCTGTACACAATATTACCATCAACAACAGTCCCACATCTACTATCTGTACACAATATTACCATCAACAACAGTCTCACACATCTACTATCTGTACACAATATTACCAACAACAGTCTCACACATCTACTATCTGTACACAATATTACCATCAACAACAGTCTCACACATCTACTATCTGTACACAATATTACCATCAACAACAGTCTCACACATCTACTATCTGTACACAATATTACCATCAACAAATCTCCTACTATCTGTACACAATATTACCATCAACAACAGTCTCACACATCTACTATCTGTACACAATATTACCATCAACAACAGTCTCACACATCTACTATCTGTACACAATATTACCATCAACAACAGTCTCACACATCTACTATCTGTACACAATATTACCATCAACAACAGTCTCACACATCTACTATCTGTACACAATATTACCATCAACAACAGTCTCACACATCTACTATCTGTACACAATATTACCATCAACAACAGTCCTACTATCTGTACACAATATTACCATCAACAACAGTCTCACACATCTACTATCTGTACACAATATTACCATCAACAACAGTCTCACACATCTACTATCTGTACACAATATTACCATCAACAACAGTCTCACACATCTACTATCTGTACACAATATTACCATCAACACCAGTCCTGCTATCTGTACACAATATAGCCATCAACAACAGTCTCACACGTCTACTATCTGTACACAATATTACCAACAACAGTCCCACACATCTACTATCTGTACACAATGTTACCATCAACAACAGTCTCACACATCTACTATCTGTACACAATATTACCATCAACAACAGTCTCACACATCTACTATCTGTACACAATATTACCATCAACAACAGTCTCACACATCTACTATCTGTACACAATATTACCATCAACAACAGTCCTACTATCTGTACACAATATTACCATCAACAACAGTCTCACACATCTACTATCTGTACACAATATTACCATCAACAACAGTCCTACTATCTGTACACAATATTACCATCAACAACAGTCTCACACATCTACTATCTGTACACAATATTACCATCAACAACAGTCTCACACATCTACTATCTGTACACAATATTACCATCAACAACAGTCTCACACATCTACTATCTGTACACAATATTACCATCAACAACAGTCCTACTATCTGTACACAATATTACCATCAACAACAGTCTCACACATCTACTATCTGTACACAATATTACCATCAACAACAGTCCCACACATCTACTATCTGTACACAATATTACCATCAACAACAGTCTCACACATCTACTATCTGTACACAATATTACCATCAACAACAGTCTCACACATCTACTATCTGTACACAATATTACAAACAACAGTCTCACACATCTACTATCTGTACACAATATTACCATCAACAACAGTCTCACACATCTACTATCTGTACACAATATTACCATCAACAAGTCTCACACATCTACTATCTGTACACAATATTACCATCAACAACAAGTCTCACACATCTACTATCTGTACACAATATTACCATCAACAACAGTCCTACTATCTGTACACAATATTACCATCAACAACAGTCTCACACATCTACTATCTGTACACAATATTACCATCAACAACAGTCTCACACATCTACTATCTGTACACAATATTACCATCAACAACAGCCTCACACATCTACTATCTGTACACAATATTACCAACAACAGTCTCACACATCTACTATCTGTACACAATATTACCATCAACAACAGTCTCACACATCTACTATCTGTACACAATATTACCATCAACAACAGTCTCACACATCTACTATCTGTACACAATATTACCAACAACAGTCTCACACATCTACTATCTGTGCACAATATTACCATCAACAACAGTCTCACACATCTACTATCTGTACACAATATTACCATCAACAACAGTCTCACACATCTACTATCTGTACACAATATTACCATCAACAACAGCCTCACACATCTACTATCTGTACACAATATTACCAACAACAGCCTCACACATCTACTATCTGTACACAATATTACCAACAACAGTCCCACACATCTACTATCTGTACACAATGTTACCATCAACAACAGTCTCACACATCTACTATCGGTACACAATATTACCAACAACAGTCTCACACACCTACTCTCTGTGCACAATATTACCATCAACAACAGTCTCACACATCTACTATCTGTACACAATATTACCATCAACAACAGTCTCACACATCTACTATCTGTACACAATATTACCATCAACAAGTCTCACACATCTACTATCTGTACACAATATTACCATCAACCAACAGTCTCACACATCTACTATCTGTACACAATATTACCATCAACAACAGTCTCACACATCTACTATCTGTACACAATATTACCATCAACAACAGTCTCACACATCTACTATCTGTACACAATATTACCATCAACAACAGTCTCACACATCTACTATCTGTACACAATATTACCATCAACAACATCCAACATATTACCATCAACAACAGTCTCACACATCTACTATCTGTACACAATATTACCATCAACAACAGTCTCACACATCTACTATCTGTACACAATATTACCATCAACAACAGTCTCACACATCTACTATCTGTACACAATATTACCATCAACACACCATCTACTATCTGTACACAATATTACCATCAACAACAGTCTCACACATCTACTATCTGTACACAATATTACCAACAACAGTCTCACACATCTACTATCTGTACACAATATTACCATCAACAACAGTCTCACACATCTACTATCTGTACACAATATTACCATCAACAACAGTCTCACACATCTACTATCTGTACACAATATTACCATCAACAACAGTCTCACACATCTACTATCTGTACACAATATTACCATCAACAACAGTCTCACACATCTACTATATGTACACAATATTACCATCAACAACAGTCTCACACATCTACTATCTGTACACAATATTACCATCAACAACAGTCTCACACATCTACTATCTGTACACAATATTACCATCAACAACAGTCTCACACATCTACTATCTGTACACAATATTACCATCAACAACAGTCTCACACATCTACTATCTGTACACAATATTACCATCAACAACAGTCTCACACATCTACTATCTGTACACAATATTACCATCAACAACAGTCCTACTATCTGTACACAATATTACCATCAACAACAGTCTCACACATCTACTATCTGTACACAATATTACCATCAACAACAGTCTCACACATCTACTATCTGTACACAATATTACCATCAACAACAGTCTCACACATCTACTATCTGTACACAATATTACCATCAACAACAGTCTCACACATCTACTATCTGTACACAATATTA